>CAHIKZ030000091.1:3115000-3190000 GCA_903632075.3 Acanthosepion pharaonis | reverse complement strand
ATTACCTTTGAGTTACATCTCTTTTTTCTATAGTTTTCAGCTGGAATAATGATAAGAGTTTGTCAAGGCATATTTCAGGCATGATGGAGCAACTGCAACTCACATACATTGACAGTATTTTGTTAGACTAATTCCTTTTACAGTACCAGTAATGATGACAATATTAATGAAGCTTGACTAAATACTATTATTATAGAGCTGAGACAGGTAGAAGTGACTGTCTAATATAAAATTATAGCCTACAGTAGTAAATGTTCAGGTGGATAAAATTAGCTTACAGAAGGTAACAACTTCACATATAAGACACGGGACAAATTTGAACCTTTTTTGACCGTGTTTTATTAGAAAAACTGTGCATTTTATATGATATTAAATCTGATAAACTGGTCATCTTCAATGTATTTGCAAATATATAAACATCAAACAAGTGTGGTTTGGTTTGGTTTATTTTGTTTTACGGCATATCAACACCTCAATGGGTTATTTAATGCCGACAAGACTTTTAGGATAGGTTCGTATGAACAGAATATGTATTCTTTGTAAGAAATCAGGTTGTAGATCAGGTTTCATTGACATATTTTTGGAAAAGGTTTTTTTGTCAAGAATCTAATGTATTGCTGGTAATATTTTTTTTCTCAAAAATGTATGGCTGGTATTTTTATTATACAAATCTGTTTTTATGCATTCATAGTGTTTTGACCCCAGTTTGGGGGTCAACTATTTGCCCATAGCTGGGATCCTAACAGGTGCTACCACCCTGGGCAGGGTGGACCTGGGAGAACTGCCATTATGAGGGGGTTCCACGCTCCTGAAAACATCCACTCTCCCGACCAGAGGCCTTTCTGCTGGATGTAGTTTATAGTCGTACCCAGACGGAAACAAGTGTGTGTTGTGTACATAAATAACACCCCCCCACACACACACACAAACACACAAAGCAAAGCAAAATAAAGAATAAAGAAAAAACAGAATGAATCATTATTTATAAGCAGACTATTGTCCTCATCTTTATTAATGTTATCACATTTTAGATTTTGTGATCTCTGACCTTCATCAGGTATAACTCAATCTGTGTAACACCTGATGAAGTCCGAAGGACACAACAGCCAAAACATTGTGATACCAACAACAAAGATGAGGACAATAGTCTGCATGTAAATAGGGTAAACAATGATAATTCCCCATTCCAGAAATTCAGAGAGAAATTAATGGAGTCATTAAAAATAAATAAATAATTAAAATTATTCAAACAAAAATTTCATGGAAAATCTTTTGTTTTTCTCTCCAATGGTTCCAGGGTTCAAATCTTCTTGGTTTAAATTTAAAAATAAAGAAATAAAATACACGTTGTAAAAAGAAACTGAAAGTTCATTTAGGTCTGTCAGACGTGCAAACATTTCACAAACAGGTAGTATCTTCAAATTCAAACAAGAAAAAAAAAGTTACAAAAAAAAAAAAAAAAGAAGAATTTCTTTTTATTGGTAAGTTTCTTTTTTTTTAAATTTTAACATTTGTTTTCTAAAATTAAATTTGAAAACTTGTTTACTTACTCATCACAAAAGCCATTGTAAAGAAAGTTATAATTTTTTGCCAAAATTGGATATGTACACAAATTATCTAACAATGATTTTTTTTTATAAAAATGTTTTTAAAAAAAGACTATTTCCTAAATTCCAGAAGATTTTAAATTAATCATTTTCTTTTCCTTAAGAACAAAATTTCCATTTTTTGAGTGTACAGTTGCCAATCAACAATGACTTTGTGAATAATAAAAAATATTGTAAAATCAAGTCCTTAATTTATTCCAATTTTGATAAAAGTTTGAAACTATTGATTTATTTTCATCCTCAGAAATCTACTCACAAGATTTTCTCATGATAGCCACATTGATTCTGTTAAATTGTTAAATATTGTGAACACAATATGGCATAATCCAAAACTTGGCTCCCATTAGAATATCCATGTCTAGCCAGTTGAAAAAAAAAAAAAAAAATGATAAAAGCTGAATGTTATTCACATTTGAATCATCAAGCTGAAAATAATGTTTAGAATCACACAATTTGTATTCACATTAATATTCTGCAAGGTTTTCTTGTGAGTCAGCAAGAGGAATGAAAAACCAGACAGCAATGGGGACAAGGAAATTCTTGAAGCAAAATTAATTCTTGCTTTTTATGTTTCAATACTAAAATTAGTCAATGAACAGGAATGATAAACCATGAATAGACACAGCACACAATAGGCTTTGTATTAAGACGAAAAAAGACTTGGTTTATAATATGGATATTTGTTCTCATTACTGATGCCACGTAACTTAGTATTTAACCTTGAAAAACTGATTATCAATTCAATATGGTAACTCAAAGACCAAAGTTAGACATACTAATAAAAAAAAGAAAATCAAAATTTGAATATATTTTCCAAAATGAAGGCACAGAAAAATGAAATAGAAACCGAGATATGTTTTTATGATAAAAATTAAAACAGTTTTTTTTTAATTATAAAATAAACAGAAAAGAGAAAATATTTGATTTAGAGAAACAAGAAAACAAAAATGAAAGAAATTTTTATTTTCTCAAACTCCTACATAGTACTAAAAGAACAACACAAGATTTTGGATTCCTGATGCACTTGCTCTGAGACTGAAGTAAAAGAAAGTTTATACTTCTCAGAGTTAACTCCTCCTTAATTTCCCAATTGTCCAAATTGTTCACTAGGGCGCGCTCTCCTGACACTATATATACGCAATGGGAACCTGCCTCGTTCTCTTTTTTACTTTGCATTTCAGTGGATACATTTAAAAAATGTGATCTCTCGCAGAGATTTGCATTTTGCCCACTTGTGGGAAAATGCCATGAAACACACACATATACAAACATTCATCAAAATACAAACTCTTTACGTTGACACACAAACAAAAAAATGTTAATGTCTTTGTCCATTGTAAATTTTGATGTTTAATACATATACTCGTTTATATATATATATATATATATATATATATATATATATATATATATATATATGTCTTGTTTGTTTTCTTTTACATTTCTTTATGGTGAATTCAATCTGAGTCTGCCATATTCTTGTAGTAGACTCTATTCTATCAGGCATCACACACGTGTTCCTAATTTAACAACACGTAAACCCACAGTCCGCTATATACTAATGGAATCAATTATTAGATCAGACTAGCCTAAACATTTAGGAAAATCGTGTTCTCAAAAAAGAAAGAGTTAAAAATGACACGTTCAACAAAGGAAACCAAAAATAATAATTTCTGCCTTTGGTTGGAACGAAGATTTTGATTACATCACTGGATGGAAATGCAACATCAATGACTTGGTCAATGTAAAAGTAATAACATAATACAACACACTGGCCTTGGCACTTGTCACTGAAGGTCATTTGAAGTGGTTCTTCTTCATCACAAATGCTAGAGTTGTTTGAATACTCAAATTCACAGAGTGCCTTTTCTTACTTCCTTTGTTCCTTTAGAGGCAAAGATGAAGTTCCATTAAGTTATATCACAGCAATGGTTATCTTCTTTGTCACACAGGTTTTTAACTTTATCAGTATACATTGCAAAGAATTCTGGTTCTTCTTCATCCTGCTTCCCACACTTAGAAGAAAACTCCTCAGGGCATGGAGTCCATCATCTACTGAACAGAAGATTAAATGTAAATTTTATTAAATACCCAGATAGGGAAGGGGGATCTCTGGCATAGAAAGTGCATAAAAAAAAGAAGAAAAAAGTTCGACATTCCAACCACCTGAAGAAGGCCAGAGCATATAATGGCTGAAACGTTGTGATAAATATGGCAACAAAGATGAGGACAATAGTCCGAATAATGTAAATAGTGTACATAATACCTCATCTCAGAAATATAGACAGATAAAAAAGGAGCAGATATCAACTTAAGGAAAAATAAAGTTATGAAAAGACAAAAGTTTGCAACGGTTAAAGAACTATAAAATGTATCTATTTTTTTAAAGAAAATGTCACAATTTCATTTTAACCTCCGAAATAGGATCGAATATATAGAATTAGTAAACAAACAATTATTAAAAAAAAAGAAAAGGAAACTGATTACATTTTGAAGATTACCTCAGAATTACACTTCAATTTTATGGACATATAAGCCAAAATTAAGCTAAAAGATATCCAGTTCATTTCTTTATCAAATTTATTCCGTTTCATTTTTTTAAAAGAAAATGTAAATTTTAGCTACCATCAAAATGGATGCATGAAAGCAAAAGAAAAAAAAGTTGCTATCCTGATTTTAAAAAATTGCCAAAAATCAGGGAATTACCCAATTCAAACAAAATTTTCAATAATTATTCATTAATGAATGACGTGTACTGAATATGCTATTTTATTGGAAAACTATGTGGAAATATGAGGGGGGGGTATGTTTTACCATCCACCTTTTCGATATCTTGTGTGTACCTTTTTCTTTTACAGTTATATAAAGAAAAATCCCTGAAGTAAAACATTTATGTAATATCAGGTGTGAACATATCAGGTGTGAATGTATCAGGTGGGAACATTCTGAAAATTTGCACCAAACCATACCAAAAATAATTCAGTAAAACTTAAAAAATAAATTTTTTTGTATGTTGGTGCTAATTTAATAAAACATATTTTCTTTCAGACTGGATGAAATAAAATAAAAAACTAGACTTAATATTTTTTTTTTTTTAATTATTTGTAATTTTTTAGTGCTATTTTGAAATTCATCCCATTACTGTTTGCAACAAGAGGTTTTTTTGTTTTTTTTTTATTTAATGAAGACATTTGAAGAATCAAAAAATATAAAGTTTAATGTCATTTTAAAATAGAAACCTTTTTTAAAAGAATTTTAATTTTTTCCCATTTCAGCAACTAGTAGATTATTTTTTGGATAGATGTTCAAAAACGAAAAAATTCTGAATTCTTTGATTGAATGCTCATGATATATGATAATTCAATAATGTTTAAATTCAGAATAATTAAAAAAAGATCACATTTGGTATAATAAAATATTTTATGACATCACAAAAGCAATGTATTAAACTCAAAAGTATCATTAAAAAAAAAAAAAAATATTAATGTGGTTAAAAAAATTAATTCTAAATTTCCTAAAAGCATATAGACTAAAAAAAATTATATTCTTAAAGTATTGGCTAGATAAGTTAAAAGATAATTTATTTTTACCGATAAATACCAGTCTTTTGATTATTGTACTGCTGGTGTTGTTCTTTTTTAAAGAGCGGGGTTACATGAGAAAATTAGAGTTGTGACCTATGACATCACAGGTTAGCATGCAATAAACTACATTTGTGTTTCCAAAATTGCTCTACAAGAAGGTGCAATTTTCATTCTTTTAAGTGTTGAATTTCTATAGATATTTTATCCACAAAATTTTTATAAAATTTTATTTTTATAAAATGTATTCAAATTTAAGTTTTAAAAGAAAATGCAAATAAAATTTCAATTTAATCCCCAAATCCAGAGAATAGAGAAAATATTGCCAGCCACAAATGATCAAATGAATGATCATTAAAAGTAAAACTCAACACTTTTTAAAAAATTTTATTTGAATTTTTTTTACAAACAAATGTGAAAGTGCAAACATTGAAGAACTAAAAATATATTCAGTTTATATATTTATTCTTTTATTGTATAATATGAATTCTGTATCTGTCTATATTTCTGAGATTAGGTATTATGTACACTATTTACATTATTCTGACTACTGTCCTCATCTTTGTTGCCATATTTATCACGTTTCGGTCATTGTACACTCCAGCCTTTTTCAGGTGGTTGGAATGTTGAACAGAACCCTTTATTTCTCTCACTGGGGTAGACTGTTCTAGTTGCATGTGCCATGTCTAATGGATATCAGTTATCAGTTATCTCCTGTTAATTCCCCTCTCCAAGTTCTCCACCGCCTTCTCCAGGTCACACTCTTTGGTTCCTGTCACTGGACCTAACTAATGCCTTTATCCATTGTGCCATGTGTCCTTGAGGACATCTGTGTCTGAATTTCTGGGTACTATAAACCTAATGTTTCAGTAACCTTCTTTTTTTTTCTTTTTTTTTTTAAAGGTGCTCATATTGCAATTTTTGCTGTTATCATTGCTGTGTGTATGCCATCCCGTGCAGCTGCGGAAAGAAATATAAAGGGGAGACAGGCCGCCCCCTCAAGGTAAGGCTTCAAGAACACCAAAAAGCTGTAACACGAGGGGAAGTGGAAAAATCAGATGTGGCTGACCACATATGGAGAGAAAAGGGAGATTACCGCCCTGTGAGATCAAGTTGAAATCATAGACAAAGAACATTTTCACTATGGTACGTAGACTTTATGAATTTAAGTTCAGTACTAGACTGGCGTCAAGATCTCATCAATTTACAGTTGAACTAGTTAGATGTTGCTGTAATTTCTATGCTAATAGTTTCTTTTCTCACACTTCTCACTTGTGGAACTCTCTTTCAGCTCCATGCTTTTCAGCCAACTTTAATCTGCAAAAATTTAAATGCAATGTCAATTGCTATTTACTGTCCTCCTGATTACTCTTTACTCTTCCCACTCATTATTAATGTTTCTGTTCCTAATTCTTCTACACTCAGTAACCTCTTGTGTCTTAGTGGGTTTACGGCCTTGCTTGGAGTGAAATCAGTTAAAAAAAAAAAATAATTATATATATATATCTTAATAACATAAAATTCATATTTAAATAATAATAAAACTAGTTTATTAAAATATTACTCATTTCATTAAATTAAATAATTTTCCCCAACTCACAAGCCAAACTTACGTGTTTTTTTCCTGATTACCCCAGGGGTTAAGGTTATCATGAAACATTCCAATAAAACTAACAAGCTTAAAAAAAAAAAAAAAACAAAAAAAAAACACTATCATACACAACACACTTGACCCAATAAAATATTTAGAAGCACTAAAAATGAAAAGAAAAAAATAGTAGGTTATGTATATCTTGATAATTCTAAGTAGATTATTTACTCACTTTGGAGTAAAACAATATTTTTTTTTAATCCCCCAAAATTCAAACTTGTATTTGTAAACAATATGAAAGCTGCACAGATTATACAGCTAATGCTAATTACCTATTCGCTGATGTTTAATTCATGTGGTTAATTTCAAATATAAGTAAGGAAAATTCCAAGTATTATGAAAGATAGATTTCAAAATTAAAAGAGAAGTAAAAAGTTCATTTTAAACATTAAAGCTGTCAATTTTTTTAAAGACAGTTTAACAAGAAACACTGAAATATTTCTCTAAAGCACACATATACTGTTACTTAAAATTATTTTCATCAGGTTTTTATTTTTATTTCAATAAAAATAATTTTTTATATGTTTTTTTCTTTTTGCTACCAACAAGTACTAATTACAATGAAATAAACTTTGCTAAAAAAATTATATGCAAAAAAGTGATAACCTGAGAATAAAAAATAAAATAAAATTTCCACATTTTTTAATAAGAATAAAATAATCTGGAATGAATAGAATATTTCAGCTAAGAAAATAAGATTAAAATTAAAAAGAATTTATTTATATTTTTTGATGATTGAGCCATTTGTTTTTTGATGCAATGATTGAGCCATTTGTTTTTTGATGCAATGATTGTGCCATTTGTTTTTTCTAGAATAACAGTTTCATTTATTTTTCTATGTAATAAAATCTAGTTTCTTTTAATATACAAGGTAAGGCAAAAGTCCTGCACATTGGGATAATTTATTAAAAGTATAATTACACATGAAAATTTTATTCACTAGTTATTTAATTATCATGTGCTGTTCAAAATATTCTCCTCCTTTTTCAAAACATTTTAATTCTGTGCCTGCATGATTCATTATCATGACGGAGGGTTTTGTGTCATTTTACAGCATTCATATCAACCCCTATGTTGTGCGACTTTTGCCTCACCCTGTATATCTTTATTTTCATTTTCAAAATTTTCTTTTTTAATTCACAATTTATCATTACCTTCAAACCAATGTTCTTTTCTTTATTGTTCTTAAAACAACATTTCGACCATAGTGCTTACCAGTTTTCATCAGGTGTCTGTTAATCAGGATAACCTCCAGGAAATTTTGATTTTGATTATTCTCATTTTGCTATGTCTAGTGATATCTCGTCTTGTCCTTTTTATTGCTCACCATGTTTCCAGTCTACACCTATACTACTAACCCCATTGAACTAAACTCTCAATTACTATGCCATTTAAATTCACAAACCAACCCTTTTAACCAAAAGGCTATTGTCCGACTAATGGGCACGTGGCCGAGTGGTTAGAATGTTCGCATTCTGACCATGAGACCCAGGTTCGAATCTCACCATGATTTATCAGGAAGGAGACTTCCTAATGTTATCAGACTGGAGGGGTCATTCCCAGCGTGCAGCACCTTTGGAAAGTGCCTGAAAAACATACCACGTGTTGACCCAAGCCTTGTGAGTGAAATAGATGGAACCCTTGGGGTGGGAGGTCATCGATAGCTGTGCTAGCATGAAGCCACAAGTTGTTAACCATGCTAGATGACACACACTTTCCCAGAAACTGTAACTAAGGTCTGCTCAGCATAGTTGCAGTATAAACCACAAGCGGGCTCTGTGGGTGTCGAATAAACACAAATGTGCCTGAGCAAGCGTCTGCAATAAGGATTGGCTAGCCGCCCTAATAGTCGGGTATCCTCAGATATGAGTGGCCAGCTATATATACATATTGTCCCACTACTGAATAATGTGAATAATAATAATAATAATAAATTCAGACAATAATTTATATCTGACTTTGGTGAATTAAATTTGTTTATTATTGGCTTGCTTTAAAAATTTAAATAAACCTTTTTACCTTTCTATCCTTAGACCCTATCATTTGATTCACTTTTTATTTTATGCCATTTTTTGCAATAAAATATAACTCAATTTGAGTTTATTTTGATCAACAACAAAATATTTCTTAAAAAAAGACGTCAATGTTATTGCATTCTCATATCTTTATTTTTAAAACCCGATTTGATTTTTTTTACACTTAATGTCATATGACTTACAAAATAATATTTATTTTAATCAAAATGCATGTTTTTAAAAATTCCAAGGTTTAAAATTCACATTGCACTTTTTGTAAAAGCAAAAAATATTTTGACATCAAATAAATAATTAAAAAAATTCAATGAAAACTATATTTGACTATACTTTTATATGCTCCAATAAAAAATAAAACTATTTATTCTAAGTTTCATTAATACCTATAGAATAAAAAATTTATAGTCAAAATTTATTTTGAATATAAATTTTATTTATATGCAGAAAATTTTAAAATATAAGCAATATCAATTTCTACATTCTAGTAGGTTTTGCCCTCTGTACTTAATTCAGTTTTATGCATCTTTTTTCTTACTGTTTATTGCGAGGGCGATTAGTAGAAAATTACTGACCTGTGATTGTGATAAAAGATCAGGTTTTTTTGGGTTTTTTTTTATATAAATAAGCATCAGGCTATTATCCTTCAAATAACCTAAAATTTAACTTCAAAAGAAAACATTCATTGATTTTTTTTTTAGTATATCAGTGGAGGTATCTATATTAGAAAAGAAAAACTTATCCTTCAATTTATGTATGCTTAAAAACGTTAAATTTTAAAAACATGTTGTTAAAAGAAATCTCTTATTCAATACATTAACTCTTATTCAATACCCACCCCCTTTCTCTTTCATTAACTCTTATTCAATACCCACCCACTCTCTCTCTGAATCACATACACGCACAAAGTAAACGAATATAAATAATAAACAGTGACAGAAAAAATTGTACCTATAAGAAAGTTTGATTTGATAAAAATAAGTGAATTTCATGGACAAAGCCTAACAACTAATACTTCACTTGTATTTTGAAGACAAAATCAGGAAGTTTGACAAAAGAAATGGTAAATAAAAATAGGTTCAGAAGAATTAAGAAATAAAAACATTTATCCTTTATGATTTTTCTTTTTTTTTTTTAAACACTATACGAAAGACACAACATATAACAAACAAGTCATTAATAAGGCCCTAAACATAAACCGAAAACAGCTTTATTACATACTAGCAGTAGAGCCCGGCGTTGCCCGGGGATATAACAGTAAGAGATAGATCAAGTATCCACCATCATAAAGACTGAAAAATAAAATTGACAAAGATTATTGTTTAAGGTTGACGGACACGCATGTCTGAATTAGTTGTTTTTTTTTTTTGGGGGTACGAATTGGTCAAACCCAAACTCAAACAAAAACATTGTTTTCAATCGTTATGAGTCTCTACCGATTGAATAGAATTATTATAAACAATTGTCTTGTAAATGGAATTTTTAAAGCATTCTGAATGTAAAAATAAAGAAAAAAAAAAGTGCAAGACAATAAGAAACACATGCCAAAAAAAAAGTGAAGTTTTGTTGAAATTGGTTGAAAAATGTAGGAAATCCGATCCAATATATAAACGTTACAGACACACACACACACAATCTGCATTTTATAATAAGATAAGATCAATAAAAAGGTCAGCCTGTTACTGGTAATATGTAACCCAGTACAACCCACCACACAGATCAGTGGTTGGCATCTAAACCAGTACTTTCACTAGCTTTTCTGCTTGCTGAGGAAGGTGGCATGTAAACGCCACAGGATGAACGACAGGAGCCAATGGCCATATATATATATATATATATATATATATATATATATATATATATATATAGTACAGGTAATAGATCCGTTGGTATATAATCCAGGTGGATCCTAGTAATAACAAATATTAAAACTGATCCACAGAGCATTCAATGTCTTTATTATAACAGAGCATATATAATTTTTACCTCAAAAACCAAAATTACCTCAGCATGAGTATAGTCTATTTTGAGCTGGTCTTCAGCTTTTAAGTGTTTGTCAGACAAACACTTAAGAGATGAAGATGGCTGGGTTCAGACCAGCCAGAAATAGACTATACTCATGCTGAGGTAATTTTGGTTTGCTAAAAAAAAATATATATATATATATATATATATATATATATATATATATGATAAAGTATAGTTTTAAAGTATGCTATATTTATAGGTTAAAGTGCTCAATATCAGGGATAGAGTGTGTGTAAATATAAAAGTTGACATTGAAGTCATGGTAATTGTTCTGATGGGTCTTTTGTATCTGAGACTTCACAGTAGTACAAAAGTCAGCTGGAATATTCCATAGGCTGAATAAGATATAAATGTAAGTAAACACACCAGTTGGTAGGCTAAAAGTGTACCAGAATGCAACAGGTAGCCAGCTAGCTGTTGTATTCTGGTACATTTTAGCATGTCTTTTTCTTAGTCTATCAACCAGCGTGTTTATTTACATGTATATCTTGGTCAACCTATGGGCATTCCAGCCAAGTAACCTGTGGGATATTCACTCATGCCATAGGAGTAATGGTAGTAGAATTTTAGACTTGTTTTTACGAATATAAAAACATGAAAAAGTAAATGTGCACAATACAGAAAAGGTATAAATAATTATATTGTAATTTCATACAATTTTAATTATGTATTTGTGTATTGATGTATGCATTTTACATTACAATTGTGATAATGTTCATGTTATAAAAGGAAGTAAGTTACTCCATATCACAAGTCCTATCATGGAGAGAAGTTACTTGTTCATCTAGACAGTTCTTGGGCAAAGAGGTTGAATCTCAGGTCTTTTGATAGGATGTCCGTATTTCCGGCAGGAACAGTTTTTGTTGCATGCTGGGAGTAATTTTATAATTTTTATTTTAAACAAAGTTTAAATATTATTATTTTATTTATAATTTTCATTATTATTATTTTTTATTTGTAACAATAATAATATCCCTACAAACCGTAAGTTCTATGCTAAGAGTTTTTGCACTTCTTGCTTGGGGAACTCTCTTCTGGCTTCTTGCTAATATTTATTTGCATTAAAAAAATACAAAATGCGGCACAAGGCCAAAGAGGGGGATGGGGGAATGACGGTCTTCTTCTGTCTTAAATCTAAAACTTAGCTAGTCACAGACACTGACCCAAACATGCCAACAATACTCCAATCACCAAAACATCACATTCACTCCTACCTTTCTTACTACGTCCACCATAATACCTCAGTTACTCTATGACGTCCAAACTAGTCCCCTTATATACAAATATTGTTCATGGGGGGAGGGTCATAAAAATAACAACTTTTAAAATCCCCAAATGAATATTTACAAAGTGAATTAAATATATACAATAAACTGAACAAAATTGAGTTAGTAATAAAACCCCCCACAAACTATGAATGTGGCAGAAATATCAGTTAGCCGGACGAAATCGATGCGGGACTAAGAAAATAAAGACACATTCAAACCAACAAGCGTTCACACGAACACTCACTCATTCATACACAACAACAAATACGAAAACACACACACGAAACGAAAGGCGTCCCACATCCACCAGAAAACCGACATCACTAACCACCCTAACGAGGGAGGGATGGGGAATTAAACAAAAGTAAAAAATAGGGACAGAAATAAAAGGGACCAATGAACTTACATACCCTAGCTAAGTTAACGGGAAAAAAAAGAAAACTAAAATTTCAAAAACGAAAACCTAGTCTAGCCTAATATCTGGGTGGGTTGCCTATATTTCAACCCTGTTAGGACAAAATTCTGTACCTAACCGACATCCAAATGCCACTCTAGGTCAGCCCTTTTCACTCTACACATTCACGCAAGATTCACCCACCTTTTGCGAATTCTGATGATGGGAGCCGCCGCCTTTCCGTCCTAATCTTGACTTTAAGCAGATCAAAGTACAAGAAGAAGGGAACTTCGCCTTCATAGAATCCTTCTGTCGCGTCGTCCAAATCACGACTCGCGCATAACACCTAGTAAGCAACAGAACACATAGTGTTCAGCCTTCGTCAATCAGTGCGATACCACATTGCTACAAACAGAACTGGCTTCCAGGACAAAAAACTTTCCCTGCAGCATGCGAACCATGAGGCCTTCAACAAACTTGCATTAACGGCACTACCGCCTCGCACTGAAAAAAGGCGTGACCAATGGTCTCGACATTCCCAGTACAGCGACGACAGTTTGGATATTTCTCCAAGCCTGCTGAACAAAGTCTTTTGCCGACCCAGAGGGCCCCACGAATCATCAGCCAGGTGAGTGATGCCTCATCGTTATTGAGACATTTCAGCCCAGGCGCCCAAGGCCATATCGAGCGAGCCTCCTGCTTCAGAAGACCAAGCTCGTCGATCAGACCATCTTGAACGGACCCCCTAACTAACACTTGATATAATGCCTTACGAGACAACGCTTGGGCGTCAGAGAGGCCATCCGACGTCCGCAAGAGGAGTTTCAAAGCACGACGACATTCACGGTAGAAGGAGCACTCGCCACGCAGGAGTACGACCGCCTCCTCCTCGCACGAAAGTGCACACTTCTCAGGGATGGGAAATGTTTTCGGACATCTTCTTTCCAAAAGGTGCCCACCTCATCCAAACCCACGACACATTCGGTCTAGAAAGGTAATGCGAGCATATATTGACGAATCTCAATGCTAGGCATACCCAGACCGCCCTCAGAGGGATGAAGGCAACAGATCTCGCGAGATGCCATATGGGCCTTGCCTCTCCACAAGAAAGAGAACAAGGCCTTGACTAATGACATTAGTCGGGCATACGGGAGTGGAAGCACAGAAAGATGGTAGAGGAGGATCGGATAGATGTGTGAACCACAAACATCCGCCCTTCCCTTCAGGGAAAGTCCCCTCCGAGACCACAGACTAGCCGCGGCCTCGGCCCGCCCTTGTACCTCCGACCAATTCATTTCCAACTGGAGATCAGGACCTTCTGGCTTCTTGCTTTCCAGTCAACTTTTATCTTCAAAAATTTAAATGCAATGTCATCATCTTCTGTCGTCTTAATTCCTGATCTTCTTTTATTGTTTTCTCTCCTTAACGTTTTTTTTCTTATTCTTTTCCCACTAAGTAATACGTTTCTAATGATGAAAAATAGTTAATAAAAAAAAAACAAAAAACAAACAAAAAAAAAAACACTTAAGAATACTGCAGATAAAAGAGGATTTTGTTCTACTTTGCAATTTTTTAACTGAGTTTTGTCGCATGAGGTGGAACTGTCTGGACTTGGGACCCTACACGTCTTAAGTTGTAAAAGTAAAACTTTTTTTTTTTTTGATAAAATATTTAATTTATTTTTATATTAGTATTTTATAAAGTTCATCAGAGTTTCATGTCATTGCGCAATATTAAAACATTAAAGTCTTACGAGCCCAACTTTTGAAAAGCTCCTTTCCATGATTATCTCTATGATGATACACCACCAGGACAGGTGATATTGGTTAAGCCCTAAACGATTTTTGCATAATCAAAAAACTGGATTACCTCCCTTGGATATATTTACCGTGCATCATGTTGAACTTGGAGAATTTAAATTTAAAAACGAGTCATGATGACATAAAGTTGGTTTTTATTCGCAGAAATTAATTGTTAAAATATAAATAAAGTAAAATAGTTTCTGAAATACAATATTGCGTTTCAGAAGGTATTTTTCCTTTTTAATGTTTGACTTTTAAAAAATTTAAGTAGAAAACTAAAAAGGTAGGTTCAACGTTTATTAAATTTTGTTTTCATTTTTTTTTTAAAGACTTATTGTTAGTTCACATTAATTCATTATTTCCATTTACTAACAGAAAAGAGTCTATTTATTGAGCACGCTTAGAAAAAAGAAAAAGGTAGTGATTTTTATCAAAGCAACTAAAAATTTTCAATGACTGGGGGGTGCCTCCCCTAAGCATGTGTTAGAAAACTAATTCAAATAAAATCATAGACACGTTTTTGTTTTACTTCTGATGCGTGATTTTTCACAAGTCGAAAAAGGTCGGCTCTATGAGGCTAGGTAAAGAAACGAAAAAAGAATTCTATTTGGTATGTTCCAATCTTTTAACGTAATTAACACTAATTTAAAATATATTTTATAATAAAAGCCACAGTAACATTTTCACAACCGTTGAAATCATACAATAACAATGAGGGTGTTTTTTTTTCTTTTTTAACCAAAGTTTTTAGAACCACTGAGAAACAGGAAAAGGATTTTTTTTTTTTAAATAATGTTTAGTATACTAAATTTAGAAAATAAGGAAATAGAGGTTAGAACTGATTTAAAAAAAAAATAAAGCAACATTTTAATAAGAACTTCATTCTTCATCATAAGTGATAGTCTATTTATTTTCTTAAAGTAAAGACGAAGGTCTTTCTAGTCCTAAGAAAGAGAAAATTAGATTACATACCGTCAATTTTTGCTTGACTGAAGTTCACCGCCTAAAAATTGAAATAAAAACATTACATTTTAGTTACAAACAAAAAAATAAAAGCTGATTTTAAAACAGGAGAATTCGCTTTTTTTCAGATAAATATTTACTTCCATTCATTCATTCAACTTACCATGTTGGTTGTTGAATTCGATTTGTGGAGGTGGCGACGAAAGCCGCTTAGAACAACATGAAACAAGCTATGAATTAGTTTTTAAAATGACCAACTTTTGCCGTTGCCTAATTTAATAAATTCTGAAATAGTCATTTTAATTATTGACTACCAAAGATACATGTATATTATGTCTATATTAATTGTGATAAAACAATGTTTGTTATGTACGTTAGCGGCCTATCAAAACTGTTGAAATGATTTTATGTCGATTAAATTGCTAATGAATCATTTTCGTCCTTTTTGATTACATTTTAAATGTTAGTCTTTTTTTTTTTTTTTACTTTGTGACTTGCTTTATTTTCATAAGATTATTATTGAATTTAACCCTGAAGCTAAGACGCAATATTTTGACAGTTTTTTTTAAAATTTTTTATATTATCTATCAAGTTAAAAAAAAATCTTGTCTTTATCGACCTCAGATAAAACAAAACTTATTACCTGCCACTTCAAAGACATTTTTAACCTGAATTACAAAAAACAAAATAAAAATCTGATGTGGACCGACTAACGTGGGGAGAACCATCAGCTTTTAAAACAAAAAAAAAATACAAACACTTTTTTTTTTCTTTTAAAGACAATCATTCATTTATTTATCTGTACTTATTTTCAACAAGATCCCATTTAATGGAGATCTGAGACAAACAAAAATGTTATATTTTTCTTAATTTAGGAAATAAAAAAAATACTGTTACAAAATTTCGTTGTGATGTTATTGCATAAAATAAAAATAGGATTTTTTTTTTTTTTGGACCAGGTAAAAATAATTATCAATGTAAAAATTGTAAAGCAATTTAAACTTTTCTTTATTTACACATTCTAAGTTTCTCTCTCTCTCTCTCTCTCTCTCTATATATATATATATATATATATATATATATATATATATATATATATATATAAATTGAAGTTATTTTTTCTCTCCCCCCACCCAGGCTCTGAGATATTAAAAAAAAAAAAAATGTGATGATAATTGTGCAGGTTATTGACCAACTTCTTACAACTCCAACAACAAAAAAATATTTTTTTAGGATTAGTTTTAGAATTAGTTTTAGAATGTATTTGAATTTGAAACATTGTTGCTATTGCCACTAATTAGATTTTTCTTGTCATTGAAAAAACAGTGGTATTCTAAACGACTTTTGTGTTGCTAATTTACCGATTAATATAATTGGGGGTGGGGTGAAGGGTTGTCACAACAATTGTATGTGCGAAGTACAGGTTGGTGTGCGACAATTAGAGCACTTTTCTTTTAATTTTACATTAATATTCTAATCTGTCGTAATCGAAACCGTTATTATTTAAAATTTCTTCCTGGAATCAAATTATTCATTGTTTAATTAAGCTTATTTTCTCAACAAAAATATTTTCTTCTTTGCCTAAATAAAAACAAAAACAAAGAGGTCACTGTGAAAGAAATTCAGTCCAAAATTAAAAAATAATTCGAACAATACCCAATTTCTTCGATAACACACTTTTTTTTTAAATGGTCTAAAAATTATTTATTAAAATCCAGTTAATTTATATTTATTAATTTATATACCTTCTTTTTCTTTTCTTTTTTCATTAAAAAAAAAACAATACTCTGAAAAGAGTTGACGTCTGAAAGGTTTTTCAACAAAGTTAGGATAGAAAATAAAATAAAAAAGGAAATTCTAAAAAGTTTGGTTGATTAAGAAATCACCAACCTTTATTTTACAACAGAAATATTTTGTTTAAAAAATAGTCAAAGTTACAAACACATTATTTCTTTTCTTTTCTTTTTTTTTTTTAAATAATTCATTATATTTTTTCTTTTTTTCGTATATTTCGAGATTATTTCTAAAATATTCGATCCATCTTTTTTCTTTTTTTTAATTAAATAAAAAAGGATTTTATTTGTCCTATTTGAAACTTTTTTGCCCACCTTGCGTCATTTTTCAAGTGACCTTCTTTCTTTTTTACCTGTTTCGTCGTCTTCATAACAAGCAAAGAAAAATGGTGAGTAATTTATGACCTAAAAGTTCAAATACATTCTTAATTTTTTTTTTTTACTTTCCTAGATATTTTCCTTATCTACAAGTATATCATTTTCTTTTCTTTTTTTTAGGCTCGTTATTTCTCACAGTCGAAAATTGATGGTAAGAAGTTTTTAATTTTCAATCGGATCGTCATGATTGTTTTAAAACTCGCACTGTCCTAAAAAGGACAGTGCGATATATTTTAGAAAGTTTTTTTTAAACTAAACAACTTTCTTTGTCACATATCATAAATCAGTTTTAATTTTTTAAATATTAATTCATCAATCAGTTTTTTGGGGTTTTTTATGGGATTTTTTTTTAATATTCAGACTTCGTAAACTTTTTAATTTTAAAATGAATGATTAAAAAAACAAATCTTTCAAGGGGATACGCCCGTTTTTCTCATTAACCTCACTATTTTTTCTCTTGTTAGTTATTAAATAATATAATTATTTTAAATATCGTAATTCATTTATAATTTTGTTAGTTTGTGATTCACAATAAAATACACATGAATAAAAATTAAAAAACGCAATCGAAAATATGGTCTTTCTTTACTTTTCTTTTGCGATATTGCGTGCTAAAAAGACTAACCAGGTTTTTAGTTTGTGAGGTCTTTTGTTTAAGCTGAGTACGATAGAAATAGGGGAGAAATGATGTAAGAAGATCGTGTAGCTGTAATCTAAAGGGAAGGAAGCTGCCTACTTTGAAAATCAGCATTCGAGATCCCGATTTTAATTATTACGCAGATACGACCGGCTTCCTAAGTCTCGTTTATCCCCACTCTTAAAATTTGAAGAATTTTTTAGTTTTGAAATAATTCTTTATTCAGATTCTTTTCACCAAATACTTTTATTGTTTTTAAAATAGAAAAAGCTAATGAACTTTTATTTAAAAAAAAAATAAAAAAATAAAAATAACTGAAATAAAAAAAAAACTAAAACAAACTTTTTTTAAAAAAAATTACTAAGTTTGGTAAACTTTCTGACAGAATCTAAGGGACTTGGCTATAAAAAAGTAGTTATTTTTAATTTTAAAGGAGTTTTCAAAATATCTGCCAAAATTCGCACTCTCTCACAAATTTCAGCACTGCTGCTTTTTTTTTAAAAAAAAAACAAAAAACAAAACTTGTCAGCACTTGTGGAATGACTGAATTGAAAATAGAAGGAATATTCTCTAATCACATTAAAATTAAACGTACAAACATTGAATAAAAACTTTTTTAAAAAAAGCTGGTTTGAAGGGTGGAAATGTTGCTAAGTAAGATACACTTCGTTGGTGTTAGAAAGAAAACCTTTAAAAAAGAAAGAAAACAAAGTTAACTTAGTTAAATTAAATATCTTCATTTGAAATTGGCGCTTTTTAAAATTTAATTAAGAAAAATGAACTTCTATTGTTGACATTTAGTTTCTGAATTAATTGTAAATAAAACTTAAATATATATTTGTCACGGTGGGATATGGATATACATTGGTTTTAAAAAAAAACTTGAAGTGCAAGGAAAGAATGGTTGTTATTGTGCAATTCCAAGTCTTCCCAGGTGGGAAGGTTTATCTGTCCGTTTAATTTTCAAATAATGGCCTTTTTTTTTCTTCTAATAAACTTGAACTCAAACACTTACTTAACCAGACCTTTGGCGCTAAAAAGAAAAACAAGAAAAAAAAGTAATTTCCTTCTTTTTACGAAGAAATATCATTCGGGCAAACTATCAGAATACAAAATTGATTCGCTTTTTTAGTCAGAAGTGGAATCAACTGTTCTCATTTTACAATGAGAGAATGTGCCACACCCTGGTGATTCTAACCCAGCAGCAACATCTTCTTCACTCAAAACAATAAAAAGTCATTGATCCCACTTTAGTAAAGTGGGATCAGTATACTTTAATTATTGACACCCGTGTGACAGTGGTCGCAGGTACTAGAGACAATTTTTGTCCTTGGCCCATCAAAGCCTAAAGCCTTGTGCTTTTAAATGACTTACATACATGCTTCAACATTGAATTTCTAGAGTTTTCCTAAAATTATTTATGGTGGGGGTAAATATTTTTCATGACTTAAAAAAAAATATATCATTCTTGAATTCAAATTGTTTCTGAAAGTTTCATTTAAAATCCAACGATTATTTCTATTTTTGCAAGATTTTCAAAATTAATGTCTGTCATTAAAAAAAAAAATGCACGAAAATTTGCTATGTTGTTTAGAACTTCCGCTGACGAATAGAAACAAAGGTTTTTTGTTTTTTAATTAAAAAAAGTTAGAATGTTCGAAAAAGACGGAAAAAGTTTTTTAAAAAATAATTAAAAATTACCCTGTTCTTTCCACTTTTTACTAACATAAACTTTGATGATGGAATGGCTCCCTTCATAAAAAAATAGGGGGAAAAATATTTTAATTTTCATGTTATGATTTTTTTTTTACACATTCTTTCTGTAACAAAATTTGTCAGAATCGAAACATATTGACTTTTTTTTTTTTTTTTTTTTTTTGATTAATTTAGAAGGTGGGTTTTAGTGTATATAATTAAATTATATAATCCATCTCCGAATTTTTTTACAGAGTTATTGAACTTGTGTATCATAAATGTCAAGTTTGAAACTGTTTTTACATCATTGATATCAACTGCATATTAATTTTCTGAATTTTGAAACTTAACATTTTAAACGTTTTTACAGGAAGGGATTTTTTTTTATTGGGAGTACTGTACATAAACATTGGGAATAATTATTTTTCTTAAATGAAGAATAAATAGATATATACTTGTATTAATTTATGTTTTTGTTTTTTAATAATTTTTTTTTATTTAAAAACATTTTGTAAAAAAAAAAAAAGTCTTTTCATATGCAGAACAACCAAGTTCAATAATTTCGTAAAAAGGCAGTGATCGATTCTACACTGTATGCATATCATAAACAGGACCCCCACTTCTAAAATGATAAAAAAATCAATATATATTGACTCTGACAAATATCATTGCTTGCAGAAGATCTAATAAATGCTAATCTTCAAAAACTGTCCCCCCCCCAAAAAAAAAATTCAGTAGTGCCATAAAATTTAAGTGATTGTTTACATGTAAATAGAGAGAATATTTATAAGGAAGGGATAATAAGGCATTTCATAATGTCTGCAGAACTACTTTCTGTCTACTGTAGAGTGATGGTTAACATAGTTACTTCTTGTGAGATGGATCCTCATTGGGCACTCTCGTTTATTATGCAAATTATGAATTGATAATTTTAAATATTTGGGAAGTGTTTCAATGGATGATGGAAAAATCTGAGGGTTCATTGGAAGAGCAAAAGATGCCTTCAAAAAACTAAGCAAAAGTATTAAGATATTAAGAGACAGGAACATCAAATTAGAAACAAATAAGAAGGCTGAACTGTTATGTACTCTCAGTTGTACTATATGGCAGTGAATGTTGAGAATACCATGGACTGAACATGTGATTGAAGAGGAAGTTTTAATAAAATGGAAGCGAAAAGGACAATTATTCTTAGAATTGGAAAGAGTTGAAATTTTTAAGACACAATGAAGAAAGAAGTCTAAGAGAATTGGACACTCACAGGACATACTGAGATGCAGGAGGCAAACTAAGTAATCTATCTAATGAGCTTGTGTAAATGGTTAACAGAACAGTAAGAGAGATAATACATAGATAAGAATAGGAAGTTGTGAAGAGCCATAATAGCCCATTTCCTGAAGAGATACGACACATTGAAGTTTTGTAAATATATAATATACTAAAACAAAAACTAGATTACTTTTACTGTTCAATCTACACAGAAGCTGATTGCATTTAAATCAGTTGCTTCATCTGTTGCTAGGAAAGTCAGTTCCCTGTGATGTGCAAGACAGTTTACATATTTATAAGTCAACCATTTGTCCTTGATTTGATTGTTGCTGAGACATCTCCTGCTATATGTTTAGAGATTCTTGATAAAATCTAAAGTATCTGCAATAATATTGGTCCTGACCTGACATCTCAGCTTCAGTCACTTTCCATACCCTTTTAATGTAGCCTCCTTGTATCTTTTCTATAAATACTTTCATGGGAATTGTTCTGATGAATTTTCCTCTATGGTATCGAGAACTTGAGTTTAAGTCCAGTACTAGATTGGCAGCTAGGTCTCATCATCTTACTGCTGAAATGGCTAGATGTAACCATAAGTTCTATGTTAATACTTTCTTCTATCACACTTCATGCTTGTGGAACTCTTTTCTGGCTACTTCGTCAACTTTGATCTTTAAAAATTTAGATCATGCCATGTCAATTATTATCTACTGTCTTAATTCTTATTCTTTCTATCTCCTTAATAGTTTTTGTTTTGTTTTTTTTTCTCATATTCTCTCTCATACAGTAACCCTTTGCATCTTAGTGGCTTTATTGCCTTCCATGAGGTGAAATGATTAAAAATAAAAAAGCAATTAGAGGCTAGCCAACCCTTCTGGTTAAAAGTAGTTCACTCCTGGAGATGTATTTAAGCTCTGCCAATTTCTCCTTTGTCATTGTTTTTTCTTTCTTTTATCTCAAAGCCCTGTCACTTTGAACAAGAAATTGCTCTTCCCTTCTTTTGGATTTTTTTTTTTATCTGCTCTAATATTTACAATAGGTAAATTAATTTGAACATTAATTATTTCAATCTCTAGAATTATTGTGTGTCAAACTTTATTTCCCATCACTCCACCCACAGTTGAATAGATTGTTCTACTGGGCTGTGTCTTGTCGCAGCTGTGGTCAAAGAATTTCTACAAAATTAATTAACAGGAATTCAGTCACTGCAATCAGATTCTATGGATGGGATATAAATAGGATTACTTTTCTCTCGTTGATCATGTTCAATCTGACTGCCCAACAATAGACATTAAGAATCTCTCATAAATAAACAAATATAAATAGCGCTTAGTAATTAGGAGTTGCAATTGAGAATTCTTGGCTATAAATTTCCCAGGAAATTGCAACCCCTAGTAGTAATATGAAATGTCTAAATGTAAAGCATACACAGTAAAGGAAAAACTGCATTTGATAAATTAGGATATGGGATGATGAAATGAAAGTGAAGATATGCAGGGATACAGGGGTTGAGTGAAGGAGGAGACTAAGCTGTAAGAGTTCACAGAGACAGTCCATGGGTCAGAAGGACTGTATAGAAAGAAGGTCTGGACAGCCAATGATGAACAACTGGACAAGGCTCTGCTCACTTGGTTTGTGAAAGAGCAGAGCTAGGGGATTCCTCTGTCAGTTGAGTTAATGGACATTGATGATTTTATTAATATGAATAATGTATTTTTTTTATTTATTTATATAACTATTGTGCTTATTGCCTGATTTTTATCATATGTATAGTAAACATGATATTTGTGGAAATAAATTTAATTTCTTATACTTCACACTTTCCATCATTGTCTTTTCCTTTTACAATGCTGGACTACTTTTCAAACTAGACCATGATGGATTGCAAGAGGAAATACTTTTGAGGACAGTTAAAATTTATTGTATAAAAAACTGCTGTAAAACACTGGAATAAGTTGAAATTTCAAGTAATTTGCTTTGTAAGCCTCATGCTCAGTTTCTAATAAAGATTTCCCGAGTAGTTATATTTACATGTAAATTTAGATTAAAAAAAAAAAAATAACCATTTAAGAAATTTTTATTAGTGCAGGGCTAAAAAAAGCAATTTACCTGAAATTTTTTATGGAATCCTTGGCATAAATTAGTATAATTTTTGAGGTTCTTTCTGAGCCATTATCTTCGGTATATATCATGAAATAGGGCAAATAGGATCCCAAAATCAGCTAGGCATTCAACCACTTATTATTGCACACTCCCAAGCTACCACAATTCACCTGCAGCATGAGTTGGCCATCTTGGGACCCAAGACCCATGCTATAGCGGTGGACTACTGTATTGTAAAATTATGTAAATATGATGAATGAAATATTTACTTACCATTCCTACAACATAAACATAGCAAAATGTGTGTATTTAAAGTAAACTTGTTATTAAAAATAAGTAATTAAAAATTTTCTGATTTTAAATCGAAAAAGATGTTTATGGGATATCTGATTGTATTAAATGAAAATCCCCCCCCACCCCCAATTAATATCTATGGGAATTCATGCTTTTTACAATTTTTATTTTGAATATTTGAATAAATAAATAAAAACTTTTTTCAAATAATTGTATTTAATATTCTTTTTAATTTACTTTGTTTTAATAGTCTTTTTTTTTTTTTTTTAAAGTTATATTCTTAGTTACTATAGATATAGAAATAAATTCAAGAATAAAAAATTTAAAAATATAATGTTTCAAAATTATCAGCAGAATTAAAAAGTAAAAACGAACGGTAAGAATAATTTCTGTTTTTTTCTTTTTAATTCTGAGAATTTCAAAATGCTTACATGGCTAAAAATGGATTCTAATGCAATTCTGTATTTTTAATTTTAAAATATCTTTGCAAATAGAAATCATATGATGATAATATTTTTGCAAAAAGGTGGGTTGGATAATACAGAGTATCTATTTATACTTTATTGTTAATTATTGTAGTTTAGCCACGCACACACACACACAGATAACTACTCTTTATATATGTATAGATAATGGATCATATACAACACAGGTGAACAATTCAATGAGAAAAATTCAAAATAAATACAATATATCTAAATATAAATTAGACATATCATAAAAGATCAGCCCGTTTTAAATAAATCAATCTTTTTTTTGTGGCAATTTTTAACATCAGCTAGATTTTTTTCTTTTTAAAAAGTTGAATAATTTTAGCACATTCAAGAATTTTATATAATGTTTTTATGACTTAGCATGGGCAAATCACACACGGATTTGGACAAAAAAAAGCAACTATCAAAATGTGAAAAATGTTCATCTTTAATCAGTCATCAATTGTGCTTAGTTTAATTTTTAATGTCTATAAATGTAGGCAGAAAAAAAGCAAATGTTGGTAAGATAGCTATGGTTACAAGCACTGCAAGACTTTGTTTGCTAACCATTTCTTCATAGTGAGATCCTTTTTAGTATAAAGCTTAGTCCGGCACACAGCCATAAATGTGAAACACCTACTGAATAGTTATAGTCTGTGAGATTAACTTATAAACCATTGTTCTGCAGGTACTGCCTTTTTAATCTTTTGTCAGTTTATAAGAATTGTCTGATATCTCAATTTCTAACAGTTTTCACTAAAATTCCTCTACCCATTTCATTGAATTTCTATTCCATTGACAATGATGTAAGCAGTTTGAGAGGAACTGTGACAAAGTTTATATTCCTGCAGTAGAATCTTGTTAGATATACAAATCTCAAACATTAAGATTGTAAAGGAAGTTTTTCTGCAAATGAGGCTGAAAACATTCTTTTTGTTTCCAAATCTGGTTGGTGCAAAAGTGATACCAATATTAGCAGATTGATGAAAATGTCTTGTTATTCAAATCCGAATTGTCCAAGATATAAACTGATTTCAAACAAACCAAAAGCTTCTGGACAACCAATGAATGAATTTTGTTTAGCTTAATTGATATTGCTTTGTAAATTATTGTTTGATGAAATGAACATTATTCCTGTTCCACATGGGTATTGCAGATATTACCTCTCCATGACTGTAGTGTATACAATGTATATTAATTGGAATTCAGTATATTCCATCTAACAGATGACTAATCAATGAGCATTACAGTTTTTATATTTGTTTTGTACAACTGATCCCCCCCTTCCTCTGTATTTTGTCTTACTTTAAAATTGAGAGCTTAATATGTCAAGTTAGCAAACAAATTTTTGGAAAAATGGGGGGGAAAATATTGGACTGGATTAAAGTAATTTTTTTAATCTACTTCACCCCAACCAAAGCAGTAAAGCTACTGAGACTAAAGGGGTTGCTGAGTGTGGAAAAATTAGGAGCAGAAACATCAATGAGTGGGAAGAGAAAAGAGTAATCAGGAGGATGGTAGATAGCAACTGACATTGCATTTAAATTTTTGCAGATTAAAGTTGGTTGGAAAGCACGTGTTTGGAAAGGAGTTCCGCAAGTGAAAAGTGTGAGAAAAGAAAGTATTAGCGTAAAACTTGTGGTTACATCTAGCGGGCTCAACTGTAAATTGATGAGTACTCAACGTCGGTTTAATACTGCGCTTAAATTCAAAAAAGTCTAGGTACCATAATGAAGAGCTCATCTGAACAATTAACATGAAAGTATTTATAGAAAAAGGCACAGGTATGAAACCTTGATGTTCAATTTTCAGTACTTATTGTTAATACTTTTGTTACATTGAGTGTACCGTGTGTGTGTGTGTGTATATATATATATATATATATGGCCTCAATAGTACTTGCTATAGGCACAGCTTACACAAATATTAAAAATAAAGAATGGCTAAGGAGATAAATAAACATAAATAAAACATTTTATCTTACACAAAGAAAACATCTAAATAATGTTTAGAAATATTTTACCTATTTTCTCTATGAAAAAGCAAATCTAGCAAAGATAATAAAAATTGTCTTTACTTACAATTCCAGTGCATCATTCTGTAAAAGGCTATGCATTTCCCATGTGGCAAAGAAACATCCTCTTGTCATGGCATCTACCTCAAAAGTAGCTATTAAGGGTGGCTATTGACTGGCCAAGCATAGTGTATACTAATTAGGGGAGAAGGAAAGTTAACCTAACAGTTATATTTCCATTGTTTTTGATTTTTTTTTTTGTTTTTTTTTTCTTTCAGAATTTAAAGAATGCTTCAGTTTTAATGCTCGAAAGAATCAAATTAGCCAAGTTGAGGAATTATCACTGATTATGCGTTCCTTGGGATTCAGCCCAACACGAGAAGAAACAACAAAATATTTAGAAAAATACAAAAACGGTCAGTACAGCTTTTTTGTGTGTGTACCTCAAAAGATCTTGTAAATAAAATTCAGAAAATAATCCCATATTTATATGGAATTCATATTTGATTAACAAATTAATCTCATTCTTCTTCTTAAATTAAATATTGATGAGCTACCAAAATGTGTTTTAGTTTTTTAGGTACCTCCACAAGATCACTAAAAGAGCATAGTATGATGAAAAAGACGCCAAACTTGACGAAAACAAAACTTTATCATCTAAATGTTTAAGAGGAAAGATCAAATTATTTTGGGGGTATTTTTTTACATTTTTTAATTGTTCCTAGCATGTCCAAAATTTTCGTTAAAAATCTTTTTTTTTTTTTTTTTTTTTTTTTTTTGAGTCAGCAAAATTGACAGATTGCAACCATTTCTTTCCATTTTTATATAAAAAAAAAAAAAAAAATGAAAATCTCACTTTGAAATTCTTTTAAGTATAAATTATCATTTTTTCAAAATTTTAAGAAATTCAGAAATTATGTCTGTTTAAAATATTTTGAACCAAGCTTAACTTAGCTTCTGTGCCAAAAAGATGTAATTTGAAAATAAAACAAAGCAGGTCATAAAGTTTTGCCTCACTTAACAGGTGATGAATGACATATTGATGGATTCCGTGAGGATAATTTATTCTATGGAAGGAGAAAAGTGAAATTATTTAGAGTAAAGTGAACAAATTATTTACCTCGTTATTTTTAAAGAAAACTTTTGGCACTCTAATTTTATTTTTTGTACTTAGCTTTCACCTTTACGTTTATGATGCTTTATGGAAAATATATTATAAAGAAATTAAAATAAGACTGTTAAGAGTGAGATTAAATTTCATATTTCATAAGAAAGGTATCTAATTAATTTATAGGTATCTTTCTTATGAAATTTTATCAGAAGTATACATAAAATACTATAATTTTATGTACATTTATTACATTTTACTTTATTTGTATTTCCATTCATTTTATTATTAATTTTGATTTTTCATCTATGGAAAAAATGTCATAACTGAGATTAATATAAAAATAAGATCATCTAACTTTCATGAGATGATACTGATACTTGTAGGTACTCTTCTCAGTTGAAATTGAAAAATCAAATTAACTTCTCTATACGTGTTTCGCAAAAGTAAAGGCCTTAACAGCAGAGAACAATGCTTAACTCAAATAACGCAACTTAATTGTATTCTGGTTGGTCTTCCGTACTTTATAATTACAGTCTGATTATAAACACAAAATTACATTTCTTAATTACTGCGGATCTTCTGATTAGTGAAAATGATACAATATACAACACGCTAAAAAATGATCTATCTAAGGACACTTAGGAAACCCGATGCGGCTTTTAACTAATTTTATAATATTTTAACAACTTAAATGTAAAAATCTATTATAATTAAAGAAATAACAAATAATTGTATTAAAAATTCATTTGCTTTCAGAAATTATTGTCCATATTCATAAAAACAACTAAAAGCAAATAAAAGCATTTGAAATTAAATAATATCTTTGTTTTATTGAGTTTTGTATGTTACAATTCAGAGCTGATTTTCAGGTGATGGGAGGGGGCAATTAAAAACAAAAAAAAACATGATTTGTATTCCTCAAAGGCTTGTGCTTTTAACTATTGTAATCACTAAATTTGACGCGATTGAATTTCTAGCATTTTCATAAAATTAGTTATGGGGGAGGTAATAAATATAAAAAAATATATTTCTGCCATGACTTTAATAAAAAAACAAAAAAAACATAATAATTTTGATCATCTATGAATAGTTTCTGAAAGTTTCATTAACATCTGACAATTTTTTTATTTTTGCAAGATTTTCCAAATTAAAGTGTGACATACAAAAAAAACATGCTAAAAATTGTATGTTATTTTACTAGTTCTGGTGATACAAAGAGAAACAAAGTTTTTTTTAATCAAAATTTAGAATGTTCTAAAAAGAAGGAAAAATTTTAAAAAATAATTAAAATAAACTTTGATCTTTCCTCTTAAAAATAACATAAGCATTTAGACGATAAAATTTTGTTTTTGTCAATTTTGGCGTCTTTTTCATCATGCTATGCTCTTTTTTTAGCGATCTTATGGAGGTACTTAAGTTTAGTTTCCATTCTTTAAGTCAATAATAATGTAGGAATAGTTAACTATGCTTACTCTTGTGGTACTACCTAGAATTGAACTCGCCATCATAGGCTAACAAATTTCTGAAAATCTTAGGCTCCCACTCCTCAATTTAATGGATGTGTTTTAAGCAGTGGCAGCAGCAGGCTTGTCTCCCTTCCTACCAAAGACGACTTAACCATTAGGCATTATCTAAGTTTATTGAAATTTCTTCTCAGGGTGAAATTTTCTATTTGGTGAAGTACTGTCAGTTTATTGATCAAGGTCTTGTTTTAAATGGAATTATTGCAATAAATAAGGAAATATTAATAATTAACCTGCTTTCTTTCTTTATAAACTAAATACTGATATGCTACAAGGATGTTTTTCAATGTTGCTTTTTATATTATGAAATAATTTTAAAATTGAGTAAAGGTTTCTGATTAATCTAATGATAGGAATGATTGATTCATTTTCTACAGCTTATAAACCCTTTGCTGGTTATTTAAAGCTAGAAAATATTTTTAGATTGAAAATAAGAAAGAAAGAAAAAAAATCCATGAAAAGTAAAAATTAATTTGTTTTTTACAGCTTACCAACCCTTTACAGCTTATTTAAAACCAGAACATATTTTAAGACCATGATTCTATTTTGTTTTTTCCGAAGTAATAATGGCTTAGAGATACAAATCTTACTAATTAACTCATAACTGGAGGGAGAAAAGGTGGATTCATAACTTTCCAACAGTATTTGTGTGCAAGTGAATATAATGAACCTAACATGAATTGGAACTCTGCTCTCTGAATAACAATTCCAAACCAATATCCATTACATGATTTGCACATCGAAGCTTACAGCACCTGGTATTCACAAATAGTCACCCATCTAGGTACCAGGCTCAATGTTGCTTAACTTCAGTGATTGTACAGAAACCAGTGTTTCAATGTGATGAGGCCAAAAGCTGATAGGAATAATAGATAATATTGAAGGAATGATTGTAATAAACGTGAAAACACTGACACGCTACATAGGATGTTTTTCAGTGTTTTCATCCTCTTTAACAATGTACAAAAATCTGTGATCAAGAAATGGGGGATTACTTAATGTTTTTATCAGAGAAAACTGCTTTTTCTCAGATTTTGATTTTGTTCATCAGCGTGTCTTCAAAGCTTGTTTGTCTTCTATTATTCTCTGGTAATTTAAAAAAATTTTTTTTTTTTTTTTTTTTTTTTTTAATCATTTCACCCCAAGCAAGGTAGTAAAGCCACTAAGTCACAAGGAAATTCTGGGTGTGAGAGAATTAGAAAGGAGAAGCATTATTGAGGAGCAAAAATAACAGAAGAGGAAAACGGATAACAGTTGACATTACATTTAAATTTTTAAAGATTGACTGAAAAGCAAGAAGCCTGATGGGATTTTCTCAAGTGAGAAGTGCAAAACGAGAAACTGTTAGTATAGAATTTATGGTTACGTCTAGCCATTTTAACTGTAAATTGATGAGACCTTGTTGCTAATTTAGTACTGTGTTTAAATTCCTATCGTGTAGGTACCATAGCAAAGAGCTCATCCGAATAATTTATAGAAAAGACACAGGGAAGCAACTTTATGGCAATGGGGAAAATGACTGAAGCTGAGATGCCAGGTCAGGACCAATAATATTGCTGATTTGTCTTTGGATTTTATAAAAGTTCTCTAAATATATTTTTAAATGATCCTCTGTCATTAACAAGCCAAGAATTCAAATAAGTTCTTAGTCTTAAGTAAACAAAATTGAAACAAAAATGGAAATCATTTATTGACGACAATTTTTATTTAATCCACATTTTGTTGTTTTTCATCTATTGATCAGTTTTAAACCAACTTATTCATGCATCTGATTTCTTGACACTTCTATGTGCCATGTTTTTTCAAGACATTGGTAATCATGGCTCTCCACAATTTCCTGTCCTTTATAGCTCTTAATAAATGTTCTTTTTTGTTATCTTTCCTAAACCTTGTTCTGCCATGTATTTACTCAAGCTTACTAGGTAGGTCATGTGTTGCTTTCCTCTGTCCTGTGGGTATCAAATTTTCCAAGTCCTCTTTCTTCATTTTGCTTTAGAGATTTCCACTGTCATCAAACAGTGGAAATTTTATGTTAGGTATAAATATCCATTTTGATTTCATGTTCTCTAAAACTTTGTCATTGCTCACATGTTCAATCCACAGTATTCTCAGCATCCTTCTGTAGAACCAGATTTCTGTTGCTTCAAGTCTCTTTGTGAGGAGATTGTCCAGTATTCACTGCCATATAGAACTGATATTACATAACATTTTATAACTCTTTGTTTTTAACAAACTTTTCTTGTTTTTTTTTTTTTTTTTTGATACTCTGCTTCACTTTTGGAAGGCATCTTTCACTATCCTAATGCACCTTCAGATTTCAGTGTTGCACTTTCCACCCTATGTCAAAACACTTCCCAGGTATTTGAATTGTAATCATTTGATTTTGGTATCTTCAATTGTTAATTTGCATGTTGTAGGTGTTTTTTTTTTGCTAATACCCATGCATTCTAATGTTTTGCAATTAATTAGTCCTTTCTTCTCACTTTCCTTCACTAGGAATTCTTGTAGTGTCTTTCTATCAACATCAACACTAACATTTTCATATGTCGCTAAGATTGTTACCACCAATAATGAATCTTGTTAGGCCTTCTAATTCTCTTAAAATTGCTTCACTGTGTGGGTTAAACAAGTCTGGTGAGAAGACGCATCCTTGTCTTAAGCCCCTTTCTATTTTTCTATATATATTGCTATATAGTTTCTGCATTATTCTAATATCCTTCCCAAATATGCTACGGCTACCTAGCTATTTTAACAGTTTTTTGTTGCATACTTTATCAGATGTTTTTGCATAATCTATAAAACATAGGTACACATCCTTTTGCATTTGTATCACCCTTTCTGATATCATTCTGAGCATAAATATTGCATTCCTTGTTCCAATGTCTTTAACAAAATCCCAATGTTCTTGTCCTATTTCCAGTCTAATTCTACAGCACACTCTGTTCATAAAAATTCAGATAAGTTTGGCTTATTAGGCTGATTGTCCAATGAAGTTGCCATTTGTTTCTGCCTGGCTTCTTAGGCAGTGCTATGAAATTGGATCTATTTAAATCTTCCAGTATATCACCACTGTTGTATATTTCATTTATGCCTGTAATCTTGTCAATACTGAAATCGTCTGCTACAATTCCATCTGCTCCTGCTGCTTTGTTTCTGTTCACTCTGGCCAGTGCTGTATTCCACTCCAGATTTTAATATTTCTGGTCCTTCGATATTTCTGTATATTGTCAGTTGTCCTCCTTCATCATGGAAGAGTTTTCTGATGTAGTTATTCAATATCTGAAGAATTTTTTCTTACCTTAATATCAGCATTCTGTCCTTGGATTTTATGCATCCTGTCCTGTTCTTCTCAATTTCTAATGTTACTAAAGCTTTTCTTAATGTGTCCATTTTGACTTTCTATTCTCACTTTGTCCATTGTATCTGTTTTTAACACTATTTCTCCTTCACATTCAGGTCATTCAGGAGTTCTGACATTTTGAAATTTGGCTGTTGTCTTGACCCTCTTCAATTTCACTCTAAGTTTACATATCACTGGAAGGGGATTGATCCAACGGTTGGCATTTCTGAATCTCTTGTTGATCATTTATTGTTATATTCCGACGCTAAGGGAATAAATACTTAACACCAGGTGGATAATAGAAGAAAGGTTTATTGTACACAACCAGTACAATATGAAATACGGCACAGTTATACACACAGGTCAATCTATTGAGTGCCACTAATTGGAAGGTCTCACATGCTTCAGTCTTCTCTCTCTCACTCTTCCCTAAAGTCTCTAATAGACAGTTGACTTTATAGGTACTTACTACCTATAGTGTAATCATTCATGGGGGTGACTGGCTATTCCATTACATCAGTTATTATTGACATTATTCGGACTATTGTCCTCATCATTGTCGCGATTCACAAATGAAAGTGAATACAAAAATATTTGGAGAATTAAGAGACAAATAACATTGCTATAGAGCAATTTCTACAGATGGAGCCAAAGTTTCAAATAAAACTGGAGCTGCTGCCATGGATGGTTGTAACAAAAAGCAAATAAGACTGTCTGGTGATTGTAGCAAATGAGTCGACTTAAACAGTGTAAGGGACGCAACTCTTTCCGTCAAAAAAGGTCTGCAATGCAAACCGATGTACACCAAGCACGGGTGAAATGTTGGTCTGCCAATGTCTCCAAGCAACCTGCTTTTATGGAGCCCAGACACACCTCATTAGCATGTGTGTAACGCGACTTTTTTTGTGACTGCACGGGACCGTGAATATTAAAAGTCACGGACGCCATTTTGAATCTTTTCTTTCCTTTCTCAACCCACAGGCCAGGAAGATGCGAGAACGTTTGCGAGGTAGGCCGTTTCTATTTTCCCCACACTCCCCTGATCTCATGATCACAGAGTTGACAGGGAGGTGGTGATCGCTGCGCCGGGTACTTCTTCGAAGAGGGACGCTGCGACCTCATCGTTGCTTTGTGCAAGTGTCTGAGGTCTGAGGGGTCGAAGACACCGCGTCCCTTGGAAGGCTACTGATATCCGAGTCACTGCCTGATGGGGCTGGCGTGAACCAGAGCGATGCCTCACTGGTCTCAGATTCCGATTCGCTCTCATGCGTCCAGCGGTGATTGCATCTGCGTGTTCGGCGGACGCGCGTCATAACGGACGGGCACACCGTGGACCCCGTACCGCCTGTGGGCTGATCACCTCAGTGACGCGTCCGATTCCGTATTTCGTGGTGCACTTGCTGTGCGGATTTTTAATCCAGACGACATCGCCTTTCTTCAGCCTCTCTCCGGTTACTTTCAGTTCCGTCAGTGGGTTGGTTTCTATGCCCTTCACTCTAGCGTGGTACCTATGCAATGTGTCTGCTGGCGCCCGTGGGGTGAGACATCATCCTTCGGGGTCACGTTGTATAAGTAGACCGCCTCAGACACCGTGCAGCCCGTCCTGGCTGCGATGGTCTTAACCGGTCCTGTGGTTCCGGCTCGATGATTCCATTTCCACTTTCAGTGCGGGCACTTTTGAACCGTAAAGTGCACTCCCCAGCCATCCGCAAACTTCTCGAACTGCTCGCTGGTGAATGCGGTGCCATTGTCGGTTAATATCTCCGTTGGGGAGCCACGTTCAAGAAAGATGCTGTTTAACTGACGGATGATAGTGGCTGCATCTTGCCGACGCAGCAATCGCCATATCGCAAACCTGGATGGACCACAATCAATGAGTGTCAGGAAATGCTCGCCGTTGTGGTGAGTAACATCTATCGCCAGCCGGCTCCAGTGGTTCCTCACGCTCAGCTGCCCTTTCTTCCAGCGAACGGGTGCTGGGTCTATAGACTGGCACGCCACGCGGCTTCTGACCACTCTCCTGACGTCTGTCTTTTTTTGTACTCCTGGGTCAACCAACTTGGCGAAATACAGTGTCCGCTGACTCCAGGGTGCCCACTTTGTTGGTGGACTTCTTTGATTTGATTAAATCGAGCGGGACTCCGCAGACACCAGCGCAGGCTGGTTGCATCGGGCTCAATGGCTTCCTTAAGCGGCGTCAAGCCACCTTTGCGGCACCCTCGTTAAACAATCTGCTTTGTTGAGGCTAGATTTGACCAGGGACACCTCCATTGTTAAAAGTACTCTTGCACTAAATTCACGATCGTGTCGAGCCGTCGTCGGATAAGCATCTCGCTGGTGGCTTTAGTCCGCACCCTGGCCCTCCCGGTCAAGGTATCAGAGATCCACTTATAAGCGCCAAAGCGGAATCAGTGAACAGACGCAGGGTGGTCGACTTCCAGAGGATCGCCAAGTTGATCCCTTGATGACAGCATAGAGTTCCGCTGGGTTTATGTGCTGGGAGTCCTTTCTGGACGTAACCAGCAAGCATCTTCTACCACGGCTCCATCGTGAACTATCGATACGCCGGTTGCAAGAGAGCTTGCATCAACCCACACACAGAGGTCTTGGCTGTCAACGCACCATCTGCCCGCGCTGGGTCTTCCTTGTGTACTCTAGCGAGGACCTCCTTCATCATGGTGTTGGGAGGGGCGTCGTGAACTTCGTCATCCCATCCAGTGGTGACGTCAGATGCTCTCGCTTGATAAACACCACCGCAACACGCAGCCAGCCACCTACAGGAAGGTGTCAACTAACTTGCCGCACAAGGAAAATATGCTTCGGCGTGACAACGGAGGGCATGTCTGGGAGTTCGTTTCCCGTTTCCAATACAGGACGTTATCTTCTCCCCAGACCTGCAAAACCAAGCACCCGTGCACCATCCTGTAGTCTCCGGTTCCTTGCTGAGGAGGCCAAAGTTGTAGAGATGCTCCTTCACGCTGCGCCCGCAGATACGACTCCCTCGTTCACGTACACGTCATCAATATATGCAGATGTTGCCCGCTGTATGCGCTCATCCTTCGTTAGAATGGCGTCAACAATCATCTGCATAATCGATGGCCGCCACATTGAGTCCAAACCCCATGCGGTCAGGCAATACCGTTGCCCTTGATAAGCACAACGTTTGATAGGGCCACATGATTGGTGCACACGCACTTGAAGGTATGCCTTGCGAAGATCCAGCACAGATACATTTGATCCTGCTTGTCGCCATTCCCTTAGCTTCTCGGTACACGTCGTCGCGGGCAGTAAAAAGGTCCACGTGCTCGTTCAGTTCTCGATAATCGAGCACCGGCCTCACCTTTTTGTTTGTTGTGCTGGAGAACCGCCATTAGCGGGATCAGGCCCTTTGGGGGCCCCAATTCCTTCTCTGGATAAAGAACCAACCACCCGTTATTAATCCAGGCTTGCAATTCCTTGTCGTACTCTGCACGAGCTCGCGGGATCTTATACTCCGCACACTGTTGTACAGCTTCTCTGGCGGTTGATCGTCTGACCATTTCAAGATACCGTCCAGGACTTTGTGCGCTGGTCGAACTCCGCACGAAAGTCAGGCCGTTCCAGCTCCATTGCTGCACCTAGAGCTAGACCTGTTTCAGTGAAACGCGCCCGACCCTCTTCGTCAACACGGACACCACCCAATTTTTTGATGACGTCCATTCCCAGGAGCAGATCATAGCCGAGCAGCCCTCCATCCACGACCAGGGCTTGTACAGCTACTGCAGGCCCATCGCCCGATGCTTGCCGGATGACGCTCACTCCACAAGAGGTTAGCGAGCCCCCGCCAACAGTCAGAACTGGAATATTTTTCTTGTCCCACGTGTCACAACATGCCTTGCGCTGAAGGGTCTGGGTGCACCGGTGTCAACAAGCGCGCAGCGCTCCGCCCGATAATCCACGCGCTCCCTGCGGGTAGCGCCTTGTTCAGCGGCGATCTGGGGAGAAGACTGGCGCTGTAACCTCCCCTTGCCCGTTTCCCGGACAGCTTCTTGCTCGTGGCCCAGCTTATCGCACCTGTAGCAACGCATGTCGTCTCCGTGTTCCTCGGTTATCGTATCCCTTCGCATTCGCAAAAAGTCTTTGGAGAAGTGGTTCAGTCCAAACACTTATAGCACCTTATGTCCTCAGTTGGCGGTGCGGTGCTTTTACAGCTGCTGAGGCCGATGCGCGTCATCTTTTAGAATATTCCGGGCTCTGGCCAGTAATTCGTCTAGCCCCAGCTCATTGAGCCTTGACGATACTCTGAAGCAGTCCCGATTTGGTCGCTTGCTCCACCCGAACAGTGCGGCCAGCTTCCTCAAATCGGCCAGAAAGACATCTACTGTTTCATCCGGTCAAGCCGTCGTTCGGTAAACTGCCTCCAGGCGACAAAGGTCCGCACCAAATGCTGCGTATAGAAAAATGTTTTATTTCCTCCAAGTCTGCGTCATCCCTTAATATCTGATACACAGCGTAAGCTCCTTTGGTGAGTCTAAGAGGATAACCAGTGCGGGATCTTTAATTTTACACAGCCGGCAGACCCGCTCGGCCTTTTCCCACCACTCGACCACAGACGGGCCAGCGGGGAGCCGTCGAACTCTGGTATTAACTTCAAGTCGAATCTGTCCATGCTGTAATAATTGCCGAAATAGCTTGTAGCAAATGAGTCGACTTAAACAGTGTAAGGGACGCAACTCTTTCCGTCTGAAAATGTCTGCAACGCAAACCGATGTACACACCAAGCACGGGTGAAATGTTGGTCTGCCAATGTCTCCAAGCAACCTGCTTTTATGGAGCCCAGACACACCTCATTAGCATGTGTGTAACGCGAAATTTCTTGTGACTGCACGGGACCGTGAATATTAAAAGTCACGGACGCCATTTTGAATCTTTTCTTTCCTTTCTCAACCCACAGGCCAGGAAGATGCGAGAACGTTTGCGAGGTAGGCCGTTTCTATTTTCCCCACAGTGATACTCCTATTTTTACAGTGGAACTGTAAACCCTGTAGCTGACCATTTGATCTTATAAGGAACTCTGTAGAGCAGCAAATGGACTCCTTATCCTCTCTGGTTGCTCTTAAGAAAAAACAACTAACAAATACATTGCAGACATGCTGCAGACTTATAACAACCTGGTGAGATTACCAAAATCTGTTGCTTTAGCATGGGTTCCAGGCCATGTTGGCATTGAAGGTTAAATAGAAAGTAGATAAACTAGCAAAAAAAATAAAACCTGTAACATGGAAATAACTAATATAAAAACTTTGTATACAGATTTTATAAAGAAAATTAACAATTTTATAAAACAGAAATAGCAAGAAATATGGGACACATTCCCAGAAAACAAACTATACAAGCACGAACCAAGTGTCAGACAGGAAAACACAAAATTAATAAACTGGCTGAAGAGCGGACACTGTGCTAACTAGAGTTCATATTGGACATATAAGACAAACTTTGTGTATGCTCGTTAAGAGCTGAAGATGTACCTCGATGCACCCACTGCTATCATGATTAATGGTTAAGCATATTTTGATTGAAGGTAAAAAGTATCAGCTTAAACATAGTAAATAAAACTAAATAAACTAAACTTAAACATAGTAAATAAAACTAAATAAACTAAACTTAAACATAGTAAATAAAACTAAATAAACTAAACTTAAACATAGTAAATAAAACTAAATAAACTAAACTTAAACATAGTAAATAAAACTAAATAAACTAAACTTAAACATAGTAAATAAAACTAAAATAAACTAAACTTAAACAAAAAAAAACTAAATAAACTAAACTTAAACATAGTAAATAAAACTAAATAAACTAAACTTAAACATAGTAAATACTAAAATGTCACAAATAAAAAAAAAATATTAGAAATTTGAGTTCAACACAAACAGTTTGAGTTCAATACCCGGTTAAGGCAGTGGAGAATTTGAAGAGAAGAATTAACAGGAGATAACTGATAACTGACATCCATTAAAACATGGCACCTGGAACTAGAACAGTCTACCCCAATGAGTGAAATAAAGGGTTCAGTTCGACATTCCAACCAGCTGATGAAGACCGGAGCGTACAACAAAACGTAATAAATATGGCGACAAAGATGAGGACAAACTACCTAATCCATGAGCCTGAGATTCTGAAGTCAATCATTTTATCTGGGCAATGCCATGTGATGCAGTGTTTCATGGGATGATCAAACCATCTGTTAAGGATGAAGTAACTTTTTGAGTAACACAAGTTTAGCTAGAATTCTTCATTGTTGCCATAGGCTTTCATTTCAAGCAGTGATGTCTTATCATCAAAAGAGCAGTGCAATTAAAAAATGCTTGAGGTAGCATTAAAATTGTATTTAAAAACAATTTGCACAAATATTATACTAAGCTACATTAGAAATAAAGATAAATCTATTTTATTCAATAGGTTTTTCGTTTTTACAGAAATAAAAAGTGAATAAGGCTTCAATGACTTTGCAAACCAAGTGACAGCATGTCGCATGTATCCTACGACGGAAAATGTGGCGAAAAAGAAAATGACTTACCCAAAAAAAGGGCACGTATTCCACATGACATGCTGAAGACGGAATAGTTTAAATTAGAAACAAGTCCGTCGCAGGAGTCGCTGTAAAAGTATTTTGATATGCAAAAATTGAGCGTCCTCTTCCAGTTGTTGACAAATGAAAAAAATGCTCGGCCGATAAAAGCAGTTGTTCTCGAATCGAAGAAGAAAAAATTTGTGTATTTTGGCTACCACATTTGTCAGAGAGTGAGTTATTTTTCTGACTGGTTATGTGCATTTAGTACCTGCGAATTGAGTTTTTGGCATTTCTTTCTGACCCCGATGTTCGAGTCTGTGATTTATTCTCTGCATTGTGGAAGTAATCTGTGACAAATATTTCCTTTGTAATCCCAGAACGCTTACAGTGTGGCATCTGTCAATCTTGAGAGACCATGGATTTGGATCCCAAAAGTTATCCCTCAGCTGCTGATAGCGGCACGGCATCTGTTATTGCTGTAAAGGTTTACATGGGAGTGATGGTCTCAATTGCAATGAATGCATGTGAAGATGCTCTCCCTCATTGTCACTGTGTTGTTTTCTTTCCTACAAGCATGATTCTCTCTGGTGGCAGGCCTCGGTTTCTTCTCAGCTCACTCCAGCTGTCAGTGTAAATCACGTCTTCAGTGTGAGCGATCATTGGTGATACCTTTTGACTTCTCTGTTTCATGTCCATTTTGCAGCCGTCCTTGAAGTGAAGATGAGGTTACCCTTGAGCCCTCTTGCTGGTGACTAGTTCTCCATACAGAAGGACATTTGAAATCTCATGTTTTCCTGACACAGTGTGGCAATATTGGAGTGTCCTCTCCAGGGTACAGGCCTGAGCAGAGTTTTATGAGAGATTGGCAGTTGCCAATGCAGCATGATTCTCCTCCCCATGCCACCAATATTTTGCATTCATTCAATTCATTTGTTATATTTACTTTTTTTTTATATCATTTGATTTTTTTTTTTTATCTTGGCTTTAATAGTCTTTGGGATATGCTTCTACTGGGACAATGGTAATTCTGTTTCTCTCTTCAAATATCCTATACACAATTATACCCACCATTTGTTAGTTCTGTTGCAACTTGAGGTTGTTATAACCAATTTTTCAATGCTGTTCTTTATGCAATCCTCGAGTTATTTGAGAGCCAAATCAACAATCTTCAATAATGATAAACCCCCTTCTTCTGCAAAAAAATCATCCTGGGTATGACTATAAACTACGTCCAGAAGCAAGGCCTCTGATCAGGAGGTTTTGAGGAGCATGAAACCACCTCTTAATTGCAATTGTTCCCAGGTCTGACCTTGGGTTGTAGCACCTTTTAGGGTCTCAGCTATGAGCAAATAGTTAATTATTACCAGCAATACTTTTTTGAAAAATTTGATGTTGGCAAAAAACCGTTAACTCCTGTCTATTGTTTAATAAATTTTTATTATTTAGAAACTTAATAATGTGTAGTTTTTCATGTAGGTATAAAGGGCATGGGTCATCCCAAGTTTTACAAGTTCTAGTTTTGTTTATAATTTTCCATTTTACTTTTGGTGTTTTATTCATTTCCTTCAAATGCCAAAAATATTTAGATAGAGATCTGATTTCTTTTATTAATATTATTGAAGGAGCACTTATGCTGCCTCCATCTGGTTTTAAATTCATTCTTCGTAGACCCAATGTATATCATATTAGTATTAGGACTCTCAATGGATGAGATAGTACATTGGTATACCACAGATTTTACGTGGCATATATTTTCCAATGGGCAGTCTTCTGGGTTTCTACAATCACATAATTTTTCACTATTTTTGTCTAATTTAAGTGTAGGGTTATTATTAATACTATTATGGCATGGGGATTTATTCTGGATTTTATTATTGTGTTTTTTTATTATACTTTCTAGATTTTCAGTGCAACTGTAACTTAATTTTAGGGTGTTTTTATTAAATATTTTACTAAGTCTACTATTTTTGGGAAAGTGTTTTTCAGTTAAAGCTAGGAATTTATGTCCTAGCTTAATACTAATCATTTGGTTGAACGGAGGGGTATAGCAAATAATTTTTCTTTTCCTGTTTTTCTTCTGGTTAGTACAATTGTTTCTATAATTGATGTTAGCATTTTTGTATCCACTATTTTTTAGGGCTGCATTATAAAAATTTGTGTTGTTGGAATATACTAGTTAGTGGCTCCAATTGAGAAATTAGAGAGCCTCAAATTCCAGTCAAGTTTGTTACATTCACTTATGCATGAATGCATCTTTCTCTCTCTCCTCCCAATTAAGGGTTAAATAGTAGACAGGGCTTTTTGTTGGCAACCAGTCTAAAAAAAAAAAAAACTGAATTCAGAATTGGTGAATATATGCAGCAAATGAAATGATTGTGCAGTTTACACTCTATGATCTTGGCTGCGATGAATTTTAAATTGTCCCACCCTTCATTAGTCCCTTAGTTTGCACAACCATTACGCTCTGCCAGCACCTCATAAATAATGAATTTTTATTTTGATCATATGAAAAGACATGACATATTAGAAATGCTCCTTGGTTTCAGTGAAAAAAAAAAAAATATGGAAAAATAGAAGTATTTCACGTCTCCTGCTAATACCTCAAATAATGGAATATTCCATTTTGATTGCATGAGAAGACAAAGGATATATCAAAGATGCTACTTGGTTTCTGGGAGAAAATGAAAGAAGGAAAGATAGCAATTTTAATGTCCATTTTAGTGAAATGAAAATGTTGTCAATTTTAAATCTTTTCATTTGTACCCCCTTACTTCTTTAAATAGTGACCAGCATTCATATTTATTGTTATTGCAATATTTTGTTGTTAAGCTCAAATATTTAACATGATAGGGGAATTTCTATGCATATTTTATTGTTGTAGAAGTCGCCATCAGCTTATTCAATCATTAACTGAAGAATTAAGATTTCAAATAAGAAAACAGTGAAATTTTCATGGGTTAAAACTAGTTTCATTAAATTGGTTAAATTACATTATTTTTTATTTTACTCTGTATTCTTGAGTCAAACCGATTCAAGAATCGGTCAAGACCTCCAAGCATTTGTTTTAACCAAGTTGGAATTGCAATGATCATGCACTTGCTATTCTGAAGAAAAATCCTAGTCAACCTCATTGGTGTCTCACGTTTACATTTGATTCTCTGTGCATGTCATAAATGCTGTGAATGAAATCATCAGGCAGAGTTCAATACTCAGGCCAGGCAATTACATTTACAGTGCATCAATGCTCTTGGATGAAAAATGGATCCCCTCCTCTCAAGCCACCTACAACTCAGTCTCTCTGGGTAAAATAATAGCATAGACTAGGCTGTCTAGCCTTGATAATGTAACCAGTTGAAGAGAAGGACAACTCTAAATCTAAAACAGCTTGGCAACATGTCATGGTTCAGAAAGGTAAAGTCTATTACTCCCCCTCCCATGTCTTGGAGGAAAAGATTTTAATCGGGCAGTGTTAAATGCTTGAAAAATTAAATTTCAAGTTTATTGAACCAAAAATATCAATGTTAAAATATATCGGGAGGGATTATCAGCTTTTGATATTTGAGCAAAATTCGTATTGAAAAATTAAAATTTCTAGAGTTGTATTCTTGTAAAAGACTTGTCATTTTTTTTTTTTTTAATTGTTTACATAAGATCTCGAGGTAACAGGTTATTTGATTTTTTTTTTTTTATTTTCTAATGTCTTAAAAAAATGACTTTTATTGCAAGTAATTTATATATGACAGATCTGAAAAACATTCTTAAAGCTTATCAATATTGATTTAGAAAGAAGAAAATGTGACTAATTTTTATTAACATTTCCAGGTTAATTGCCTTTGACCTCTCTCCATTTTTTGTTTATCTTCTGTATGTGTCCATTTAGGATATAGGTAATCATGCTTCTCCACAATTTCTTGTTTTTTTGTTTATATATATATATATATATATATATATATATAAAAAGTAAATCCTGAAAAACATCCTTAAAGCTCACCAATATTTCATTTAGACAAGAAAAAGTTTGAATGATAATGTTTCATTATTTAATATGGCAATCTTTCATTATTTTTCACCATTTTTTTTCACTGGTTATTCATTTTCTAAACATTATCAACATTGACTTAGATTATGACAAGTGAGGGACTATGAGGAAGATTATGCTGAACCATCTTTAAAATGGGGATATGCTCTTTTTGTGTTGTTTACCTTTAACCCTCTGTATTATTCCCTACTTTCTTTTCCACTTCATTGTTTTTCAAGGCTACTTAATTTCAGTCATGGTCATTGTCTGTTACCATAGCAGAATATGACAACACAACTGCAAAATTCAAACATGTTATTATTCATTCATTTGAGTCACTTGCAGTAGCAGGATAAAATTTTTGCTTTGCAAGCAAAATCATCTCCAGAATGTTAAGTTATTAATTACAGATAATAATTTACAGAATTTGCTATGTTATCTCAGCTATTCAATGAGAAATATAAAGGCAAGATGATTGTATTGAACCAAGTTTTCAAGTGAGAATAGTCTAAATCCAGATTTTAAAATTAAGGGTTTTATCTGAGCTTGAAAACTTACCACAAATATGATCCAGAAATAATATTTTTTTTTTTATAGCTATTTTCTGTTAGATTTCAAAATTGTCTGCTGAACAAATTTCTTATATGAAGAATTTTAACCACTTCACCCCATACAAGGTGATAAAACCACCACGATGCAACAGGTTACAGGGAGTGAAAGTGAATAAGACTTTAATGAGGAAAAGAACAATAAAGGAACAGGATTCAGGAAGACATAAGATGTCAATTGACATTGCATTTAATTTTTTTAAGTTTGTAGTTGGCAAGGAAGCAAGAAATCAAAAGGGACTTCCACATGTGAGAAGTGAGAGAAAAGGAACTGTTAGAACAGGCAGTTACATCTAGCAAGTTCAACAGTGAGACCTAACTGCCAATCTAGTAGCACACTTACATTCATGCAGTCAAGGCACTAATGAAAAAAGTTGCTATGTAAATATTTGTAGAAATGACAGAGGGAAGCTATGTCACAGTGAGAAAGTCAGGATCAATTACATTATGTAGTATCGTATGCAAATTAGATAGACAAATATAAATAGAGAACAAGTGGTGAACATAGGGGTTATGCCTAGCAAACCCAGTTGCTATTCAGGATATAAAACTGTATTATGACTACTACTATACAGAAAGATATGCAAAACATAAAACATTACAGTTCCTTATATGCATTTTATGCAAGAATTTCAAGATGCATAGTAGGGGCACTTGACCAGATATGGCAGCAATATTCAATGCAAAGACGAATGGTAGATAAATGTGTAAGATGAATTCTGATGAGAAAATTCTTCTGGCATAACACAGTGAACCAACTTTGCTTGGAGTAGACATAGTAATTGGTTCAATATAGTCACCCCATTTCATGTCAGTGGAAAATGTGAGGCCAAGAATATTTAGTGTGTTACTCTCTTGAACTTGAGCACCAGACATGCTGAAGGCAGAAAAGTCCTCTTGAACTTGAATCACTGATTGAGATCCAGAGCATGCTGAAGGCAGGCAGAAAAAGTCCTGTGCCAATTAAGAGAAAGCAGTTTTATTTTGGAGTTAAAATTTACAAGCCATTCCTTGCCCCTGTTAATCACTGATTGGAGATCCTTTTTATGAGCAACTGCCAGGTTTACTTTGTTGGATGTGTCGGATTTGCTACCAAGACAGGAGTAAATGATTGTGTCAACTGCATAAATACCTAATTGGGAGCTGATGACATCAGGGAGATCATTGATGAAGATCAGAAACCACTGATTGGAGATCCTTTTCATGTGCAGTTGCCAAGTTTCCTTAATCTGATCTGTTGGATTTGCTACTAAGACAGGAGTAAATGATTGTGTCATCTGCATAAATACCTAGTTGGGAACTGATGACATCAGGGAGATCATTGATGAAGATCAGAAACCACTGATTGGAGATCCTTTTCATCTGCATAAATACCTAGTTGGGAACAGTTGAAACCACTGATTGGGAGATCGTTTTCATGCAGTTTATCTGATTGTTGATTTGCTACTAATCTGATCTGTTGGATTTGCTACTAAGACAGGAAGATCAGAAACCACTGTAAATGATTGATCTGTTGGATCTGCATAAAATACCTAAATTGGGGAACTGATGACATCGGGGAGATCATTGATGAAGATCAGAAACCACTGATTGGAGATCCTTTTCATGTGCAGTTGCCAAGTTTACTTAATCTGATCTGTTGGATTTGCTACTAAGACAGGAGTAAATGATTGTGTCATCTGCATAAATACCTAGTTGGGAACTGATGACATCGGGGAGATCATTGATGAAGATCAGAAACCACTGATTGGAGATCCTTTTCATGTGCAGTTGCCAAGTTTACTTAATCTGATCTGTTGGATTTGCTACTAAGACAGGAGTAAATGATCTGTGTCATCTGCATAAATAAGATCCTATTTGGGAACTGATGACATCTGCATAAATCTCTGGGACATCATTGATGAAGATCAGAAACCACTGATTGGAGATCCTTTTCATGTGCAGTTGCCAAGTTTACTTAATCTGATCTGTTGGATTTGCTACTAAGACAGGAGTAAATGATTGTGTCATCTGCATAAATACCTATTTGGGAACTGATGACATCTGATGAAGATCAGAAACCACTGATTGAGATCCTTTTCATGTGGGAACTGATGACATCAGACAGGAGTAAATGATTGTGTCATCTGATGAAGATCATTGAAACCACTGATTGGAGATCCTTTTCATGTGCAGTTGCCAAGTTTACTTAATCTGATCTGTTGGATTTGCTACAAAGACAGGAGTAAATGATTGTGTCATCTGCATAAATACCTATTTGGGAACTGATGACATCGGGAGATCATTGATGAAGATCAGAAACCACTGATTGGAGATCCTTTTGCATTGCAGTTGCTACTAAGACACAACAGTTGATTGTGTCCTTAATCTGATCTGTTGGATTTTGCTTTTCTGCAGTTGCCAAGTTCCTTAAGAAAGGAGTAAAATGATTTGGGAACTTGACATCTGCATAAGATCAATGAAACCATGATTGGGAACCTGATGACATTGGGGAGATCATCTGATGAAGATCAGAAACCATGAAGATCAGAAACCACTGATTGGAGATCCTTTTCATGTGCAGTTGCCAAGTTTACTTAATCTGATCTGTTGGATTTGCTACTAAGACAGGAGTAAATGATTGTTTCATCTGCATAAATACCTATTTGGGAACTGATGACATCGGGGACATCATTGATGAAGATCAGAAACCACTGATTGGAGATCCTTTTTCATGTGCAGTTGGATTTGCCAAGTTTACTTAATCTGATCTGTTGATTTTGGAGATCCTACAAAGACAGGAGTAAATGATTGTGTCATCTGCATAAATACCTATTTGGGAACTGATGACATCGGGGAGATCATTGATGAAGATCAGAAACCACTGATTGGAGATCCTTTTCATGTGCAGTTGCCAAGTTTACTTAATCTGATCTGTTGGATTTGCTACTAAGACAGGAGTAAATGATTGTGTCATCTGCATAAATACCTAGTTAACTGTGGAGAAACCACTGATTCCTTTTCAATGAAGATCTGAAACAGCATAAATGATTGTTTCAGGATAAATACCTATTTGGGAACTGATCATCGGGGGATCCCCATCTTAGTATGAAATGATTTTTTTGCTACTCTTTTTTCATCTTCCCTTTGGGAACTGATGTTGGGGAGCATTGATGAAGATCAGAAACTTTGGAGATCCTTTTCATTTTTTTTCTGATCTGTTGATTTGATAAGACAGGAGTAAATGATTGTGTCATCTGCAAAGTAAAATGTTTTTATAAGATCCGAAACAGCATAGATAATGCCCTTTATCCCCATCTTATAAAATGATTTTTTTTCTTTTCGTTTAGTATAGCAGGGTTTTATTTTAATAAAATGACTGTTTAGTATAGCAGGGGTAATAAAGACAGCATGTAGCAGAAATACCTACCACATAATGGTAAAACAATATTTCAGGGGGATATTTCTGTCTTTACTTTTCTAGATTCATGTGTGGATATAGAGGAGGGCCGTGTACTGAAAGATTCTCAGGCCAATCAGGAAAGGATTTGAAAAGAATTTGATAAAATTTTGGGAAGAATGTTGAGACAAGAATTTTTCAGCAACCTCTCAAAGATGTTTGACTTTTTTTGCATCGATTTTTCTTTTTTTTTTTTCTTTACAGAAGATAGCATCATCAACTTTGCTTTGTTCCTTGATATTCTGCATGAACATTGTCAAACCGAGAACAACGAAAAGGAAATTATGCAAGCATTTCAAGCGCATGATAAAAATAAAACTGGAACTGTTCCTGGCAATGAACTCCGACAAATCTTACTCAATTTGGGAGAAAGACTCACCAGAAACGAAGGTCAGATTTTATTTTTCTTTCTTTCTTTCTTACATTCTACTAAAAAGATTTGTTTTGTGGGACATTTTTTTTCCTTAACCAAATCTCTCATTTCCTTTTTTCATAAAATCCATAGAAATTTCATGGAGAATGTTTACATTTTAAAAATAGAATGCTGAGTAATTCATAGATTCTTAATATTATCATAAATCCTGAAATCAGCTCATAAGATACGATAGGTTCACCTATTTTCCGGTTCACACCCTCCCCCCCTGAATTTTTTGAACATGAATAGTGTTCTATCCCATTTCCTATATACGATTGGATTTCTTTTTCCTCCTCTTTCACTCCAAGTAGCCCCTTGTGTCTTAGTGGCATTATCACCTTACATGGGATGAATTGATTGAAACAAACACACACACAATCAATCATCTCCATCCTTGTTGTTTTTATCATTACGTTTTCACACTTAAATCTTTCAGCCTTTTTTATTGTCTTACATTCCAAAATGAGGCATTATCATTATTGTTGTTGTTTTATTCAGTTATTGTCATTATGGTTGTTTTCTTCCATTTTGGCCAAGATGTTCTTTGGCCTTCATTTTCCGAAAATTACCAGCAAGTCATTATCTTTATTGTTGGAGTTGTTCAAATTAGCATTTCTTTTCTTCCTGTTTTATCTTAACATTTCTTCTGCCTACCTCATAATTTCTTCTTCTTTTTTTTTTTTTTTTTTTCTTTAACATCTCAAAATGTAATACAATCCATTCATCATTTAAATATTTCAGCCTATCCCACATTGTGGCCTATATACCCAAAACACATTAATAATAAAAAAAAAAAAAAAATCAAATTTAAAATTTCAATATGCCCCTCTCCTTCATGTGCATATGTACTTGCACCAACATAAACATCACTTTAATCTGATGTCCTAAAGATCAAAACACATCACAAAAGCTTTTCCATTTTGTCTTAGATTTTCCTTAGATTGGGATAGTGTATGTAAATAGTTTCCCCCTCTTGAACTTCTCATCTCTAAAACTCTCTTCCAATTTATTGCTTGCCTGTAAACTAGAATCTTCCAAAATTTAAATAAAATCAATCACCATCAACATTAACATTTTCTCAGTTTCTCTCATACTCAGTAAACCCTTGTGTTTTAGTGGCTTTGTCACCTTGCTTGGGGTGAAATGATTAAAAAAAAAAACTTCCTTATCTAATAGTTATTTCGGCTTTTCTTCTGAATCCATCATCAATGCAGTATCATCTGATATTGTTAAATTTCCATCCACTGATTTATAATCTTGATTGATCTTCTAATCCCCTTCAAATCGGATTAAGTAAAGTTTCCAAAATCTTTTATATCATTTACATATTGCTCAAGTAGTTGTCTGAATCTTATAATGCTAGAGATCTGTTAAAAGCCATAATTTCCAATTTTGATTTTTAAGACCTTTCTCATTTAAAAAAAAAGTCATGCAATAGAATCTTCGAACCCTCAATTGGCCTAGTGACACACAAATTAAATTATAACGATCTCGATTGAATCTTGTAAAGAAATCGGAGTTATTTCCCTTTTATCAAAAAATCGGAGTTATCTTCCTTTTCTCAAATTCGTTTTCATATGAAATAATCCTCAGAATTTTTCAATATTTCAAATAAAAATTCATGTAAAAAAAAAAAAGTCATAACACAATTATTAAAACTTTGTAACTAATTTTAATTAAAAACATTTTCTGAATGATTTTATTTTATTTATTAATATCATTTTAATAATGCATTTTAAGATTTTCAAATAATTTAATCCAACTAAAATTTTTCATATCCAGAATTATCAATGTATTTACATTGATCTAAATTGTCTTTTGTATTAAATTTGATCTTGGTGATGAGTAGAGACCTCATTAATATTTAGACTTATGACTTGCTTTTTGAATTGTTTGTAACATTCCAGGATGATTAAGATGATTCAGAACTGGCAATCCATCTGCAACTAAATCAATAAATCCAAGAACTAATAATCGAAAAAAAAATTCTTGCACAAGAAATATTTCTTTGTTTTATAAAATATTCCTTATCTATATGCATCAACTGAGTATTATACATTGAAAAATTCAAATTCATTAAATAATGATCATGCTACAAACTTATTGATTCATCCTTGTATATCACCATACAGAGATTTTTGTTTTGTCTTTTTTCGTTGGGGAAGATTCTTTGTAACAGTGCAAGAACTTATTTTCTGTCATGGATTTTAAATTTCATTTAAAATGATTTCTAAATGATTTTCTGGGGAACCAAAATGTTTGTTTTTTTTTTTTGTCATTTCTAAGTCAGCAATCAGAAGTTCTTGATGTTCATGATCGGATATTCACCAAAAAGTGTTATTTTTTTTTTTTTTTGGTTTTTTTAAGCAGATGAAAAAGACTTTCCTGCAAGTGATCAGTCTATTACTTATAAAGTCTACAATACACACAGATAAACATAATCATTTGGAAATTGTGATTGATATGGGGATAAAATAATTTTTTTAAGATTACAGTTTTTATTTTTATTTTTAAATCATTTAACTTCAGACACAAGGTTGCTAAGCTTAGTTTTGACATAATGCACTTAGTGAGGATCAAACTCATTATTCAGCAGACTAGCTTTGCTAATCATTACCCTACACTGAGACATCAAGATCTGGATAAAAGATTATAAAAAAAATCTAATGAATAATATATATTTTAAGGTATGCTATATTTCTGGGTTAAAGTGCTGATATCAGGGACAGACTATGTAAATATAAAAGTGGACATTGAGGTCAACACCCAGTGGCAACAGTCTGTTTCATGCTTATATGAAATTGACAGGCCATATATGTTGAGTTTTTGCAGAACAAAGAATGAATGTCCTTTAAACAGCAATTGCTTGCAGAACAATGCAATATACTAAGCCACTGTAAAATTAACAAATAACAAAGAAAAAATATACATAGGAATAACTGAAGAACCTTAGAAGCAAAGAAACCATGCACACAAAAGATCCTTTACATTTTAAAATCTTTTTTCTATTTTATGACAATATGGAGCATATACTATATTGTTCATATATAATTAATGTTAATGTCTGATCACTCATATTTGAGGATACCTGTCTACTAGGGAGGCTAGCTAATCCCTATTGTAGACATTTGTTCAGACACATTTTGCATTTGTTCAACACCCATGAAGCCCACCTGTGGTTTATACTGCATTTATGCTGAGCAAACATTAGTTAGATTTTCTGGGAGAGAAGAGTGTTATCCAGCATGATCAGCAACCTAAACAAGACCAGCACCCTAAAACCCTGGTCATGATGACTTGTGACATTGATGGCCCCCAAAGGGTTCCATCTACCCAATTTCATTAACAAGGCTTGGGTCAAACTTGGGTATGGTTTTCAGGCACTTTCCAAAGATGTCAATCTCGGATTGCTTCCTCCAGACTGAGAACATGAAGAAGTCACCTTCCTGGCAAATTGACCATGGTGAGATTTGAACCTGGGTCTCGTGGTTAGAAAGCAAATGTTCTAACCATTTGGCCACATGCCCATTGTTCATATATATGTATGCAATATAAAACATTGTTTATATTAAGCATTTGGTAGCAAGAGAAAGGAATAACAGGGATTAGAGTGAAACAACATTTATTGTTGGTTGATAGCACGGGAACAGTAATCTGGTGTATAGTGTTGGGAATTGAACCATTTCTTGTGGCCAAGGTCACAGGATATGTTCGGTGCAAGTTTGCTTGATCGAGGTCACGGTGTTAGGTTTTCTTGCCGGTTGGTAGGGTGACAACATTTTGGTGTGGTCTTGGTAGCCTCTGTTCCATGGAACAGAGGTTGTGCTGTTGACTGAAGAGAATTCCTTGTAAACGAGCCAAGGTAGGCCAAGGTGATGGCAGGGGTTTGTAGGCCTGTTCTATGGATTAGAGTGCCTTGTAAATGAGTCAAGGTAGTCCCGTTCTGTAGCCATCCTGGGTATGATGATAAACTACATCTGCGTCCTGGGTTAGATGATAAACTACGTCCAGCAGCAAGGCCTCTTATCAGGAGGTTTTGAGGAACATGGAACCACCTCTTAATTGCTGTTATTCCCAGGTCTACCCTGACCTGGGGTGGTAGCACCTGTTAGGGTCCCAGCTATGGGCAAATAAGTGACCCCAGAACCTGACTCAAAACACTATGAAAATGTAAAAATAAATTTTAATACCAGAAATACTTTAAAAAAAAAAAAACTTAGTATCAGCAATAAATATTTGAAAAAAGAAAATATTACCAGAAATAAAAATCTTGTCAGCATTAAATAACCCATTGAGGTTAATATGCCACAAAACAAAACAAGCCTGTTCTGTGGAGTTCACTAGTGTCAACCCTGAAAGGAATGCTTTGTAAACGAGTAGGGGAAGGCTGAAGTGATGGCAGAGTTGGTATCAACGAAGGTTTGTAGCTGTACAGAATCAAGGTTCAGATGTTCTGAGTCTGAGCTGGATAGCCAAGGTGGTTGGTCAGGCTAAGAAATGGTAATGGTCGTTGAGATGTGCAGTCATATTGAGTGGTGGCGATGAAGACGGTGATGGTAGTAGTGCTCTGCATGACAGCCAAGATGCAACTCTGTTATCATAATGACAAGGTAATGGTGGTGGCAGCAGCAGCTGTGCCTGTGTGACGGCCAGTGGCTGCACTGCAACTGTGTTCTGGTAGTTCTTAGATCCTGCTTTTAAGCAGGTCTTGTAGTCCTCAGGGGCATCTCTTTATCAGTGGGAACATTCACAATTGGACACCACCAGAGTTCACTTTGTAGACTGCATGTGATGCATGGCGCCCAATGTGCAGAAAATTACTTTTGTTATTTTGTTTTCAGCCATTGTGGCATTCACATCTGGCCAGCATGCAGAATGCATCAGAATGAGATCTAAAATGCAACAGAATGTAATAACTATATCATAATAAAAATATAATGTGACAATATGAAGCATATAATGTAGGGTTTGTCAGATCTCTATTATATAAAATACTAACTCATTTGTAAAATGCTATGCATTTGTATAAAGTTTAAAAATGATGAATTTTCTGTGAATACATTGCCATCATTTCTTATAAACTCCATTCCCTGTTGTGTATAGATCTGTGTTGATCTATGAGAAAGTCCCAAGTGGCTCTCCTTTCCTTGGCTCTCCTTTCCTTGGCTCTCCTTTCCTTGGCTCTCCTTTCCTTGGCTCTCCTTTCCTTGGCTCTCCTTTCCTTGGCTCTCCTTTCCTTGGCTCTCCTTTCCTTGCTCTCCTTTCCTTGGCTCTCCTTTCCTTGGCTCTCCTTTCCTTGGCTCTCCTTTCCTTGGCTCTCCTTTCCTTGGCTCTCCTTTCCTTGGCTCTCCTTTCCTTGGCTCTCCTTTCCTTGGCTCTCCTTTCCTTGGCTCTCCTTTCCTTGGCTCTCCTTTCCTTGGCTCTCCTTTCCTTGGCTCTGAGATCATTGCATCTTCTCTGACTGTGCTAGTGGTCAGTACTTGACCCTAACTACAATGCCAGCTTTTTAAATGCTGATTTTTCAAGGCAATCCAGATATTCGATTCTACTAGAACAATTAACATGGTGTTCTTTCACCAATAACTTCTCACTCAGCCATTTATTGGCTTATGCAAAGTTTTCAAACATTACATTCCTTTTCTTTATTTCATAATTTCTCAATATATATATTTGTGTGTGTGTGTGCTTTTGCTTTGTTTACATCAAGTAGTTTTAACCAGTTTTTTCTAATGTTTCACTGGGAGTTATCTCCCTTATAACCAGTTCAACAATTGATAATTTCATAATAGAAAGAACTTAAAATATACCATTAATACAGCTAAAAATAATTTATATATCATTACATATTATATGCAAGCGCATCAATAAGTCTATGGCCTAACTAATTACATTGGTTACACAACTCACTGCTTTTTCTTATGTTACACCTATCTGATCATAGCTCCATTAGAATCCATTTAAACACACACAAACTTAGTAGACTCCATTAGAAACATACTAGAAGAAAACACAAATATAATAACTTCATCCACCTGTAAAAAAGGATTAAGAATAATGGAAGCTTTAATAATAAAAAAGAAAAGGCTAACTCTTAACAATATTAACTACGAACAAGGCCACAATGTGCTAACCGTATTAGGAAATTAAAAACAGCTCTACAACACACTAAAACATACACATAATGCACGCACTCAATTAAGCTGAAAAATTGAATCATCCTTGATAATGGCTAAAGGTATAGCCGAAAGCGCTTGGAACTATAAAACATTTGGACAGTTTTTACACACTCTTTGTTCAGAAAACAAAGCTCTTGTTCGAACACAAGAAAAATTAAATAGAAAGCTTAACCATAGTACCTTGTCTGTCATTTTTAATGAAACATGTATAAACGAAGTATTGCTACCTAAATATACAACTATATATATATATATATATATATATACACACACACACACACACACACACACACACACACACCTCCTCATTATTGCATATGTCCATTCTGCAAAGATTCATCAGTGCCGCACACAGACACGACCTTTAAGTCCAGCTAATGATTTGCTTTGCTTCCCACAGTCTTGACAGATATGATGATTAGTCTGGGCCTAGACATCGATGTCGTGGGTCACTTAGCAGGCCAGACCCTTTCAACAGGTAGAGTACCAGAATCTCTGTTGCCAGTGTTTGTAATATTGTTGTCATTAATCATAATATCCATACCGTTTTAAGTCTATGGCCAACCATATGCACCATTCATTGAGATTCAAAATATTTTGTAATACCTGCATATGAAATTTTTAAAGTGAAGAAAGATAATGCACATGTTCAATCCCATCTGACTGACCAAAATGAGCAGTCAGTTAAGTGTCATATGTGATACATGCTTGGGCGATCATGTCTCTTTCGACTCATGACTGACTAGACAGAATATTTTCCTGCAGTAGGTTGTCATTTCTTTCTGTTGTAGACTGGTTGCTAACCAAGGCTATAGAACCCAGCCTGTCCTGATATTTAACCCATAGCTGGGGAGAAAGATGGAGTCATCCCTTTCTCAAGGGTATTTGTGCATAAGTGAATGTAACAAACCCAAGTGGAATTCGAACTCTGCTCTCTGATTTCTTATTTTGAAGCGACATCCATGACAAGACAACACAAGCAATGATCCGAAAAGAAGATGACATCAACATCATCGGTTACTAGTGTGCCAGCAGATGGCTCATCAGTGTTTTTCTCCAAAGATGTGCTAACAAGGACTAAGTCGCTTCACTCACTCTCACTAATATACAAGTGTGCATATAAACCAAATAATTAGCAACTGTATATATGTGTGTGTGTCGGCATTTTTTTAAAAAAAATTTTTATGTAGGAAACTCACAAAAGCATATAACTTGTCTAGCAATTTGTTAAATTACCACTTCATTTTTTCTTAGGAAATGACAATGTCTAATGTATAATTTATCCATTTATATTAACTCCTGTTTAATGTCTGTTGTAGCCATTGGTTTCAAATCTACGGGTCTCTTTTAAATTAAATGTTACAAATGTTGGAATTGTACTCATTTATGTGTGTGTGTGTGTGTGTGTGTATATATATATATATATATATATATATATATATATATATATATAAAGAACATAGGATTTAAGAAATGGCAGACATTCTTATATATAATGCTCAATATTAAAATAGTGTTAATAATATTATATGAGAAGATTACTTTTAAATATCAATTTTATTCTTAATTGATATTTAGAAGTTAAGTAATCTTTTCATATTACATACACACACTCATACTTTTCCTTTCATAGTCATTATTTTCATTATCCAACTTAGTAAGCTTGGACAGGACACCATCATCATTATACTAAGACACTGTCACTGAAACGTTTCTTGTACATCAAAATGAAGGAAAAAAAAATAATCTCATAATAGTAACAAGTAAATAATACAGAAAGCTGTGTAGTGACTTCAAACAAAATAAGTTTTATTTCTTGAATCAATTTTGTCTTTAAAAATTTTGAAGAGAGAAATACAAGCAATGGCTACAGTTCACATGAAAATGTTAAAGATGTACTGAACATTTAAATTGTGATGTAGAATGTAACTTAGATGTTTCACTTAACTTCTGCTCCCCTAAAGGGTTATAGAGATTACCCAGAATGCAATCCACTGCTTGCTCCCCTCCTGGTAATTCATTGTTGAAGCAAAGCAGAAAACCATGAAAAACCAGCATACATCTTAGGTACCACTTATTTGAACTGTTACCCTCAGGGTTGCGGTTTCTATTAGTTCTAGGACAAAGCACTTGAAGGACAGCTTTTATCCTTGAGCCCTGTATAAAACAAATGCTGCTGCACGCTGACAATTTTCAACGTATTTTAAACATCTTCATTCAATGTTATGTGTTGTTTTTGTTGGGGGGGGTGCACCTGGGGTCTGCATTTTATTTTCTTCAGTGTGTGTTGCCCAATGACATAAAGAATAAATAAAACTCACTCAGCTGTTAATCATTTTTATTTTTAGTCTCATTGTTTTTAATTCTCCCACATTGTATTAATTCCAGTTGACTTAAATGGTCGTGTTACCATTTGATAATGTATAATGCTTTGAAGGTGCAAAATGCACATTGTTTTGACACAAACAACAATTAAGACAAAAAATTTGTCATCTCTTGACTGCTTAGGTATTCACTCCCCCTCTGAGTCAGTACTCTTTTGTTTGTAAATTCTCTTCCAACTCCTCTCTTCACTCAAGAGGAGTATCCTTGGCTGATTTTTCACTAAGAACGGAATCTTTATTGAGTGATGTGCACATAACTCCATTCATGGTTTCTGTTACAGTCTCCAAACTGGATCCACACCAGGCATCCTAACTTAATGGTATCTCTGCAATTGGCCTAAAGAAATATGCACCTGAACTGGCTCCTGTCCTCTTTAAAAGCTGTAATAAATGCCTTGTTGCTTCTTGCTTTCCAGATTATTGGAAATCCTCTTTTGTAGTTCCTGTTTTTAAGAATTCTGGTGAAACATCTGATCCCTCAAATGATTGTCCTACTGATTTTTGTGTTTTTCTCGAGGTTCTAATCAACTCCAAATTGATTAAGCATCTCACTTCTCACATCTTTCTTTGGGTAAACTATATGGCTTTCATTTCTCTAGATCAACCACCAATCTGTTAACGTAGGTACCTCCACAAGATCGCTAAAAAAAGAGCACAGCATGATGGAAAAGACGCCAAACTTGACAAAAACAAATTTTATCATCTAAATGTTTGTTATTATTAAGAAGAAAGATCAAAGTTTATTTTAATTATTTAAAAAAAAATTTTTCCTTCTTTTTAGAAGAATCTGAATTTTCATTTAAAAATCCTTGTTTCTCTTTGTATCACCGGAACTAGTAAAATAACATACAATTTTTAGCATATTTTTTTGGTATGACACATTAATTTGGAAAATCTTGCAAAAATAATTGTCGGATGTTAATGAAACTTTCAGAAACTATTCAGATGATCAAAATTATTATAAATGTGTTTTCTTTGTTAAGGCCTTTACTTTTGCGAAACACGTGTGGAGAAGTTAATTTGATTTTTCAATTTCAACTGAGAAGAGTACCTACAAGTATCAGTATCATTTTATGAAATTTATATGATCTTATTTTCATATTAATCTCAGTTATGGCATTTTTTCCAGAAATGAAATATCAAAATTAATAATAAAATGAATGGAAATACAAATAACACAGTAAAATGTAAATGTACATAAAATTATAGTATTTTGTGTACACTTCTGATAAAATTTCAGAAGAAAGGTACCTATAAATTAATTAGATACCTTTTTCTTATGAAATTTAATCTATATCTTAAGTCTTATTTTAATTTCTTTATAATATATTTTCCATAAAGCATCGTAAACATAAAGGTGAAAGCTAAGTACAAAATAAAAAAAAAATTAGGGTGCTGAAAGTTTTCTTTAAAAATAACAAGGTAAATAATTTGTTCACTTAAATCTAAATAATTTCACTTTTCTCCTTCCATAGAACAAATTATCCTCACGGAATCCATCAATGTCATTCATCACCTGTCAAGTGAGGTGAAAGTTTATGACCTGCTTTGTTTGATTTTCAAATTACATCTTTTCTGCACAGAACCTAAGTTAAGCTTGGTTTAAAATATTTTAAATAAACATAATTTCTGATTTTCTTAAAATAAGTTTTGAAAAAATGATAATTGTTATTTAAAAGAATTTCAAAGTGAGATTTTCATTTTTTTTATAAAATGGAAAAAAATGGTTGCCATCTGTCAATTTTACTGACTCAAAAAAAGATTTTTAATAAGTTTTGGACGTGCTAGGAACGATATTAAAAAAAAAAAAAATATAAAAAAAAATAACCCCAAAATACTTTGATCTTTCCTCTTAAATAATATTAACAAATATTTAGACAATAAAATTTTGTTTTCATCAAGTTTGGCGTCTTTTTCATCATGCTGTGCTCATATTTTTTTTTTTTTTTTTTTTTTTTTTCCGATCTTGTGGATGTACCTATGTTGACGGTTATTACTGAATTTGTCTATCATGCATTTGACAGCCAAATATTTGATTTGATCCAATGAAAGTAATGAGTCATGATGTTGAATAACCATTTCTTTGGAACCTTTCACATTAATGCAGACGTTCTCTCTTTGGCTCTACATTATTTCTTATCTTTGACCCTCCTGATGTCATCAGTTCCCAATTTGGTATCTATGTTGATGGCATACGTCTTAATAGTAAGCCTGATAAGTTTGATAAAGTAAAACTGGCAGCTGGTCTTGAAAATGATCTACAATCTGTTGTTAACTGGGGCAAGAAATGGCTAGTAAATGTTAGTGCCTCCAAAAGGAAACTATTTTTTTTTTAGTTATTATAGAGAACCCCTTTCTGCCTTCCGTCAGTCTGGCTGATGCTAACCAACAGGAGAGTAACACTTTGCACTGTCTTAGTCTGTCTTCCAATGATATGAAATGACATGATTCTATTGAATCCATTGCTGGACGACGTCTGCTAAGAAAGTTGGTTCACTGTGTCGGGCCAGACAGTTTTTATCTTGTCAGAATCCATCATACATATTTATAAATTTATTAATTGTCCATCCATCCTGGGTATGACAAACTACATCTGTGTCCTGGGTAAGATGATAAACTACGTCCAACAGCAAGGCCTCTGATCAGGAGGCTTTGAGGAGCGTGGAACCACCTCTTAATTGCTGGGAACACCAGCAATTAAGAGGGGACCCCTAAAGGGTCCAGGCTATGGTCAAATATTTAACCCCCAAACTGGGATCAAAGCACTATGAAAGTTTAAAAATAGGTTTTAATACCAGAAATACTCTGTTAAAAAATTTATTGCCAGCAATAAGTTTTTGAAGAAAAAAATATTACCAGAAATAGATTTTTGAAGGGAAAATTTTTTACCAGCAATACATTTGATAAAAAATGAATTACCAGCAATAAAAATTTTGTTGGCATTAAATAACCCATTGAGGTTGATATGCCACAAAACAAACCAAATCAAAAACAGTTGTCTGTGCATTGAAAACTTCTATATAACTTCTGCCATATCTGAGAGAAGCAAAGACCAATCCAATATTATAAAAATTCTTAGGATTCTTATCTCTTTATTCAAAAGATTTCAGAGATTTTTTTTTTATCTTCAGATATTTTCAGCATCATTTCAAGTTTTTCCATTTTTCTTTGCAGTTGATACCATGTTCCGAGAAATGAATTTTCCTGCAAATGGTCCAATTCGTTATGAATCATTGGTGAAATATCTTCTTACACCAATTCCAGACTACTGATTACTGCACACACACACACACACACACACACACACACACACACACACACACACACTCAAGTCTAATGATACCAGTTTTTATTTGGTGAAAGGTTTTTTTCATTTACTTTTTTCTTGTTCAGCATCTAGAGACCTAGTGAAGCTAATTAAGTTTGGCACAAGGCTGCATTATGAAGGACTCAGTAAGGATCAAATTCACTATCAATTGCTCTTGCTGGCTGTTTTACTCAGCATTGCCTTATAGCAGGTACTCAAATAGATATTTGCTAAGCTTAACCTCATCTATCACTTACAGTAGCAAAGTTCCCGATGAGGATCAAAAACACTAACAGTGGCTTGCAAGGCTTGCTTGTTATCACAGGTGCCCCTTTTCAAGTTATGTTCATTTCTTTAACACAAAAAACTCACTTTTTCTTTTTTTTTTTTTTTCTTTTTTTTTATTAATCTTTACTTTTTTACATTTGTGTGTGTGTAAATTTACAAGGAATTTAATAGATTTTTGATATTTTTAATCTGACCTTATTATTTATTCTAACTTAAATGTTATATTTTAGTGGATACATATGATTCGGTAGACATCTTGTTTTTTGATATAATTCATGCTGTTATAAGGAAAAAAAATATATCTAAGTGTATGTGCTGGGGTTTTCTTCTATGAAGCAGTATGCAAGTTTGGGCCTTGCTGAAGAACGCATTCTCTTTTACTGCCATGTTTAAGCCAGGCATAATTCTTTGTGTTTAAAAAAAATAAAATAAAAACATAAATAAAAAAAGTGTCTTAAACACATAGGTTTCAAGTCAGGTGAATGTGATGGCCATTTTAACAGCACATTGGCAATTATCACTGGCATGCCTGATCTATCTTCCTGGTAGATTTTTATTGAGATAAGTCCACACTGTTAACTTTTATACATTTTGTTAAAATTTGAGAGCATTTGAGCAAGAATTGGCTATGTTATTAGACTAAAAATACTGTCAATGTTTTTTTGGGGTATACCCTGAATTAATGGATATATATATATATATATATATATATATATATATATATATATATATTAAAGACATTTTTTATGTTTATACATTCTTTTATAATTACAAATATTTAAGTAAATGTTCCATTTATAATAAACAGTATTAAACAACATTTCCTGGCCTGAATGTCTGAGAAATTTTTTATCAAAAATATTCGTCCTCCGGCAGAAATAAAACCTGTATCCTATACGGAACCGTCATATAGCCTGACGTGCTTTTAACCGATTTGGTCACAGAGGAGCGTTCGGTTAGCAAAGTTGATTTTACTGTCTTTAAACTATAATCTTCCATGATTCTCTCACATACATTCATATCTGCTCAAAGCATATCCAAATGTAAACAAATGATGTCACACATTATGAAATAGACAAAGTCCGACAATTATTTTAAGACATTTTTATGTGTGACATTATTTGTTTACATTTGGACACACTTTGAGCAGATATGAATGTACATGATATTCATGGCAGATTGAAGTTTAAAAGCTGTAAATTCGACTTTGCTAACTGAATGCTCCACTGTAGCCAAATTGGTTAAAGGCATGTCAGGCTATATGACGGTTCCATATAGGATACAGGTTCAATTCCTGACAGAGGATGAATATTTTCTATGAAAATTTCTCAGACATTCAGGCCGTTAAATGTTGTTTAATACTGTTTATTATAAACAGAGCATTTACTTGAATATTTGTACCTATAAAAAGAATGTATAAACATAAAAATGTCTTAAAATAATTGTCAGACTTTGTCCATTATTTATTTTTATATATATATATAAGAACGGGAGTATTTGTGCAGCAATATTTCATTTATGCATGTCTGGTTTAAGAACAATGAAAATTACTGATATTTTAATTTAATCTAATTTTTCTACTATTCTGACCATTTTTCTAACTTCCAGGTAGAATTTGAACATAAATTGTCCAATGTCTTCTGACCATTTTCAGAAGGTGGGACATTCAAAAACCTCCAGAAGACCTTTGACAACTTCTGTTCAAATTCTTCCCAGAAATCAGAAAAATGGTCTGAACTGTAGAGAAATTAAATAAATGCTAGTCTTAAATCTTTTGTTGGTCTTCAACTAAAACATGCATAAAAAAAATTGTTACCCAAATATTTTGAGAGAAAGAGACATTTTTTTTTAAATTTTGACATCCAAAAATTTAGATGTTTAATTTAGCCAATTACATATGGCTTTCAGTTGCTTTTGATTTAATTTTTATCTTGTGAGAATAGGAGTGATATGTTTGTCGATCATACAATTATAGATATCCTTTACAAACGTACGACTGATACAATATAGTATAAGTAAAAAAAAAAAAACAAATGAAAAGCAATAGAAAGCCAAACATCAAGATCCTGCAGATTTCAAAATTATTATAATTTCAATCCACAAAGTTTGTGTCTAACTGGGGAGATTTTTTTAATCTGAAGAAATATCTTCCTACCAAAAAAAAAAAAAAAACACTGAATCTTTTTCTAACATTTTTTATCTTCCATATCTATAATTTTCCAAATATGTGTTTATATGTGTGTTATCAGATGTTTATGCCTTTCCACAGTTTTCATCTGATTTTGATGAATTTTTTGTTTGATAGATAATTCTTCAGTACTAATTTTGAGTCCAAATTATTGGTGACAACGGCTCTCCACTACTTCCTGTTCATTATAACTTTCAGCAACGTTTTACTATTTACTATCTGTTTTTAGATATATATCTTTCATAAAAGCTTTAATAAAAATAAATGCTTTAAATTATTACAATATTATTATCTATATCTATAATTCTCAAAGTGTATGTGCGTGCATGTGCATGCGATTGGATGTTTATGCATCTCCACAGTTTCATCCGATTTCGATGATATTTTTTTTTCAGTGCCGGTTTTGAGTCCAAATTACACATTCCCGTTCTTTTGGCCAAGCTTTCAATCTCTCTCAAGTGAGGTTACCTTTTCCATTGCATAAAGTCCACTACTACAGTTTTAAGGCATTGCTTTCATTGTCGTTTATAGCCATTCACAATTTAAATTGTTTTTATTGTCCTGACAGATTTTTAATTGCATTCACCATAGTAATAAATAAGCTTGCTTTTTTTATTACGCAATATTTATTTTTCCAAACTTTCCTGAAGTTATTTGAGCTTTGTGATCCCTGTAGCTTTACAGCGTTCTCTTCTGGTATTTGTCCACGCATTTCATTTGACAATTCATACTTTACTAAGACATGCCACCAAAGAAAAGAACTTGCCTAAGTTGCAAAACCGTTGCTGTCAGGTCCGTTGTGCGAATAAACGAATCGTCTTTAGAACGTTCACTTTGCCTCAAAATGCTTCAATCAGAACCACTGAGTCTGAAAATCAATGTAGCCATTGGCTTTCCAGAAGAGCGTACCTGAATGCTTCTGCACGTGAGGCTGAAACGAGATTGAGAACACAAAAATGGCCCTTTTCAAGGCCACCCTCCCCATTTGCGAATGTGCCTTAGTTGCACCTAATTGTTGATCTAATATTGATTTTTGGGTGGGCTAACTTAAACTGCTCCAATTGAATGGTAAAAATTCCCAGACTGTTATACTGCTAGTTGAAGAATAAAATTCTTTGTTGCATCTGTTTTTGGTATACAAGCCCCAACTCCACACCCCTGTATAATGGCTGATTTAAATATTTACTGGAGACTCCTCGGATTGAGTGCATTAACAAGGAGATTATGTTAACAAATACATATTTGTATAAAAGAAATACATTTTTAATAAGCTATGTAATTATTGATTTATTTATATTAATAATAAAAATTTCTTCAATTTTTATTTTCTATGAATTATAAGACTCCACAAATTTATATTAGATTCTCATTAAATTTAGAAAACTGTCAGGTTTTTTTTTTTCTTACTTAATACAAGTTTTTCAATCTCCATCCACAACATTTAACTTTTTCTTCCATTTTTGTTGGGGTTTTCATTTTTGCTGAAAATATTTTTTAAAATCTCAAAACATTTTCATATTCTTATAATTTTCACTTCACAACCATTTTTGCTCTTTGCTTTTATTGCTGCTTTTTCATGAATCTCAAAGACTTTTGATATTTTTGTAATATTTTTTTCATTCAAATAAAAATGACAAAATTCACCTCATTTGTGTTTGTGATTCATTGCAAGATTCCACAGGGAAATCTGACTAAATTTTATTTCTATGAAATACCAAGTGAACCAAACTTAGAGTTCAAGACCTCTTGTAATGGCTCTAAAATAGTTCCTTAGTACTTGTGGTCAGCTGGTGAACTCTAGAATAGTTCCTTAGTACTGGTGGTCACTTGATCTGTGCAATGAAACAACCTAATTTAGTTCAATTTGTATAACTTTTTATATCAAACTGGAATAAATAAAAGTTAAAACTTTCATTTTTTGCCAATAAAAAAATTTCTTTTCAAATTTTCATTAGGAATTAGAATGTTAAAGAAAATTAAAACAAATTTCATTTATTGGTTGCAAATTTTCAATAAAGAAATTCTATGAAAAATAGATTTTTATTCTGTAATTCAAAGTGCACAAACATTTTATGAAAGCAAATATTTAGAATAAAATAAATTGTAAACTTATACTTTTGATAATTTTGAAAGATAAATTTCTGTAGCAAAATAAATTTAACCCTATTTTGCTATCGGGAAGCAACTTCTTTAAGCCTTCCGTTCCCTAACTGGGCATTCAAAATTTAAAGGCATGAACTCTAATCCAACCATCTACAACAAACAGACAAACTCTTCTTAATTATATAAACTGTTTCTGAGAAGGAAAACTTTGCGAAATTAGTAAAATTTTATAAATTTTCTGAAAAGAATCCTTTACGCAATATAAATTATCAAAAGCTTTGAATTTTCTGTTTTCTTTCTTTTTTTTTTTTTTTGTTCTAGAATGCATTCACTTTCATGCCAATTTGAAGTTCTTTTAAGACCTTGAAATTTTACCTTGTATTGCAAAAAAATCTGTCAACATAGGAAAGCACACTCTAGGAATTCCAGCCAGTTAGTGTCCACTGCCACCCATGGGCAAATGTCATAAGTTGATTTTTTTACCATAAATTACTAATGTTTCTGAAACATCAATGAATTTTTATAATGACTAACTGAAATGCAGCCTTTTGACAGTTTCAACTCAATATCAAGTCACTTTCTATTTAAATAATTTATATTTTTATTTGTAAATCCTAAGTCTATGGAAAATATCTGCTCTTGTTTTCAAGAATACAGTGTAGTGCTCATCCCTGTCTCAATATGGATTTATTGAATTCCTTTGTGACATCAGCAAAGACTTTGAATCTTTCATCAACAGGTAGGTTGTAAATCACCTCACAGAAACAAGACCCTGAGCAACAATCAGTATGGATTTCTCTCATCTAGTTCCACTGCTGATGTTCTGAATGTCATTACACACAGAATCATTAAAGCAGCTGATAATTCATGATGAGAGCGATCACTTCAGATCTCTTAAAGACTTTGGCCAAGGATGTGACATAGGAGGTTGCTGCACAAACTCTCCAGCTCTGGAATCTCAAGAAGAGTCCTTTCTATCTGGTAGGTCCTTAAAGATCATTTTTAATGCTCAGGCTTCTGAAGGCCATGTGGTCAATGCCAACATTGTCCAAGGCTCGCTTCTTGATCCTACTCATTTTTTTCAGCTTTAGATTAATGCTCTGTTTAAGAAAATTCACAGATTGTTAGTAAAATACCTATGCACATGATACCATGATGTATGGATGCACCTCCCAAAGTCTAGATGACCAGAGCCACATCAGAAGAGAGATCAGCTATCTGCCCAATGGAGGAAAAACTTGCCATGATGAGCCATTGCACACTCAGAGACTTTTGAACGCCTACTGCGAGTGAAGTTCACCCCCAGACCACGAGTGGAACAAATACATATGATCCATCAGTAAAAATACTGGAAAAAAAAAATGGTCAGCTCTTGAAAATGCTTCAGAAAGTACTTGACTCCCTCTACTATTCCTTGATAAGAGTCTGATTATACTGAAAATTGAATATTGCTACCTTGTCTTATCTTACCTTGTTTCTTTGTCTGGGGCTTGAGCTGCACAATCTTCTTATTTCAGCCTTGATAGGGTTCAAAAGCATTTATGCAGCTTTATAGCCTTAAAACTCCTTTCCTCACAGACAAAATGTTGCCAGTCTATTGCAATTTCCATGGAAAATGTTCTGATGATAGGCTACAAGACTTAGTTCCACCAGTTCAGACCTTTACAACTAAGACCCAGCATGCCATATAGACAACAGCAAATGATCCACATTTCCTTCATGTTCCATTAGTAAGGAAGAAGTTTCATTTGATCAACTTCTTCCCAAGAGCTGCTTCCTTGGGGAACAGATACCAGAAAGGATGCTTTCCCTACTGCTAAAATCTTAACTTGTGTGGGTGTGTTTTAGACACCTCAGTTACTAAAAAGATGGCAGGGGTGGGGGGTATTCACATCAAAGCAGAAAAAATTAGCCTTGTGTCCACAAAAACAAAAACATTCTTGACAGGAAATAAAATGCACAGAAATAACAGGAAAGCATTTTACTTTCATAGAATTTATTTATTTTTTATGTCTACTGGTGTGTCTATTTTTTGGTTGTAAATGTTTCATGGTACATGAAATGAGAGGAAGTTACTTTGCTGTAACAGAAAATCGTGTCAGCTAAAGAAAAGACTCCAAGTTGATTGTATATGCTACTGTAAGCACCAAGAGTTGCATCCCCTTCCACAATAGGCTGTTGAGAGAAGACCTTCTACTTAGGGTAGTTGGTGCTGACTATTTGCATATGAACAATACTAGGCAGGTATTTAGTCAGTGTTGGTCTGGGACTGAGATAGTTATCTAACACCAGTGTTTTTCTCGGTCAAGAGAAGTGCTTCCGACGTGCAAACGTGTGAATACCAGACAAAACGAATTCATATTATTAAACGCCATGTCACGGAATTTGGACGTGTGTTGACTGTCTGAGGGTTCATAGCAAAGTGATTCGATTTAATGTCATGTGGTGGAATGTCTATATTTCCAGCAAGAACAGTTTGTGTTGCATGCTGGGAGTACTTTTTATTATTTTTATTTTTTATTTAAATTATTTTCTACAAAGTTTAAATGTTACTATTTCATTTATAATTTTCCGTATTATTTTATTTTTATTTATTTATAATAATAATAATGTCCCTACACCTCTTCAAGTTCAGAGTCACCCGTTGTCTATCCTACATATCCTCATAATCTGTATTATACCTTATGTATCCTCATAATCTGTATTATACCTTCACCTTATGTCCATGCAGCAACTTCATTCATTAACCCTCTACCTTCAGTGGCACTTGGGCCTTGCATTGGGTAAACTAAACAATAACGTAAAAAAAAAATTACGGACAAGTCAAGGATTTTCAATTAAAACTCAGGGACATAAATCTGTAATTAGTCATCTCCCTTGACAGATCTTGATAAAATTTGATTTGGAGCTGATTGCTTACTTGAGGTCGGAATTACTTCATTCACCAAGTTGAAGCCTTTATTTTAAACCATAGAAAACACAATACCTAATGTTTAAAAAATTTATTTTTAATTTTAAGCTGATTGATTACATTTAATATTTCCAATAAGTAAAATACTTTGAATTTCAAAAACCAATTTTTAAATTGACAGGAAGTAGTTTTTTTTTTTTTTGCTAAAATAGCTGATTAGCGGCCTTTTTTTGTTGCCTTTCATTGCAATGTAATTCTCTTTATTAAAAAAATTCTTCCAAAAATACAATATACTTTTCTGAAACTTTATTTAAGGAATATTATCACAAAAATATATATATATATATATATTTTTTTTTTTTTTTTTTTAACACAGTGGTAATTTAAGCTTAATGACAGATGATTGCTTGTTAAATGCTGTTCTATGGGGACTTTAACCTCCTATCAGTATGGCTGGTGCTCGACTCCATGGAAACATCTATCTGTGCCTTCTTGGTCTCACCTGAGGTGGAACAACTACATTGAATCAATAGCTTTTTCTCCTACAAGAAGAAAGTTGGTTCTGTGTGTCTTACCAGAAGAAGGTTTTGTCTCACTTGAGTCCATCCCTCAAATCTACCATTTGTACTTTCATTGAATACTGTTGCCATATATGGTCTGGTGCCCCAAATGTTCATCTCCAGGTCCTTGATAAAATCCAGAGACTTATATGCAATGTGATAGGTCCTGACTTGGGGTCTCGACTCCAGTCACTTTCTCACAGACGTGATGTGGCTTCCCTCTGTCTTTTCTACAAATATTCATGGCACCTGCTCTGACAAACTACTTTTACTAGTACCCCAACTGCATAAATTTAAGCATGCTACTAGGTTGGCATCTCAGTTCCACCCTTTCACTGTTGAAACAGTTAAATGTAACCATCTCTTCTACTCTAACAACACTCACACTTCCCAGCAGTGGAACTCCTTTCCTTTTACTTGCTTCCCTGATAGCTATAATCTTCAAAAATTAAAATGTAATGTCAATCAACATCTTCTGATGCCTTGATCTTGATCCCCATACTTCTCTTTATCCTTTCCTCAAACTCCCCTCTTTAATCTTGCTCCCACTCTCTGTAACCTCTTGCATGCTAGTGGCACTCCCTCCTTGCTTGGGGTGAAATGCTTAAATATATATATATATATATATATATATATATATATATATATATATAATGGCACCCACATTATAACTTTAAGTACTCAGTAATCTTAAAAATTTAGGAAAATATTCTCCATAATATTTTTATTGAATTTTTAAAAATTTGGCTTTAAATTTACTATTATTTTCTGATAATGTTGTGTATGGTTGACCATATGTAAAAAATTGGCACATTTATACACATACAAAAAACTTCAAAATTCTTTTAAAAATATTGGTGTTTGATGATTTGTACTAAGCTTTTTCATTTATTAGTAAATATAGTTTTTCCTTCAACACCTGCCATTGAAAGATCCAAATTGACACCCTTTATCAATGTGCCTAGCTTAACCAAATTGATGTACTTAGCATCTCCAGCTGGATGCAGCCAAAAAGCGTCATCGATGACATTTCCATATACTTCTAATACCACTCATGCAGCCATAGAATCCTACCTACACATTGATATTGCAGCCATTCACACACCAGTCTCCTCGTATGGGATCTGCCTCACATATTCTGACTATCATATCAGCTAGCATTCACTTAAGAGGCATCATCAACATAGGGAGAACACGTGTTGGCAAGTAATCTTCGTAGGGATATATGGGATTTCTCCATAATAGTTCATAATTGGACAGGTGCTCTCTCACACATGTGGCAGGAACCATGCTCTCATTGACATAAATGTCATCAATATATTGACGGCGCCTTGTCAACATGTATCTGTTGATATGCCCTTTACAAATTCAATAAGTATATATCAACTCCCAGCCATTGCCATTCCCATAACTTTTGTGTACACACCTCCAAGTTAGTCGTATACACTTCCACAAAGCCATTTAACTCTTGGTAATCCAGTACTGGACTGACTTTCTATTTGCTCTCTTGTATAACCATCATTAATGGTATTAGACACTTTGGTGGGCCAAGTTCATATTTGGAATATGACCACAGCCATGACTGGGGTTTCATCTCCTATTTTCCCTGTTCATAGTTGGCTACTACATATTCTGGGCCCCTCTTTTCTTTGGGATTATTGGTGGTGCCCCCATCCAGCCATTTTCATGAGGCCATCCATACATTTTTACAACAATCAAACTCTGCACTAAAGTTTGGCTCATTGATGGATATAGCAGCACACTGGGGCATGTTTCCTTCAAAAAGTGCACTTCTTCCCCAATCGAGTTATATGCACCCATCCATGCTTCTCTGATCACATTAATCCCAAGAAGAAAATCGAACTCAAATAGTGGTCTGTCCAAAATTAGGGCATCAATGCACACGGGTTGAGCATGACCAATGTTCATTGTAATACTGCCATCTCAACAGCATATTTGTGCTTTACCATCAGCCATTAGGGCTTTCATTTCCATTGGTCACCAATGGCAGCCTGTGCATTTGCTCACCGGTTGTCCGAGAGCAGCAAGAGTCAGCCAGGACTGTACACTTTTTTCCATCTATGGACACCTTCATAATAAGCAGCACTTTGTTCTTTATTTGCTTGGGGAGAAGACTGGCACTGACATCTGTTCCCTGGAACCATTTCCCTGGTATTCATGTGCCTGACCCTGTTACACCAAAAACACTGTATCTTGTGGTGGGATCTTTGTGCTCAGTTGGTTCTCCCCTCTAAGTAGCCTTGCCTGCAATCCTTGGCCAGATGGTTGGGACCAGAGCACTTAAGAGAAATCATTGTGCGTTTACTGAGCAGATGCTGCAACTGACTCATTGGGCTTCTTGGTCATAACAACCGGAGCCAGAGTCAAAAGCTCGTCCAAAGTCATGGTGTCCAATCTGGAGAAATTGCTTGACCTTTTTGTAGCAGTTCAGAAATGAATGCACATGTCATCCATCACTCGGCTAATTGCTCATCAACAAGCAGAGGTAAACATTTTAACTCTGATAAAAATTTGTCTACATTTTTTCCCCCCCAGGCGAAATCATTGTGACACAAACTGATCAAATGCATTGAATGAATCCATGACATATGCAGTTATATGCACTTTGCTTTAATTTGCTCTGTGTCTGAACCTCTGCTCCTTAGTTAGCTGCCAGTACACAGCGAGAGTCGCAACTAGCAAGCACAGTGGCAATATCTGCTTTGCTCAGTTTTCTTCATATCACAGAATTCACAAAGCAACTCCACATTCTCAGTCCATTCTACAATTGGTAGATCGGTAGCAGCCCCACTGAATTCACGTATTAGCCGAATACCGAAATCTCTGTCTACTATGATTGGGATGAAGGCCGAAAATAGTTTGTAGTTCTACTCCGCCATCATCATTCAATCCTCCAATGTAAAAATCACTCTGCTTCTCACTGCTTCATCCCTCTTTTATTATACCAAAACCATGGCCACTGACCAATCAGCATTCTTGGCTTCATCTTCAGTCAGAAAGCCAAAATGTCATCCTTCAGTCCAACCAGTCAGTACGCCAATTGCTATTGGTTGAAAACTGTTTAAAAGCCAACATTATAGAATCATACACTTCCAGAATAATCTAAGCATGGAAGGGGGAAATTTGTGCCATTTTCAAAGAACAAAATGTTGCTATGTGTCATGTATTGAAGTAAGGAACTTATTTTCCTTTGCACCAGTTGCAAGCCACTCTAACTGTCCACCACAATATCTTCAACTTGTAATTCACATGTTAAACTGTTACTTTTTTCTATAAATTGCATATACACACACATACACACACATTTTTGTTGTCTTGTCTCTTTTTGATCTGTCACGGAATTGTCTAGAATTCCCTGCCATACATGAGGAGAGAGATTGTCTAGAATTACTATTAGAATTAGATTGTTAGACTGTTACTTTTCTCTAAATTCACACACACACACACATACACACATATGAAGAAAAATATACAGAAAAATCAAACAAAAATCTTAACATGCAATTATGCTGTATTAATGTTAATATAAAGTCAATGTCAGACGTTTCGGTCTATTTTAGACCATCTTCAGGACATTTTCATTAAAGATAATTAACATTAGAACATATAAAATTCAACATGAAAAGACGATGGACATAAGAGCACAACTAATCCAAACAGATAACTGTCTGATATTTTCAAATCATTTTGGATTTGCTTTGTAACGTGGAGGACTTCAAGCTTGTATGAAGATATAAGAACCTATTGATCTCTGCATATTCCTATATCAACGGAAGGGATTTCTTGAACTGTTTATATAAAATAGTTCAATCGACTTTTTTAATATTTTAATATTTGGAAATCATCTTCGAATATGTTTTCACAACATCGCCCACGTGATGACAACGTGATCATATTTAATCGGAACGCTCATCTTATATAAAAATTTCAGTTATCTGTTTGGATTAGTTGTGCTCTTATGTCCATCGTCTTTTCATGTTGAATTTTATATGTTAATTATGTTTAATGAAAATGTCCTGAAGATGGTCTAAAATAGACCGAAACGTCCGACGTTGACTTTATATTAACATTAATACAGCATAATTGCATATTAAGATCTTTGTTTGTTTTTTCTGTATATTTTTCTTCATACTGTCGGATCTATATCCATATATTTGCTTACATACACACAGATATATATATATGAACCATATTTTTGTTGCCACAAGTCTCTTTTTGATCTGTGGCGAGATTGTCTAGAATTCACTACCATACAGAAAGACGGTTATGTAACAATTTAAGACTCTCCTGGTTTCTAATAAAATTTTCCCAACTCTTAATGCTTTGCTTAGGTTTTGGAAGGTATCTTTCACTCTCCCAATGTATCTTCGGATTTCAGTGTTGCATTTTCTGTCCTCTGTTAAAATATTTCCCAGATATTTAAATTTTTCTATTTTCATAATTTTGGTGTCTCCAATTTATAGTTCATATCTGAAATTTTTCCTTCTTTTTCCTGACAACCAGACAGTTGTCTTACAATTGATGTTTAGTCCTTTTAGTTGAATCAATTCATTCAGTGTCATAGATTACAGTTCTATTTACAAGTAAAGTATTTTATTCATGTTATTTACATGTGGATTATTGTCCTCATCTTTGTTGTTATCAAGGTTTTGGCTATTGTACCCTCTGACCTCCAGGTTCTTGTCAATTCAGGTCATCTTCAGAGAACTTCATACTGAACCCATCACTGAATCTAAGTTTGCACTACATTATCCTGGGATTGAACTCACAATTACTATGTTCCTCATGAACCAATGTTTTAACCCATTTGGCTATAGATCCAAACAGAAATCACTGCCACTTGAAGAATTCCACATTCTTAATGAAACAAAATCATCAAGACTAGGAATATATGGTGATTTTTTTTCTAAGCGTAGCATAGATGTGGCACAAGGCCAAAAGTATAGAGCACCCAGTGAGGATCGAACTCGCTCTTCAGTCCTAATTGACCTAGCAAGACAATCTTGTTAACCATTACGCCATGTCGATGCACACCACTTTTGGGAAATATGCTAAGTAAACGGTTCAAATGGCCACCAAGAAGATCTGTGCACATCACACTTGTCAAGAAAGGCACCAGTTTATTTTGGGGTCTTTGAGAACTTCAACACCCTACTGAATGGTGCACTCTGTGACCTTATACTGTCACCTCCAGGTAAGAAATTACCTGAATCACCTCTAAATATGTATTTTGAATTTCTTCAATGAGGAGTTATTATTTACATTCAGATTATTGTCATCACCCTGATGTTTTGATCATTGTGTTTTCCAGCCATCTTCAGGTGTTTACTGATCCAAATAACCTTTGGGGGACTTTCAAACCAAACATGTGATTGTTCTTGTTCCACTGTTTGTGTCTCGGGATATCTCATCTAAATTTTATTTAGTACAACTCAATTATTGTTTGTCCTGTTTCCAAAGGGTCTAAGTGTCTTTCAATTTATGTCATCATATTCATGTTGTGATAACAAGAATGATGAGGACAATAGTCCATGTGTAAATAATAATAATAATAATAATAATAAGTACTCATCCCAGAAATTAAAACAGAAACTATAATATCTATTATTTTCTTCATAATTAGGTGATCGCCTTTTATAGGTAAGAATTTCAAAGGTGTCATGAAAATTTGTTTTTCTTTTATGACAAACTGTCTTTAATGCAGAAAATATTATAATTACAACTACATAACATTCTTTTCATCATCATTCATTCAAAATCTGTTTGTTTTTCAAAGGCTTGATGGGAGGAGATTACTTGAGTAGCTTTTTAAAAAGAAAATAATTCATCAAATCTGTGCAGTCTGATGTCTTAGTTCAATGTAAAGATAAGAAACACTTTCTCACTCGCAATGTGTTTGATGATCCAAAGAACATTTATAAGATATTTAGTGTGATAAGCAAGATTCCATTAGTTTATCCTGGTGTTTCATATTCATAAAATATTTAATGTGTATAAAAAAATATTCACATAATATTTGGTCCATTCTTTTTGGTATGGTCTCACTCACTTTAACCATTACACACAATGTCACTAGGAACTGTATCAAACAATTCAGCAGGATGTAGCCAATATTATCTTGTCTACCACACAGAAAGCACAGGGTTCTTGATAATGACTGAGACAGTCAACATTACTTGAACAAAAACAACAAAACAAACATGACCTTTGGACAATTTATGCAAAAATTTGTTCCTAATGTATGTTTTATTCAAAAACTGGAAAATATGTTTGAAGATCTGAAGACCATCTTCCCCATTCCTGAATGTCTCCTAAACTTGACAATTCTAGTAGCATGATGGAAACTGTTTACAATTCCTTCAAAGTCTTACCAGGAATGGAGTCGGTGACCATTGTGCAAATCATTCTTTCTCTATTGCAATTGAAATATTCCTTTTATTTTAACTCAAAAATTTATCATACACCTGGTCACACCCTAATTTAGGTTTCAGCTTGACAGTGGAACAATTTTCAAGATCAATAGAATATTTTCAATCAGCTGTTCTAGTAATTTTTTAATTAAGAGAGAAAAGAAAAAAAAATGTCAATTGTCAAATTATAGTCATCAGGTTTTATTGTATGCTTTGCTGTGTTCATCTTGGTTATTATGCTCACGTTTTCATCATTGTACACTTTGTATCTTCTTTAAGTATCTGAACACTAATCGATCGATGGTGGGTAGATTTTTTTTTTTTTTTTTTTTTTTTTTTTTAGAAAAAAAAAATGAAACAATGTTGGAATTAGAACAAACAGACTCTGTAATATTATTCTAAACATGACCCCATTTTAGATTGAAAACAAAAAAAAAATCAGTATTTTTTGATTCTGACAAATGTGATTTTTCGAAAAATTTTCCTTTTTTTTTCTATTTTTTTATGCTAAAAAGCAAAAAAAAAAAACAAGAACATTTTGTGAAGAGTTATATTATTTTATTTGACTACATCCAATATGGCTGCTTTGTAACATTTCTGGGATGCAAAGTTATATTGTTAGCTGAGGAAATATTTACACGGCTGCAATTTCTGCCACTTAGAGTTGGGTATGTGTTACAAAGGACAACGTGTGTTTTTTTCTTTTGTTTGTTTTTTTTAAAACCAATGACAATTAGAAATAGTTTGCTATGACATGATTTGTTCTAATAATATTTCTGTATGGTGTTTGTAATACAAACAGAAGGAAGAAAACTTCTTTCTCTCTCCATTTTTGGTAATCCTTTTCCTGAAAATAATTTTTTTTTCTCTTTTTTACATTGATTTCATTTTTTGATCCATTTCACTTGTAAGTGACAGAAGTTGAGTTTAATTCTGAGGGTAATCAATAAATAAGTGTAAATCTTCACTTGTTAGAAACTTGAATTCAATTTTTTTGTCAGAAATTTTTTTTTTTTTAATATTCTGAATGAAAATAACTTTGAATAACTTTGTTAATCAAAAACTTTAATCAATAATTTGATTATCAAAGAAAATATTCTTCATTTGTGAATGTTTCAATGTCTTTTTTGCACCATTCTCAAAAGATTACTGGAAGTTCTAAGATGAAGCAGTTAGATTTCCTTCATCTTTGGTTATTTCAAGGATTACATTGACCAGTATATTCTCTGACCTTCCTCAGGTATATGTGACATCTTGAATTGTTTTTTTTTTTCTTTTTTATATTCAGTATTCACCTTTTCATTGATCCAACATTGCAGATCGGAATGGATCATTATTGCTTGAATTAATGAAGAGATAGAAGTTACATATAAAACAAAAATTGAGGAAGGTTGGAGAACTGACTGGCTGAAATGTCATGATAGAACAAAAGTGAAGATCAAATAATTTGTTGGGATTATTCCAGAAACCCAAGTCAACAAACCTGGTATTGTTTCAGTAATTCAGTCATAAATGGATTTTGGTTTCATTTGCTTGTTAGTAACAGATAAAACAAAATCCTTGAAAAATAACATCTTGATCAATTAAATATTCAGAATGAGATGTCGTCAAGATATACAAAGGGTATGTATGTATGTGTGTGTGTGGGGGGGGCAGTTCTTCGTA
>CAHIKZ030000091.1:3035000-3107500 GCA_903632075.3 Acanthosepion pharaonis | reverse complement strand
GCATTTATTATTAACAATCAATATTTTTCAACATAGTCTCTTTTCTTGTCAATGCACTTAACTAAATGTTACCATTAATCATAAAGATGGAACATTATACAGTGAATGTTTCATATCAAATTCAGCTAATAACTGTGCCAGACTAGAGGGACTTTTTCATCTTCTCTCTCATACATACACACACACAATATATTACAGGTACACAATTTTTATCTAAAGGTCTGGAAACCAAAAAAAGCTCCGAAAATCAAACATTTTTTTAGCATGGAAGAAATGTTTGTCTTTGGCACTTTTCATTTCATTTCACAATCGACAAATAAATTATAAAATTATTTATAACCTTAATTTACTCAGTGTGAATATTCAAATGGTTCATTGCAAAGATACGGACCTTCTCTAACAAAGGAATTAATCTACCATTCCAAAATCTCCAAAAGTTTCTGGTCCCAACGATTTTCAATTAGGGATTTGTGTCAGTCCACCATGAGACCAAAATTTCAAGGATAAAGTCGAGCGACACCTTTTTAGACGTTCCATTAATGTTAAGGCTGTTTGGATTTTGTGACTAAAAAAAAATGAGAGAAAAGTCGATCGGCTGAAATGGGGAAACAAATGCAAACTGAAACAAATATTTTACAAGCTAAAAATTAATATTTTCATTATTTTGTTAGAATACAATTCATGAAATTGGGTTATTTAAAAAAAACAGAATTAAAAGAAGCAAATATTATTATTATGAATTGCTTTCAAATTTCATGATGCAGAAAATATATAAATTATATTACATATAAACATGTGTGCATATATATATATATATATAGTGTGTATTTAGGCAGCATTTTTTTTCATTGATGCATGTTTCATAGTTTACAAATTCAAGTGCCCTTTGGGAGATTGTATCTCCAATGGATTAAATAATATTTATGTTGGTCACACCAAAAACTCGCTTTCACCATGCTTGACTCTACATTTGAGTGATAACTCTAACATTTTTAGGCATTTAAAACAACATGCCTGGCCGCATGCACAATTCAGGAAAATCCTTGTTGAAAACACAACTAAACATGAAAAAAAAACTAAAAATTCTTGAAGCTATATACATAAAACAGTTGAAACCTAACCTGAACAAAATAAACTATGAAATCTCCACAAATATTCTTAAATGCCTATAATTGATAACTGAAACCATTAGTTTATACCAACGGCTTCCCATACTTAATACTTTTTGTTTTCACTCTTGTGTGGTCATGTGTGACGTCACGAGCTGCAGTGCGATTTTCACTTCTGCGTCTCATATACACGAGTTTGTCGTTGCTTTCATGCAACAAAAACAGAATATCATTATTGTTTTCTTCGTGTATTTTTTAATATATTCAAATGTAATTGTCATCTTTGATAATGGCTTATGTAAGCTGAAAGCTTAGATAGGATTAAAAAACATGTATCAATATGGTGATTTTCTTTCATTTTTCAATGATAATGTTATTAAGCTTATCAAACAATATGAAAAGAATTTAGTTAAAATAAATAGACAAAACTTGTCTATATTATTTAATGAAACCTGCATTAATATATATATATATATATATATATATAATAGGCCTGTTAATGAAATTTGAGGAATAAAGACAACAAAACAATAACAATATTGACAATAAGATTGATGATATTTATTATGTATATATATGATATATATTATACATTAGGTGTTTTGACTAAATTATTCCTCAAATTTCATTAACAGGCCTATTAAATCTACATATTTTAAGAAGCACACATGTACCATATTTTGTTTTAATTATATATGACACACACACACACACATATGTATATGACACACACACACACACATATATATATATATATATATATATATATATATATATATATGACACACACACACACACACATATATATGACACACACATATATATATATATATATATATATATATATATATATATGACACACCCACATATATATATATATATATGACACACACACACACACACAAATACAGGGTTAGTATAGATGGAATAAAATTTTGATAACCAAAACCACTATTTTTTAAAAAGTGCTCAATACAGAGTAGAGCAAATAATATTTATTCAAAATTATAAAATAACCATGGTATAAAATCTCTGCAAAAATAGCCATTTTGTTTCAACACTTGTGGTATCTTATGAAGTGATGGTGTTGAGACAAAATGGCCAGTTTTGTTGTGATGTTATAACATTTTTATGTTTATAATTTTTGAACAAATGATATATATATATAGACAATGGACATACACCAAACACAGATATATACATATCAACAATACATACACATGACAATGAACATATACATATTATGGAATTCAGTTTTCTTTCAAAATGACTTTAAAAAATGTTTTAAATTTACATATTTTAAAGTTGAAAAATAAATTTTGTGAAAAGAAAAAAGTGAAGGATTCATGATTATTTGTTTGTTTTTTTTTCTTTTTTTTCATTTGTTGCTATTTTTTTCTGATTTTTCTTTACAAATAATTAATTTGAACTCTCTTGAGTTTATATCAAAATGCTGGCGGGTCAAAGAAATCGTTTTCCCTCAAGCATGGTTTTAGAAATCATTTCACTTTCTCCTGGGAATTTGCAAGTCCTGTTTATTGTATGCAGTTTTTATTTCCTGATTCAAGTCCTTTAGATTTCACAAGCATTTTGCAAAGAAGAAGGTAATTTAGCTGTGGATAGAGATGCAGAAAAGATACAACACTTTTCTATTGACAGCCTTAATACAAAATGTTGGGGTTATACTGATTCTTTATGAAGATTTCATTTTCAAACTGGAGTAAATGGACTTGCTGCTGAATCGGTTACTTTATTGACCATGTTCCCGGAACCACTTAGAAACTTTGACATGATTCCTTGCCATCCAGTCGACATTCATACGAATGACCTCAATTGTGTTGTCAACTGTCCGTTTACTGGTACCCAAATCTTTACCTCTAAAGAATTCAATCACCTGAAAAAAAAAAGAATAAAATGGTTTGGAAGCTTTTAAACAAATTTCTAAGACACAAAAAAAAATGTTTTTATTCATAATTTTTTTTTTTCCTTAGCACCATCCTATGCAGAGCAGGTAGAAAGAGCACTTGTCTGTTCTCCAGGTTGACACTGGTAGGTGCCTTAAGAATCAACATTCAAAATCACTGCTTCTATCTGGGATTGAACCAGGGACATATATGTAAGTACTTCAGTTAATAATGCCAATACAAAACTTTACTTAGTCTTGTTAGAAAGCCACAAATATAGCATAGAAATATATCTACCTATGTGCTTATCACTATGATATGAATAGAGATAGAAACAAAAATAAACATTCTATATAGAAAATAGAAAAATTCAAAAGACTTGTCAGACTACAAGTTTTGCAGTTACACCACTCATTAGGGTCAGATAAGTTTGAGTTATCTGACCATAACAAGCAGTGCATCTGCTAAACTTGAGCTTTTTTTGAGGGGATGGGGTATCCATTACCTCTCATAACTCAATTATTTTTTAAAACTGGACATTTTTTCAATGCAAAAATCTGCTCAACTTTACTCTCGTTAAACTCTAGAAATTTACTGGACTTCATGTTTCGTATGGTGTTAATGATCTATGTTATTTCGATATAAACATTGTGGACATCAGAATCAATGCTACATGGTGACTGTCAGTTGCATGTCTCAATGCAATCTTGAGATGAAATTTGAATATTTCCATGTCTCAGATTTTGACCACTTTTTTCCTACAAATATAACAAATGTTAAAATGATTTTCATAGCTATTTTAAAATTATATATAAGAAGGAACTGAATGGTCCCAATCAAATATTATTGAAATTGTGTTAGAGTAGAGTAGCCTGTGGAGAACTGTTCATGAAATCATTAAATATTTAAGCTTGGCTTTGTTGCATTCAAAAATCACTACCAATGACTTGCAAGACTAATTTGTAAAAGATTTACTCTATCAAAGGTGGCCCAAATTAAAGATCCTTTAACTTAAACATCAAATGTGTAAGAATATAAGAAAGTATAAAAGAAAAAAAATGGCACCTGTTCTTGGAGGAAAATATGACTGGCAACTTTTACTATCAAGTTGAATACAGGAATTATAGGAGAATGTTTATGTCTAGTTGATTCCTCACAGATCAGCCACAGTGCTTTTTAATCCTTACTGTATATTCAGTTTCTGTGGCCTTGAGTGAATGAAGCCAGTAGGTCTTAGAGAGGACCATCCTTATTTCAACTTCATTGACATGGGCTACAGAATCACAAAGAACTGTACCAAATAATAGAAGCCACATCAATTGAAGACTTTCAACATCAGCAGCAATTAAAGTGGCTAGCACACGTAACTCAAAAAAGAAATAATGAGATAATCAAGTTGTTGATGTTCCACTCTACTTCAAACAAAAAGTTAGAAAAGACACCACCACAAATACTGGAAAAAGCAATAACACTTACTAAATTTGAGAAACCTATTTTCCTGAAAAATTTTCTCTAAGACTGTATAAAATTCAACTGAAAGTAACATTTGCTGCTTGATCAATGGATTATGAATGTTTCCTTATAAGGAAATGGCTTATATTACCATTAGAGATGAGGAGAACAGGTACTACATTTTGATCCCAGCCAGATTGCCAGAGAAGAAAGAAATGCCTAACTTGAGTAGCACTGTCTGTTTGGTCAATGACTGCTGAAAGTTTCCTTATAAGGAAACAATATTTCAATTACTGTAGAAAGGATTGGCTGCTATAAAAATACAAAAGAATGTGTTGTAATGATATTGCCTACTCCTTCGTTCCGGGTTCCTGGAACGTCAATCTGTTTTTTATACATACAAACACGCATGCGCTTTGATCAATAAATATACGCCATGACAGTCCCTTATTCATAACTACACACGTGTTCGAGTTATTATTTTTATCAATACACATCCATGCACTACACGGCATGACATGGTGGCAGCGAGACTGGATAATACACTAAGCAACCCTACTAAATCACAGCACCAAAATAAAACAGTGAGTACAAACTGCAGTACACTATTTTCTTTAATCGTCCACGTGCACAAATTCTCGCTCGCTCACGCCACGCCGGGCTCACAACATAACCGCTACTAACAGGCAGATATCATGGCTACAGTGTCAATACAAGTGCCTAGTCTTGACTGGGGGTCGCCAAACATCGCCGAATCGTTCAAACTATTTCGACAACGCATGGAGCTTTACTTCACCGTCAAGGCAACAAAACACGAAGATAAGGTGCCGCTAATTCTCCTCGCAGCCGGCGAAGAAGGCCTACGCCGATACAACAGTTGGTCGATGACAGACAACGACCGCAAGGACCCACAAAAAATATTCTCTGCCTTCATGGAGCAGCTCGAACCGGCAACCAACCACCGCGTTTGTAGACTCGAACTCAGCAAATACCAACAAAAGCCAACTGAAACAACAGACATCTTCGTTAACAGATGCCGACTGCTAGCAAAGAAATGCGACTTCACTGCCGACGAAGTAAACGAACGCCTCGTTGAGTTACTAATTGCCAGCACGCCCATACCCAAACTACAAAAGGAACTATTGAACAAACCAAAGGGTTACAAAATCAAAGAGGCTGTTAAATTAGCCCGTTCTCATGAAGCATCAGCAATATATGTCAACCAACTCCAGCAGCTACAGGGACCACCACAGATAGCCACAATAAACCGTGGTACACACCAACAGCAAGGGAGTGACAGAAAATACGGACAGGTTTGCAAAAATTGTGGACGCAACCACCGTTTTGGCAAAGAACACTGCCGTGCCAAGAACGACACATGCAACACATGTGGCAAAGTAGGCCACTGGGCTACAGTCTGCATCTCAGGGAAACATAACACCAAGAGACGACAAGGGAAAACCTGGTCTAATGGTCGTAACCAGTCGAGACACCCACAACAGGAGTTTGGCAGGAAAGTCGACAGCGTCGCCAAACAAAACGACCAAGTCATGACTGACATAGACACAGCGATGGAAAACCTCACCTTTAGCTCCATCGAAACCAACAGTGGGAAATCATCAAATATGAAAGGCCCTCGAAATGAGGCATTTGTTGATTTAAACATTGTTGATGGACCACCCAGGCACTCATACTTTCAACCTGAAGGTAGATACAGGGGCACAAGCAAACACACTGCCTATCCGCATATTCCGCAAGATGTACCCCACCAGTATAGACAAAGCTGGAAATCCAATACCCGGATCACTCACCTCAACACAATGCCTACTAACAGCCTACAACAACACAAAGATAAACTGTTATGGCACCACAAATATTAGGTGCAAATACAAGAACTCTCCATGGATGGATACCCAATTCTACGTGGTTTGATGTTCCAGGAGCAGCTATATTGGGCCTGCCAACATCAGTATCACTTAAAGTAGTGACAATGAACTGTGCTATATCAGTCCAGCAACAACCCATCAACAGTGTAGCTGACCTAATGCGCCTCTACCCTGACAGATTCGACCGTATTGGTGAATTTCGGAGGACTCACAAGCTTGTTGTTAACCCCAATGTGCCATGCCACATAGACCCACCGAGAAGGACACCTATAGCCATGCGCGAAAAATCAAAGCTGAGCTTGACAAGATGGAATCACAAGGAGTCATTCGCCGTATTGAAGAACCTACAAACTGGGTAAGCTCTTCTTTACATATGTCACCAAACGTGACAACACAATAAGAGTTTGCCTAGACCCACGAGCACTAAACAAAGCTCTCATATACGGCCATACCACCAAATTCCAACTGTCGAAGAGCTCAACCATCGATTTACAGGAGCAAAATTCTTCTCAAAGTTGGATGCTAAGTCTGGATACTGGTCCATAAAGCTCGATCGTGAAAGCCAGCCACTAACAACTTTCCAAACGCCATTTGGGAGGTACTGTTTTGAACGACTTCCATTTGGTCTGAGTGTCAGTCAGGATATTTACCAACTTGAGATGGACAGGATACTCGAGAAGTGCACTGGAGCCTGTGGTATAGCTGACGATATCACCATATATGGGTCAACAGAACATGAACACGACAAAAACTTAAAGCGCTTTATGGAGGTCGCTACTCAAGAGGGCCTTACCCTCAACTCAGAGAAATGCAAGATTAAACGCCGGAAATCTCCTTCTTTGGAAACCTGTATACACATACCGGATTGAAACCTGACCCAACAAAAGTACGTGACCTACAGGAGATGTCAGAACCACGTAACAAAACAGAATTACAACAGTTTTTTAGGTGTGATGACATACCTATCTCGCTTCATCAAGGACTTCAGCTCCAAAACTACTGTGTTGCGTGACCTGTTACACAAGGACTCTGATTTTCAATGGGAACCACATCACCAGAAAGTTTTCAAAGATCTAAAGAGGAAAGTATCTGAAACGTCTCTGCTCCACTATTTTGACCCCAAACTCCCAATTTACATGCACTGTGATGCGAGTATATGGGGAATAGTTGCAGCTCTGCTACAACCGGATGCAGATGGCAATCTATCGCCTGTTACATATGCTAGCAAGAGCTTAACACAAACGGAACAAAGATACGCATGTATTGAGCGTGAGCTACTGGCCATCGTATTTGGCACACAGAGATTCCACACATACCTTTATGGCCACAATTTCCAAGTCATCACCGACCATAAACCCCTTACAATGATTATCGACAAACCGCTCACCTCAGCCCCGGCACGCCTGCAATGGATGCTTATACAACTCCAGGGATACAACTTCAGGCTCACCTACAACAAGGGATCTGACAACATCTTGGCTGACGGACTATCACGCTTACCATCACCTGGTAATTCGGACCCTATCAAGCTTGATGTCCGGGTTGATACTGTCCGTTTCTCTAGTGATCGTATTGAACAACTGAGAAACTGCACAACAGCGGATCCTTTGCTTAACCAGCTGAGAGAGACCATCATCACTGGATGGCCAGAGACAATCAAGCAGCTGCCCACTGACATCAGAGTGTTCTGGGGTCTAAGAGACCAGCTCTCAAATGATGATGGTCTTATCCTCAAAGGACAACAAATCGTCATTCCCCAGACACTTCAAGAAGACATCCTAAAGCAGCTTCATACAGCTCACTCAGGACAGGAGAAAACAAAACTCCTCGCCAAGGACACGGTCTACTGGGTAAACATAAACAGAGACATCGAGCAGTTCACAAAAGTCATGCAGCATCTGCCAACAGCATCAGCCATCCCAAATGCAAGAGCCCCTTATGCAACATGACATCCCAACAAAGCCATGGGACATAGTTGGCACAGACCTGTTTGATCTCCATGGAAGCCAATGGCTGATCATAGCCGACTATTACTCCAAGTACCCTGTAGTCAAACACCTACCTGCTCACTCACCAAGCAGTGTTATAGTAAACACCACACGCCAAGTCTTTGCAGAGTTTGGCATACCATCAAAGGTAGTCAGTGACAATGGACCACACTTCTCAAGTCACCTCTACCGTGAATTCGCCAAAGAATGGGGTTTCCACCATGAGACCACTTCACCTCGGAGATCACAGGGAAATGGTTTCATAGAACGGCAGATAAGAACTGTCAAGAACATCCTCAAAAAAGCCAAGCAGTCGGGAACAACGCCTGAAATTGTGCTGCTGCACTGGCGCTGTACTCCAATTTCAAGCGTCATGCCAAGTCCTGCACAACTACTCATGGGTAGACGAATCCAATCTCCACTGATTACCAAAATCAGAAACGATCACCGAGATCAGGATCAAATATATAGTGCAATTCAACAACGTCAAGAAAACCAAAAGAGGTACTTCGACCGACATGCACTCAAGGAGGAACTACCACCCCTGTACCGTGGCCAAAGGGTAAGGGTACAAAACCCTATGTCTGGAAGCTGGGACCCAGCGACTGTAGTATCCCAGGCAGATGGTCACCGCTCCTATCTCCTGGAGAATGTCAATGGGTATGTGCTGCGAAGAAACCGGCAGCACATAAGAAGCATCCCAGTGGCGCCTGACTCACAACTGTCGCAAGACGTCTCGAAAACAGCCTCACAGAAATGTGTGACTTTTGTGGATCCACCTGTGTGTGCGATCCCAACCATGCCAAATAACCATCAAAAGCGTACCCGTAGTGGTAGGATGGTGCGACCACCATCAAAGATGAACTTATGATGAACACATTCTCATAACCCCACAGCAAGCACTTAATGGGGCAGAATAATCCCCTGCTATGCTGTAGCTGTCCAGGTAGTCTACCCTGAACGAGCCTTTCTGTTTATTTATGTTTGTTTTATTTCAGAGACCCAGTATTACTATCCTTGTTTCGGAGAAAGGGGGATGTAATGATATTGCCTACTCCTTCGTTCCGGGTTCCCGGAACGTCAATCTGTTTTTTATACATACAAACAAGCATGCGCTTTGATCAATAAATATACGACATGACAGTCCCTTATTCATAATTATTTTTATCAATACACATCCATGTTCATGACATGTTAAAAATTTTGAATTTTTGAATGATAACAACTTTTCTGAAAATTCCAAGCAGTAAATGAAAATTACCTCATGGTAATCCATTTCAGTCACAAATTTAATGATGACGCTTTCAATGATGTTGCTCAAACCAAAAGTGCTGCCGTGAAACCTGAAGGAACAAAAATCAAGCATTTTGATAAAGGCAGATTCTTCCAATCCATTTTTTAACAGACATTAAACGAAATGCATTTTATAATAACATCTTCATCCACTAAAAAGTAATATTGAAAAAGAAAGAGATGAAAAAGGGAAAAGAAAGATGAAAAAGGGAAAAGAAAATAAAGTAGAAAAGAATGAATTTGAAGAAAAAAAAACTACAATGATTTGTATTTGTGAAGATATTTTAAAATTAGAAATACATAATAATTGCATTAGAATCCATTTTTGTAAGCATTTCAAACTTCTCAGAATTAAAAAGTAAAAAGAAATGGGAATAATTATTATTCCTGTTCATTTTTACTTTTTAATTCTGCTGATAATTTCAAAACTCTATATATATTTTTAAATTTTCTATTCTGAATTTATTTCCATATTTTTTTTTGTGTGTGTGTAATTATTCTAACTTTTTATTATTCATTCATTATTGCAGATTTTAAAAACAAAACACAATATCTATTCTTTTTTACTTCACTTTACAAAAATCAAAACAAAATATCTTGAATTTGTCTAGGCTGGAACAGCGCAAGGGTCTCTGCCCCACCCTGAAACTATGATATGGAAAATTATTTATTTATGTCATGGAAAATAATTTTTTATTCAATCTTTAAAAGATAAACTTCATTGTTTTTTTTGGTTTGTTACTAACATAAAAAAGTAAATAATTTTTAATTAAGTTTTATTAAAGCAAAAACTATAGCGAACCTTATTTTTGAAAAAATTAATATAAATAAAATATTGTTAAATTCGTAAGACACAACTAATGTTGCCTGTAACTAATGTCTGTCTCTCATAATCTTTATTTCACTAAAGTTTGTTTTTTCTTTTCAAAAACAAAGATAAATTCAATTTGTGTGAGTGGGCCATCATTATTTTGCACACTTCCTCTTAATTGTTACACACAAAAAAAATGTAAATATATATATATATATATATATATATATATATATATATATATATATATAGCTGTAATGAATTTGAATAATCAAAATGTTTAAAATGAAAGATCAGTATAAAATTAAAATTATTTAAAGGAAATAACATTAATTCTTGCAAAGTTAAAAAATACAAAAATTTATTAAAATCATTTAGTAATTTCAAAGTATATAAAGATGGATTAATTTTTGTCTAAACTGCAAAAAATTTAGCAAGCCTTATTTTTTTTTAAATTTGTAGGAATCCTTCTCCCCAGGTTTTTTCTAAACGTTAAAATTCAGTGTCGGTATTCGATATAATAACATAAAGTATTGTTGCAGGGCTGCTTGTAATTTGGCCCTTCAGAATAATTCCATGATTTTCATTGAAAGAACAAAATCCAATAGAAAAAGACAATGTTCCTCAACAAATAAACAATTTATGTACGTATGTGAGAAACAGTGTTATATGTGTGTTTATGTGAAAGAGTCTGTGTGTGTGTGTGTACTTAGTAGTAACAGGGGATGTTCGTCAGTGCAGTAGCTTTTTGTATGTAGACTTGGTGACTTCTGTGCATCTCACATTTGGGGTCAGACTTTGTGAGTTTTATACACTTTTTTGTAAAAACATCAGCTACAGACAGAATGATATTTATTTATTTCTTCCTAATTTTCCCTAAAAAGCCATAAAGCAAGTCTTCTATGTCTGCACGATATTTTGATGAAATATTTTGTTAAATGTTTTAGTGGACACAACAAATTAATTTTCATAAAATAAATATTCAACTGTGGGGGTAACACAACAACTCAACTGATAATAGCAGATAGGAACAAAAAACCGTGAGGAGGGTAACCGAAAAACCCGGTGTCGCACGTCCAACCTTCTCACGAGCCAAAAGCCCTCTGATCCGAAACAGAAAAACGTGCCTGCTTTATACAGCCGAGGACCGACCACGATTTGCATGCGAATGACGAAACAACAAGATTTCGCGCTAACTAACCGAGACCGCCTGGCATAAAATATGGGCGCCGCCATTTTGGTTCCTTTTACCGCTAGCAAACTGGAGTTTGCACATTGCACAGATTTGCAGGCGTTTCCAAGGTAGGCCATTTTCACAATTTTCCCCACATCAACACAACCAATGTTGCCTGTAACTCCTGTTTGTCTCTCATAATTTTTATTTAACTAAAGTTGTTTTTTTTTCCTTTCAAAAACAATTATGACTTGAATTTGGCTGGGTGAGTCATTATTATTTTGCACATTTCCCATTTAATTGTTACATACAAAAAATGTAAATATATATATATATATATATATATATATATAATAAAAAGGCTTAAACACTAATATTCCATGGTCATAATTTATTCCATTGGAATCGTAAATACAATCCAATTCATCAGACCTACAAATTCAAAAAGAAAACAGAAAAAAACAACTCCGGAAATAAAAATAGAATTTAGAGAGAGTGTAAGTATGAGAGTGTGGGACGAATGTTAGAGCTAAAGAGAGGGGTGACAGACGAGAGAAGGTGGGAGATTAAACCTTAACAGAGAGAAGTTTTAGAGAGGTGAGTTGAAGAGGTGTAAGTGAGAGAAATATGAATGTTGTTGGATGTCTAATACATTAAAGATACATTTCATGGTGACACACACACACACCATAGACGATCTAATGTTAAAGATCAGAAGAAGGGGGAGGGAGAGGAAAGGAAAAAAAGAAGGGGTGGGGGAGAGAGATGTGTCGGGGGAAACTAAAACTTAAGGGCATTTACTGAAAGGGCCACTGTGTAATTAAGAAAATTTGACAAAATTAATATCAACTACAGGTTACAAATCAAATATAAACATATAAAAAATAAATGTAACGATTATCTAATCTAGCAAGGACCTATATTTTTATGTTCAAAACACATACGAATACACACATACACAATAACATACATGCATACATACATATACATATATATATATATATATATATATATATATATCCTTACTCTGTCCTGGACATTGAGTTCTACCTGGATTCTATCCTCTTGAATTTTTTTTATTAAAAAATATACATGGATGTGTATGCACCTATATATATATATATATATATATATATATATATATATATATATATATATATATATATACACACACACACACACACTTTCTCTCACGGTATATGGAAACTGTATTTTAATATATGTATAAAATAATAATAATACATATAAATATTTGATACATTCTTTTTTAGTGTGGTGTAACTCCATGTAACCATTTTACACATGACAGCACTTTGGATTAATATGAATCTCTGCATTCTGAAAAATTTTATCTATGACACTGACAACATCAATTTCTTGACAATGACTGAGATGGTTGAACAAAATATGAACTTCCAACAGTCTCTTCACAATTTGGATCCTGATGTACAAAGCTTATTTGAAAATTGGAAAAATACAATAAAAAAATTAAACAGGTAGACATTGTAGGTTAAATTTAAGAAAACTTGTTTGTGTATTTGTATATATATATATATATATATATATATATATATATATATATATATATATAGTAAAGGTAATAAGTCCATTGGTATATAATCCAAGTGGATCCTAGTAATATAAAATATTAAAACTAATCCACAAAAAGAGCTCAATGTATTTATTATTACAGAGGAAATAATTAGTACACAATAAGATCCAAAATTACCTCATATGGGGAAAAGGCTTATAAGCCTATTCCCCATGTGATGTAATTTTGGAGTTGGGTATTTGGGCAAGTATTTTATCTCACTTGTGTTGATCTCTCTGCATAGTGTGGTTCCCCAAGTGAAAATGCTTTCTTTGGTTTGGTATGATTAAGTGGAAGCACCATGTGTGCTCCAGTATGTGCTTGTTGTGAGTAATCGTCAAGTTTCTTTTATAGGCTATAAATAGGCTCCAAATGTAGCCAAAATTTAATATTTTTTGTCATCTTCCTATTGGTTGAGGATGTTATGTTGTGTACTTAAAATGCTACATTAGCATGAAGTGACACCAACTTTGTGTGTTTATGTGTCTATTTTCTGACTTGTTGAAAGTCTAGTTGTAGAGGGAATTTGAAAATGTATTTTGTTTATTTTTGTGTATTTTCGAAGTCCCAACAATGTTAAAAACGTTTACTTATGAGTATTCACTTTTGGTTGTTTCTACTTGAACCAGATACAATAAAATATCCATATTGTGTTTGAAAATGCCAAGTTCATGTGACAACAATAACCTCATCCGAATAGGATAAAAAATAAAAGAAATACTAGTAATTATTATGGTCCAACCAAACTTTTCATCTTCAAACCTATAATCAGAATAATGTCCCTTGAGTTAGTTTTACAGAGTTATGTCCCTTGAGTTACTGCATTTATGGAACAAGACAAGCAGATTTATGTTAAAATCAAGTTCTTTACTTTCGTCTTTATATTCTTCATTATTTATCCTTTTCAGGGTGTGGAGTGCTATCGTTTAACACTCACCCCCCCCACTTAACCTGGTACTGTCTTATAGATTCACTTATCATCAAAACAGCAAACACAAAAATTACAAAACATTTTAAAACGGCTCCTTGTTGATAAGACTAAATAAAAAGAAAAGATTTTAGAGGCTATTTAAAAAAAAAAGAAAAGATTTTAGAGGCTATTTAAATTCAAGTCAAAACAATTAGTGATTAACAAAATAGCTTAGAAAACAGTGACATTGTAGTTACTGAACTCTCATTTGAAAGTGTTTTTTAAAGAAATGCAGGGGGCCCCAAAACTTTTTGCCTGCAGTTTATCTTCATTCGCTTAAATCATTAACAGGGCAAAAGCTATTTCAAAATCGACCATCCCCTGATTCCCTTTCTTATATTAATAATAATATTCTTAATTAATTAAAAAAGATAAAGAAAGAAAGAACAAACTTAGGCACCAGGATATTTACTCTTCCTTTCTTTCTTTATCTTTTTTAATTAAGAATTATTATTATTAGTGAAAGAAAGGGAGATAACCAGAAATAGTAACTGGTGAATCCACTTAACATTTATTCCATAAAAAAATCTCGTACCCAATCAGTAGTTGTGTTTGTGTAGCCAGGAAGTCACATGACTTGGGATTTCTTTTGTAGGGCCGATAAGGATGTTGCCCCCCCTTCCACAAGCTTTTTGTTTTTGAAGAAAGCTTTGAACAGCCATGACAGTGAGGGGACAAAGGTGGTGGTTTATATTTTAAATAAAACGTTGATTTTTATTTTACAAAATATAAACGTATGTTATGTACATGTACAGCCAGGAGAGATGCCTGGATCAGTGTTTGGTCAGGAGAGCTGATCAGTTGCCAGGCAGAACTGTTACCGGCAACGGCAGCTGGTCAATTGCCAAATTGAAGAGTATTCACCAGGCAGCGAAAGTGGTGTACCGAAAACTAGTTCGGTAGGTGAACACCCTAAGTCCTCTTTTATCATGTTCCTCCATGCGAGGGGAATCAGGGGAGGGTTGTCAACCCAATTAGTCGAGTCTGGTCTAGTAGCCAGGGTGGTTTTTAAAGACTGATAAAACCTCTTGACTAGGCCGTTGGTGCACAGATGGTAAGTGGTAGTTCTGATATGATTGCGGAAGGATGCTGGAAACGCCTGAAGTTTCAAAGAAGTGTTTGTAAGCACATCTTGCAGCATGGGGTCAGATTTCTGTTCAGCAAATATGGAATCCTGACAATGAATTTCTGTTCGGCATAATGTATTCGCGACTGTTTTGTCCCTTCCCTTTTATGTGATGGATAGTGGTCGAGAACTGTGACAGGTAGTTGAGATGCCAGATCTCACGGAATGTGTATTTGTTGGAGCTGGTACTCATTGCAGTTGTCAATGGTTTGTGGTCGGTGTAGATTGTAAATTCTCTACCTTCCAGTAAGTGTTGGAAATGTTTGATGGCCAAGTCAATGGCCAGAGGCTCCCAAGAGAAGGTGCTGTATTCCCTCGAAAGCTTAGCCAAAAAGAACACAATGGGTTTGCATTGGGAATCAAATTCTTGCTCAGCAACTGCACCCACACCTGTGTCCAATGTGTCAGTTGTCAGGGATGGTCACATTTGTTGATCGCTGTTAGTATACAAAAGTCTGGTGAAATTCGCTAATGCAGTCTTCGGCGTATGAAATGCATGCAGAGCATCTCCCCTGCAACGTGATGTCTTTATTCTTTCTCTGCAGCATGTTCGTCGGCAATAGAGAATAGTAGCACAATTTGGCATGAATCATTGATAGAAACTGCTCATCCAAATAAAATGTTGCAATTGTTTAATAGACATTGGTGTAGGAAATTCCTGGATCAAGCAGAGGTGTGACGCCATTCACATCAGTGTGGTGCCTGAGAAAATCGATGCTGGGCACCCCAAAAATACACTTGCCCAGAATTAGCTTCAGGCCATAATGCGAAAGTCACTGGGTATACTTCTCACAGGTGTTGCCTGTGGGAGTTGACATCCTTACTGGCTACCAAGATGTCGTTGATGTATGCATATACATGACATGTGGCAGCCTGCGCAGAACTTCATCCATGAGCCGTTAGAAGGTCTGGGCAGCATTATGTAAACCGAATGGCATTTTTAAGAATTCATATAGGCCAAACAGTGTTGTGACTGCTGTTTTAGAGATGTCTCCAAATAAACAGTATCCCACTACAAACTAATACCATAAACAGTTTGAAAAAACCTGCAAATTTTAAAATTAAAATTCTTTGGTGAAAATGGTCATTAATTAAAGGTATCTTAATTCCAATTGTAAAGAAAATTTGCTCTGTATAATGAAAATAAATATTGAACGCTCTTTTGCGAATCGGTTTTAACATATTTCAAATTCTATGTTGTGTTAATAGGACTCATTTGGATTATACCAACAGATTACTACCTGTAAGTATGTATGTATGTGTGTGTGTATATATATATATATATATATATATATATATCACATGCACCTACACAATTCAAAATGCCCATTCATTCACATCCTTCAAATAAAAATTATCAACAACATGTAAGTATAAAAAGAAATTTGACAAAGGTCAAATTGTAAATACAAATCTTAGAGTACCTTTCTTGCAAACTTTTCCAGTTTAGTTTGAGATGTCGCCATGCAAGAAGCTGTCCAGTTTGGCTTGAACTCAGAGAATAGAAAACGGAGCTGAGGTCTTGAATTCTGATAAAATCTCTTTGAGTTGAGATACTCAGATAACTGATGAAAGAGAAAAAAAATGATGGAAATAAACAGGTTCCATATGAACAAAATCAGCAATACACAACGAAGCAAGTTCAATGTATACAAGATGCCATAAGAGACACTGTTCATTTGATTTATTACTGAATGCCTTAAGAACAATTTACAAATAGTTTTGCACAAAGGAGAAAAGGTTATTTAAAAAGAAGTTCAAAATATATAAAGTTACAAAAAGTAATTTCTGTGGAGAATAAATTTATTCATTTTATGTACTCTACAGTTCAAAAGTTTGTGGACACCCCTGGTAATTTTTTTTAAATTGGCCCCAAAACTAGTTGCTTTATACTTTAAACAAGAGAAAATTATTATAGATGGTTAAAAAAAAGTGAGAAATGATTTTTTATTAGAAATTTTATGATGACAAAAAGAAAAAAAAAGCATTTCATGATTAATTTTTTTGCTTACATGCATTATTTACATCATTCGGACTGTTTCATCTTCATTGCCATGTTATCAACATTTCACGTGTAGTACACTCCAGCCTTCTTCAGGTAATTAGATCTCTGACATGAGTTATTATGAGTACTTACATTATTTACATTATTTGGACTGTTATCCTCATCTTCATTGCCATGTTCACAACGTTTCAGCTGTTGTATGCTCCAGCCTTCTTCAGGTGATTAGAATTTTGAATCAAACTCTTTATTTTTGTCCTCTGGGGTAAATTGTTCTAGTTCCATGTGTCATGCCTCTTCCAGATGTCTCAGTTGTTTCCCTTTAACACAACTCTCCAAGTTTTGGTTCACCCCTGCTCTGGCTTGGTATTGAACTCGCAAATCTTTGAGGACACATGGCCCAGTGGATAAAGACATTGGTTAGATCCAGTGACTAGACCCAAAGAGTTGTGAGAAGAATGCCGCAGAGTACAAAGGCAATGAAGATGAGGATAATAGTCTGAATAATGTAAATAATGCAAGTAATCATAATACCTCATCTCAGAGATATAGACAGATATTAAATTTTGCTTTCGTCAAAATATCCTCTTTTAGTCTTGATTACTGCAGCACAAATTTGTGACATTCATTGCAAAAGTTTCTCAAAGTATAAGTGTGATAATCAATTCCATTCTTTTTTTAATGACTCTAAGTGCTCTTTTTCTTTCTTTTTTTTCTTGGGTTTTGTATCACACTATACAATAATGAAATTAAAAAAAAAAATCTTAGAAATTTTGTTAATCAAATATTTTTTACCTGTCAGCCTTCCTCTTATAAGCATCCCCACAAAAAGGTCAGGATTATCTGCCACAAGAGATAATCTACATCATTTGTTGTAAATCTTTCAACTCGACTCAAATCACCTGTTTTAGAAATTTTAAGGTCAATTTACTTTTATCCCTCTGTACAAGGCTCGTGAGCCACTCATGATAGAGGGTTAGAGTCAAAGGCACAGTTTATGTGGATATGTGAGGAAGATAACAATTAACCCTAGAGTTGAACAGGTTAAGAATTGAGTGATCGGAGAAGCATCCTTTTGGGAGCCAGTTTTACAAAATAGTGTTTCATGGGAAGAATCTGTTTGAGTGAGACTTACTTCTCACCAATGGAATATGTAGGGAATGTGGGTGATTTGCTATAATGTGTGGAGCATGACAGGTCTTAGGCCTGAAGGTTAAAACAGGTGGAACTAAGGAACATAGTTCATCTGAGCACTTTCCATGGAAGTAGTAATAGAGCAGTGAAAGGTTTGTCTCATCCTGTCTGCAAGATAGGCAGGGTGGAGGGTGGAAAATAATTCATCACCCACAAGGATGCAAAGAAACTTTTGGACTCTATTGAAACTGAAAAGTGAGAACTGGGCAGCTCCTGCCCAGATATGGCAGAAGTACTCCATTCTCGCTCTTGTAACAATAGAATATAGCAGAAGGAGTCAGGTACTTACTGGAGTGGTAGAGGATCAAATGAAAAACTTAATCCTAAAGTTCACAACAAAAATCTTTTAAAATCTAGATGTTTGCAAAAAAATTAGAATTGTTTAAATTAATTAATGTTTTACATTTGGCAGCTATAAGAAATTAAAAGAAAAAAATTACCGATTTAAATCATTTGCATTAGGAGTTCTACCCAACGCTCTTAGAAGGTTACTTTTTAAAATCGGGTTGCTGGTCTCTGTGTAGGTTTGCCACAAATAATTCCAGTTTTCTGAAGAGCCATCAGCCATTGAGGCCAACAAGACAGAGTCAAATAAGTCCGGATGAATGCTTGAAAAGATAAAGATTTTTTAATAAGAATCATTAATACTCAACACTAACCAAATGAGGATGAGGATTATTATTATTATTATTGAAATAATGCATTGAAATCAATAACCTGCATAAATTATTTCACCACAATGTCAAAAAATCATTTGAATATTGTTCAGTTTTTAATTTTAACAAGTATATGATATTTATATTCGTTTTTGTGCATTTTACATACAAACAATTGTGCATGTGGCATATAAATACTTATTAAAAGATTGTAGAACTTAAAGGCATAAAATGTCTTCCACAAGGAAAGAAAAAATTGACAGAAAATAAGGTTCCCTCTTTCCTTGTGGAAGGAGTTAAAAAGGTGTGTAACACGGAAAATAGTGGGTAACATGAACAGATTCAAATTTTCTAATTTAGCAAAATTTTCTGTATATATATATTTATATTATTTTAAGGAAAAACAGACCACTCTCAGGCTCCATTGTAATAATTTATTTCACCATTATGTGTGTGTGTGTGTGTGTGTATATATATATATATATATATATATGTGTGTGTGAAAATATATAGAAAATAGGAAAGAACTGGTTAGGTAAGTAATCAAAAGTTCCTTAGTATTTTAGTTATTATTTTTAAAAAATAGTGCTCGATACAAAAGTATGTCGCGAGTTGTAATCATATTTTTAAATAAATAATTATATATATATATATATACACACACACACACACACACACACACACACACGCGTGTGTGTAACTACAATATATCTGTGAAAAGACAGTATGAATAAAGACGAAAGGAAAGCTTATCTTAGCCAACACTCTTCTAAAATACGGCATGGGTGTGCTGAGTTTATCAGAAACACCTAACTGATTGCTTTGTGAAGCATTACAGAGACAGGTGGTAACAAAATCACAGTAACTTTAGGAACAAAAGGCGACTTCACAAGACACCAAGTCTTACCAACTGCTGATTTTCCCATTACTTTTATTGACAAGATACAGTTGAGAGAAATCCATATCTGGACAAGTTGCAAAGAGGCCTGTATCTGGATATGCCAAATTGGCATAGGTTGGGCACACACTGGAGAGTCCAAAAGAATCAGGTTATTTTTCATGTTCTTTGTCCTGTGGGCATTATATATTGCAGCATTGCCCTGCTGAAAGATCCAGTCATTTCTAGACAATTGAGGACCTTCAGTCAATAAGGATATATTCTCCAACATGCCAATGTAACTAGCCATAGTTTGATGCCACTGTTTAACTTGAAGCTCCATTGTTCCTTGGAAGAAGACAGCATTTCAGATTATGATAGAGCCTCCTTCACTGTGTTGTGTAGAAAATGTTATCAGCAGGATATCTTTATCGTACCAGTAACATTTGGAAGCCATCTGGACCATCCTGGTTAAATATTTTTCTCATCAGAGTACACAACCTTCTTTCACTTCTTCTATGTCTCATGTTTGGTGCTTCTCAGCAAAGATTAACTGTTCATTTTTTTTCAAACTCTACTCAATTAAGTGGTTGAGTCTAACAATGCAAAAAGTATATTTATTCGTTATTTTCATTGCCCTGAAGATTTTGGCCAGCAGTGTACGAGCTGACAAACAGTTATGCACACAGACATGCTTATATGCACATGTATATAGTACATATTTTTCAGGGCAGACATCATCTGATCTGTTAGAGGGACATGGAGACAGAAAAATGACAAGGGGGTGTAGTATTGTAAGCAAATTAGACAGACCAGTATAAATAGAGAACAATTGGCAAACATAGTGGGGCCTATGCCTAACAAAACTGGTTGCTATTCAGGACTTGGAGAACTGTACTATGACTACTACTATGCAGGGAGATATGCAAAACATAACAGGGGATAAATCGGATCTCATCTGATTTGTTACAGGACATGGAGACAAATGTCAATTTTGGGGATAAATAAATAAAACTCAAAAAGATAAACCTTCTATTATTATAGCGCCATTCCTGGAAGATTTCTTGGCCCCTGTTCACAATAGCTCGATTTCCCATTTCAATTGCAATTTTTAGAACAAATGACCGCAGGGATCTGAAATAAATAAAAAAAAAAATAACATTTTGAAATCAAAGACGTTCTTTTCCAATCAAGGTAACTGGTTTGATAGAAAGACAATGTCATTATTGCTGAATGAAATGGCACAAAAATTAAAGCTTGCTGTCATTTAATATTATTAAGCTTTGAGTGAAAAGACCTTGAAGAAATTTTTTTTTCTTTTATCGAAACAAAGCAGGGACAGCAATCTTCAATTTTTTTTAACATCAGAATTAGAAATTTTGCCTCTTTGCTCTGAAACAGAATTTTCATCCCCATTGAATTCTATAATCCTTGTGCCTGACTCATCCTAGAAATATGCCATTGCAATTCTGTTGTGTTCTTTCATACTTGTATTATCCTCCATCTTGCAATAAAGAAATTGCCTTTCTATCAAGTCAGTTCTACTGACAGTAATTCATATTATGAAAGATCAACAAATTAAAATAAAAAGATTTAATTTAGTTGTTAATTAAAAAAGGTAAAACAAAAACCGTGTGACAGTCTTTCTGCACTAAATTGTTAAATCTCTAAAGCCCCCAAAATTCTATGATTTTTTTTGTGTTTTAATAATAATTGGTTATTTAATAATGATTGATCTATCATAAAAATTCAGAATATGGAATTAGTAAATACCAAATACTTTAGATACCTTGGTGTATGGATTAGTTTTAACAAATTTAGTATAGGAGATAAGGAAATTGAACATAGTTAGAACTACCCCTAATCCATTGTGCTCTAACATTACAAAGCATTACAAAATGAAAACATTAAACTAACAAACTCTATTAGATCAAGACTTTTATACAGATGTCATTCATGGCACTAAAATCATTCAGAAATATCTAAACTGCCAACTATATACAACCACTTTCTTAGAAAAATGGTTAAAAATGGTGTTGGGTGAGCGAAGAGCCTGTCTTGTTGAACACCATCCTCCTTTGAAGCTTGTTGATTGGTACTACAGAATCACAATCAAAGAACTGTACTAAATCACAGAAATCACACCATTTGAGGATTTTCAACAGCAGCAACAACTAAAATGGATAGCATATTTAACTTGAAGAGAAAAGTTTCACATTACTTCAAATAGAAGGGTTATGAAAGAAACCCCCATCAATATTGCAAAAAGCAATAACAGTTACGAGATTTGAGAAACCTATTTTCCTGAAAAATTGTTTTAAGAAAAAGATCTTACAAATTTCAACCAAAAGCTGCTCGGTTAATGAAAGTTGAATGTTTCCTTATAAGAAAATGGCTAATATTACCATTATTAAGAAATAAAATTCATTTTAATTTCAACTCATTAATTGGTCAGTTTCCTGAACAATGAGATTGTCAGGGTACCATGCTAGATTCAAATCCAATCAATATTACTTGACAATTATTAGTTTTACCATAATTCCCAAGCCTCAAAATGGGTGAGCTTTCAGTTTTCATCATAAGTTTACTTTTCTATAATAAAATGTTGTCATGAACCAAGAGCTCTTAAGCTTTAGGACTGACTCAAAAAATGTTTAAAAAAAAAAAAGCAAATAGCTTATATCACCAAGATAAACTTCACTGATCAGGATATATAGTAAGCTTAACACTATACACATTCTCTTCAAATAATATGTGACAGTGTTTTGGGTTATATGGTATCAGTAGCAGAGAAGAATAACTTATTATTCTCTTATAAAAACATTAAAGCATCTCTAAATAAGCAAATCTTGTGAAATCTACATGTAAAATTTCTAGAAAAATATTCTTATTGTTTCTAAGTTGTTAATGTTAAGCAGTTAAACTTATAAAGATATTGCTTATATGATAATTAAAATAACATTATAATAAATGAACAATCTAAATTTAACACAATTAATATTTGACCCAATTCCTTGTATTTTTTTAAAAGACTTGAGAAGTAATAAACGTTTTCTGGTCAGAAAGTCTTGTCAGCCCCTACGTAATATAATTTTCTGTTTGAATACTCCGCAGGGTATTATTATCAAGGAGAGAATTTCACATGAATGATACCAGAATACCCATCCCCTGAAGATACTGTTTGGAGAGCTTTTGTAACAATCAACAAAGCACAGCTTCATAAAATATCACAGAGGACATGGCACTGAATCATTTTGTGCCATGAAAATGACAGTGTTTATAAAGACCTTCTCGATGTGTGATAGCATCAATGAAAGTGAATAGACTAAAATCCAGTACATGTGCTTAGTATTACAGTATTACTTGTGTTTCTGTTGTTCTGATGACTTTTTGGTAGGGGTAACAAGATATACTTTTTAACTTAGCCCTAACTACCAGTGCTTGAAAGAAACTGAACAACGATCTCAGTGCTTCCATGGTTCTCTTTTATATTATTCAAGTGGTAACCAGTGCTTCCAGTTGAATGTGGTGATGTCCTTTTATGTATATCATTTTTATAATTAGACCTGGGCTGCAGGGTGAACCGAATGTCTTGTCACCCTTACATAATATAATTTTCTATTTCAACGCTCTGTGCAGTATTATCAAGGTGAGTTTCATAAGAACGATACAAGAATGCCCATCAGTTGAAGAACACCATTCGGAGAGCCTTTGCAACAATCAACAAAGCAAAGCTTCGTAAAATATCACAGAGTGCATGGCACCACATCATTTTCTGTCACGAAAATGACAGTGTTCATACAGACCTTCTCGATGTGTGACAACATCAATGAAAGTGAATAAACTGAATCCAGTCCATGTGCTTTGTATTACAGTATTCTTTATTCTTCTATTGTTCTCATAACTTTTTGGTAGTGAGTGATAAGACTTTTGGACCATTCTATCTCTTTCTCTCTCTCTCTCTCTCTATATATATATATATAAAACTGACCATAGCTAGATTCAAATCTCTTTCTCTCTTTCTCTCTCTCTCTCTCTATCTATCTATATATATATATATATATATATATATATATATTAAAAGAGGAGGCATGGTGGAGTAATGGCTAGCAGCTTGGATTGAGGAATCGGAGAGCCGAGTTTGAATTCCAGTCGAATCCATTACATTCACTTACATGCTAACACCCTTGGGAAAGGTGTGAATCCTCTTTCTTCTCCCTCCAGCTATGGGTAAATAGCAGGACAGACTGGGTTCTATAGCCTTGAATGGCAACTGGTCTAGGAGAAGGAAAACTCTGAATTCAAACCTGCTCTTAGATGAGGGTGAATTTTAGTGATGGTGTCACAATAAAAACACCCTTGATAGCCCTAGTGAAGCATCAAGAATTCAGCTATTTGACAAGATTATGAGCTACACCAATCAAAGTATTGGTGAGTTCAATCTCGGCTGAGGTCGCAAGATGATGATATATATATATATATAGAGAGAGAGATTTGAATCTAGCTATGGTCAGTTTTATATTATCAATCTGGGAAGGTTATCACAGCATGCAGGGTCTTTCAAAAGTGCCTGAAAACTATGCCACAGATTGACCCAAAATGTGTGAATAAAATTGCATAGATGAAACCCTAACCCACCCCTACATAATACAATTTTCTATTTCAATGCTCTGTTGGGTATTATCAAGGTGAAAGTTTCAGGCCATTCTTAAATGATAGGTGTCATTTCAAGGAACGATACCAGAATACCTATCAGTCGGAAGAAGCCATTCAGAGAGCCTTTGCAATAATCAACAATGCACAGCTTCATAAATATCACAGGACATGGCACTGAATCATTTTGTGCCATGAAAATGATGGATGTTCATACAGACCTTCTCGATGTGTGACAGTATCATTGAAATTGAACAAAACTGAATCCAGTACATGTGCTTTGTATTACTCTATTACTTGTTCTATTTGCTTTTTGGTAGAGAGTGACAAGACTTTTGGACCAGGCTGTACATTTTTTTAAATCCATCAAAGCCTATTGTTTTTTTTTTTTTTTCAATACAATATTTGCTAGTGAAACAATTGGGGAAGCAACATATATCAGGGAATAAAGTTGGGTTAATGCAAATTTAATGTTGTGAAGGAGAATATTTCCCGTCAAGTTTGGACTTAGTCAACGGATGAAAGACATAAAAATGCTACATCAGGAGGAGTAGCAGCAGTAGCTTTTCACTAGTTTCTATTCTACATTATGTTTCCCTGTACCAAAAGGAAATAAACTTCTTGTTAAACTAATTCCGGTTTTCTACAGTTGTTATTGATAACTCGGTTACAACAAAATGGCCCAATTTTCTCCAAGTTCACTATAAATTCAAGTTTATAAAATTTGTATAAAGTCAGATATTTAGTGTGATGAACAAAAGACATGTAATTACTCCTACAACAGGAGGAGCAGCAGTAGCTTTTACTGAAAACAGTCATTCTAAACATTCTCTTCCTTAGATTCTATTCTCCATTGTTTTCCTGTACCAAAAAGATAATAAACTTGTTGTTAAATCAGTTCAGGTTTTCTATAGTTGTTTTTTTATAACTCAGTAACAACATTTAAATACAGTGTTTTTAATTGTTGTTGTTTTTTCCTTAGCAAGTACAGCATTAGGGAACTCCCTGCCTAGAGTTTGGAATCCCCTAAAAACATTGTGTCCTGGGTATAACAATAAACTACATCCAGCAGCAAGGCCTCTGATTGGGAGGTTTTGAGGAGCATGAAACCACCTCCCAAGTCCACCCTGATCCAGTGTGGTAGCACCTGTTAGGGTCCCAGCTAGTGAACACCCAAACTGGTGTCAAAACACTATGAAAGTATAAAAATACATTTTCATAGTACAAATACCAGCAATATGTGAGTCCAAAAAAATATTACAAGTAATGCATTTTTGTAAAAGAAATTACTAATGCTCCAAAGAAAATTAAATTTTGGCATTAAATGACCCATAAGGATGTTGATATGTCAGTAAACAAACAAAGAAAGCTAAAGACATCACTATGGAAATGAATTAAGTTTCCTGCTGCCATTTTTTTTCTCTGGAACTAAAATGGTTTTCCATTTTGATCACAGATTGTCCAATTCTCAAGAAATGAAGAAAGTGGTCATTCAGAATGTGGATAACATCAAGGCAATCAAATGTCCAATCAAAACTTAATTATAATAATATACAAAGACACTTACCTTTTCAAAGGAGCACCATCAGTTTTCCATCCTAAGATTTTCAGTTGGTTTGACAAAAGTTTCAAAATATAATTCTGTAAATTAAAGAAGATGCCATTGAAATGTCCAAACAAATATTTCTGAAACAAGGTTTTTGTTAGTATTCAATGATTCTTTCAGAGTAACAGTGCAAGTGTGTAATGGCTTCATAGGGGGAGCAGAGTAGCCCCAGACAGGAGTTAAAAGGAAAATATCACAAACATGACAGAAAACATTATTATTATTTTTCTAAAAGAGGATTTATATTTTTTATATGGAAGGACTTGACAGCCAAATATTGTTCTTAGTAAAGACATTATGTGTTCAGTTCCAGATCAGGAATAATAATATTTCTGAGTTTTCTTTGGATTTTATCAAGAATCTCTAAATATATAGCAGGGGCACTGGATCATATGTGACAGCAATATTCTAAGCATGGGTGAATAGTAGACTTATAGATATGTAAGAAAGTTTCCAGAGAGAAAAATTGTCTCGCACAACACAGTGAATTGACTTTCTTAGCAGCTAATCTAACAATGGGTTCAATTTAGTCTTTCCACTTCATGTCAGATGATAGCATTGACCCGAAAATGAGCAAGTCACTTTCCTGGAGGTTAGCATCAGACATGTTGATTGAAAGCAGAGAGGAGTTCTCTCAGATAAACATATCTTAGCTCTGTTATTTTGCATGGAGCATTGTGTTTTGTTTTTTTTTTTACTCTCAGCACTCAGTGTGCACTATATATATATATACACACACACACAAGTAATAGAATTTTGGGAATCATCAGCAGTGTGCATCCACTACCAAGATTCAAACCCAGACTATTTCAATACAATGCAAGAGTCATACCAACTGTACCAACAGGCCTTGGTGACAAAGAAGATAAAAATAGAACAAAACGGCCATCGAGTGTTTTCTGCATTCTATTGAGGATTCTTCTAGACTTGATGAATTACTATAATATATATATATATATATATATATATATATATATATATATATTATTATATATATATATTCTACTTATTTTTTTATTTTTTATGCTTATTTGAGTAAATTTAAATTAAACAGTATTATTTGCCAGATTTAATGATGGTTCCATATAGGATGCAGGTTCAATTCCTGCTGGAGAATGCATATTTTCTACAAAATTTCTCAAACATTCAGGCAAGTAAATGTAATTAATGCTGTTTAATTAAAGAACAGATAATTTACTCAAATAATTGTATCCATAAAATAATGTATAAACAGAAAATAGATTAAATCCAAGAGATATTTATATTTCCTATATTATATATATATATATATATATATATATATATATATATATATATATATATGATCAAATACAAATCAAATATTGATTAGAATCCAACAGAAATGAAACGTTTATAAATTTAATGTTTTCGATTTTATTCATGCTATATCAGAGAATGAGATATGAAGAAGAAAAGAAAACTTTGTTAATTTTGTTTTTGTGTTGTTTGTTTGTTACCAGAATATATATATATATATATATATATATATATATTTATGAATAAAAATGACAATAGGAAAACTGGTTTTCCTATTGTCATTTTTATTCATAAATATTGTCTTCTACCGATTAAATCAGAGAAATTTTCATATATATATATATATATATATATATATATATATATTTATTTTGATATTTTTTATGCTCTGTTTAATGATTTAAATAAATAAATTTATTTAAGAAATTCTTTCAATATTAAAAAAAAAAAAACTCAAATAAAATCGGAATAAATAAATTATACCTTGTCCATTTCTTAAATATATATATATATATATATTTTAAAGATATTTTTGTAGGTACAAAATTTAATGATAAATATATAAAAAAATATATATATATATAATAAAAAAAAAACTCATAATTTTTTTTTTTTTTTCCCACTCTATTTCATTGTACATTTCAATATTAAAACAAAATTGAATGAGAATATGTGGAAAAAAAAAAAAAAAAATATATATATATATATATATATATATATATATATATATTGTTTTTGAGTTTTTTTTTTTTTTTGTTTTTTTATTATTATTTAAAATTGTTTTAATATGTCTTGTAATATTAAATTTTATACTTTTATTTCGATCATATATATATATATATATATATATATAAAACACATATTTCTGCATTGATTCCCTTATATATTTTAACAAAAAAAAGATTCATATTGAAATAATAGAAGATTAAATTGTTGGTCTCTTCAAATACACAGGAAGAGTGTAGAAACACTTTTAAAACTTCAGAAACTTGGACTAGAAACTGAAAAAAGAAAACCAAATCTTACCTTGTACCATTCATATGTGGGAAGGGTGGCCATGAATTTTTTCATGAAGAGAAGATTTGAAATGCCAACAGTAAATGGAACGTATTCATCCTCTTGTACTAAATATTCTGTCACTTCTAAGCACAAAGTATATTCTACTTTCCCAGCTCTGAAAAGTACAAAATATTGCAAAATTCAGTAATTTATATATATATATATATATATATATATATATATATATATATATGCACACACACAGAGTAATCCCTCAATTCGTGTGGCTAATGTGTACATTAAAAGGTAGACAGTAATCAAAAACGCATTATTCGAATATAATATCTAATAGGAAATGATGTAATTTGTACCTCAAAGCTTAGTCTCATTCACAATTCATTTCTAATTTACTTACTTTTTTTATTAAGATATAGTTACATATAAAAAGATACAATGAAAAAGCTATAAATTAATGTTTATTAATCTGGTTTCTTATGAAAAACCCATTTAGTTTGGTTTTCTACATAGTATTCTTCTGTTCTTCATATAATTGGCAGTACTGAGAAATTTCCCCTTTAAATTTTCCAAATATATCAAAATCATTAGTATTTTAACCTGAAAATTTTATTTATAATCTCTCCATAGTAAATGCATACATCTTTTATATGTGCTGCTCTATACGGCAACACCAATGCTCTGCAACTTCCTTTCAAAAGTCTAGTAGAGGAATACAAAGTCACCAAAATTAGAGCAATAACACAGTATGAGTTATCCAAAGACCCAAAGGTGGCTGGAGCAGGCATTGAAGTCTACTCAGGAAGAAAATGGAGAGCAGAGGACGCATTGCGTGTCGCTAAAGAAAGGCTCCGTGAAAAGTCCATATTAGGCGCCGTAGCTACTGGACGAGCTGGCCTAGGGTTCTTTCCTTCCATCCGAGTGGACAGAGCCAAAGGTAAAGAAAAGAACCGTTTAATACAAGAAGAAGTACGCAAGGGCGAGGAGGAGAAAAGGGTAGCAAAGATGGTAGGACTACGGCAAAAAGGTGCGTGGACCAATTGGGAATCCATGATTTACAGGAAAATCAAATGGTTGGATATATGGAGCAATAACATCAACATAAAGTTCCTGATCCAGACTGTATATGACACCCTTCCCAGTCCTACCAACCTCCATCGATGGTATGAAACAGAATCACCACTATGCCATTTGTGTTCACGTCCAGGAAGTCTAAAACATATTTTAAGTAGCTGTAAGACAGCACTAGCGGAAGGCCGGTATAGATGGAGGCATGATGAAATCCTAAAAGATATATCAAAGATAGTTAGCATGGCCATCAGCACCAATACTTTAAACACAGATAAAAGAGCCATAGTTTCATAGAGCTGGTGAGAAACCCAAGAAAAAGCCAAAGAATATAGCAAATACTCTGTCACTGGCAACAGACTGGGAATTAAGGGTCGACTTAAGGAAAAGACTAAAATTCCCGGACCACATCGTGCAAACATCTTTACGCCCAGATTTAGTATTCTTCTCTAATAGCATTAAGAAAGTAATAATGTGGGAACTGACAGTACCTTGGGAAGAGCATGCAGAAGAAGCCCACGAACGGAAGATGACGAACTAATAGCGAGCTGCAAAAACCAATAGCGAGTTGCAAAAACAACGGGTGGAAATCAAGCTGCTTGCCAATCGAAGTGGGTGTAAGGGGTTTCGCTGCAAGGTCCCTATGCAAAGCTCTAACGGACATTGGCATAGTAGGTGCTAACAAAAGAAAGGTGATCCAGACCATAAATAATACAGCAAAAAGGACAGCAAAATGGTTATGGATTAAGCGTGATAGCCCTTGGACATCAATGTAACAAACAATCATCAAGCCGGGCAAATTTGTAAATATTATTAATATAATTGCAACATGGCATTATTGTAAACATTTTTATTATTTTTTATTTTATTTTAATTAATTTTTTATTTTACTTACTTATTTTATTTTATTTTATTTTTTTTTTTTGAGTATGTATGTAAATATACGAATTGATATGTACAGCCAAAGAATATATCTCGTCAATTCGTAAATTGTGCTATTTGTAAATATGTTGTTTTTATGTTAAACCCATGTTATATGCGGTACTTTTTAAGTTACTATTTAACTTTTTAGTGGTTTCGGTGCGACACATCTCTTAAGACATTGTCCATTATTCTCTTTTTTTTTATTTTTTATTCGGACGTAAGACCTTTTTGTCTGTTTTTTTTTTTTTTTTCGAACGTAACGTAAGACCTTTTGTCTTTTTCAATTTCACATTTATACAAACATTTCGCATTTTTATGTATTTTAAATCAGAATCATAACCACGTATATAGTGTATTTATAGTGTTTTTCTCTCAATCATTACCATATATATATTTGTATATTATTTTTATTTTATTTGTTTGTCAGCGGTTTTAAGCGATACATATATATAAATATAATATGAAGCTTCGTTAATACTTGATTTACTTCAAGATCATTTCGTTGTCTATTATATTTAATGACTTCAAATTTGTATATAATCAATAATATTAAGGAATATTATAGTGCTTACTGTACTTTTATTTTATTTTATTTTTAATTTCATTTTTGCATGTACGGGATATATATATATATATATATATATATATTACGCCATGTTTATGGACAATTATTATCTTAATTTTGTGAATACATCCAATAAAAGTTAACATGCAATAATGTTAAGAAACAGTCTAAACGATAAAATATGATAATAGGGTTGAGTTTAAGTATCCTCGTCAAAAGAAAAGAAAAAGTAGAAATAAAATAAAAACGGCAAAGAATTAAATCATACAATACTTAAGGAGAAGATTTAGGAACGTCAAGATTACCTCCTCGGTTATCCATCGAAACCGCAATCCACCGAAATAAGAAAAGAAGCCAGTCCTCACTGCGGGCCATTTAAAAGATATTTTGCGCACCGGATTGGTTGTTACAAACATCCAATCGGATGTGCGGAATATGTGGTCTTTCTTCCTCTTATTCTTTAAAAAGACCAGAGTGGCTGTTAGTGTTTAATTAAAAGGGGGAATCAGGGGTTGATCACCCCTGATTGGGTCGATTTGGTGATGGGGAGTATGATGTTGAAAGACCCGAAACTCTCTGATGAACCAAGTCAAAAACATCACTGACGATCCCCTTGGGCGCCTACTTAAAAGTGTATTTGCGAATTATTTCAATATTTTTTAATAAATGTAAATTTCTGTATCTAATTAAATCGTACATTTCTTTTAATAAAAAAAATCAGAAATTTCCTTTTAAGACCTTCAAAATAAACATAAAAAAAGTCAAAATATTCAAAAAATTTTGATAGAGACAAATATTCAAATATGTATTTTTTTATCAGCTTATATTATAAAATTTATCTATTTATAATAATCCATTTTTTAACACTACTGTAATTACTTAGATAACAATACTTGAAAAACAAAATAGTTACTCCTTTTCCATTTTTAAATTTTAGAAAATTTTTAATTAATTGGTAACTATAAAAAAATAAATTTTCAATTACCATGATGAAACTAAAGAATCTTTTACCACACAAATCAAGTATTATGTATACTCTAATCAAATTTTGGCATATAAAAATTTTAGTGCACTAATCAAAAATCTATTAATCAAGGAATTTCTGTATATGTATGAATAAAGACAAAAGGAAAATTTATCTTAGCCAATGCATTATAAAAAAAATTAGGTTATCTCCCTTTACTCCTACTGCTATTGGAAGATTCTATTATCTACTTTTAATGGTATAACACAGTTTTTGCCCCAAATCCTATTTGGTAGGTAATTACAAATGCTAAGATCACTGCAACACAAGATCTTAAAGGAGTTAGATGTCTTACAACTGACTCCAAGGAATGGCACCCAAGCAAGGCCTGCTTCTCAAGAAAACATTGCAGATGGCCCCAAGACAAAACAATCTTTGTTTGAATGACAGACTTGATATGGAAGTTGTCAAAAATCCCATATTTTGTTAAAAATGTGTGTATATTTATATATACCAAAGCAAATATATTGGCATGTTGGCAAGAAAGAAAAAAAAATTGATCAAGACAGAATGAATAGAAAGGTATTAAGAAAGAGTATTTTTTAAGCTGCTGTCCATTTATGTGAAAAAATTTCAGGTATGAAAAAAAAATTCAAAAATTATATGGCCTCTAGTCAGACAAAAATGTCTGACAAATCAAAAAATATGGTCTCATCATTTGCATTGCAGTTGTATAAGAGCTTTGCATTGTCACCAAACAGTAATGAGAGGTATGCCATCAGCAGCCAGCGGCATGTGTCCACAAGTTTTCTGTAATAATTTACAAGTCTCAGAGAAACCTGTAGTGCCATTTATTAGATTTTCTAATTGGAAGAAGGTGATAAAAGTAACATCGTTAGTGTTAAAATTCATTCAAAAATGCAGGAAAAGGAATCAAGTTAATCACCTGCATCAAACAAAGGTATAGTGATTTTCCAAGCGTAGCTCAGATGTGGCACAAGGCCAAAAGTATGGGGCACCCAGTGAGGATCAAACTCACGACACAGTTGTAATTGTTACAGCGAGACAAGCTTGCTAACCATTACACCACCCCGAGGTGCCCAATCAAACAAAGTTATATTTGATAAAGATTATGCAAAAGAAAGTTTCCATGATGAAATATCATTCCTAAAAGATCCAACAAAAGGCAAAACTCCCCCTCTGATAAAGAGCCTCAATATTTTCTTGGATAAAGATGGCATCTGAAGAGGAGATGGGAGGTTAGGTAATTCCAACAGATATTGATATGAAGTTCTTTACCCTGTACTGTTGGCAATATACCATCCTTACACAGAGCTCTTGATTAAAGAATATCACCAACAATCAAAATATTTGGGAGTTGGTACCACCATAGCAAAATCAGCACAACAGGTTTCTGAATCCCACAGGCTAGACAGGTAGTGTTAAGCAAATGCACCATTTGTATAATGTATGGTCTTCAAATATCCCAAATTAACCAATTTGCTTAAGTATTGTGTTAATCTGATTAATCCTTATGAGAACATGGATATCAATTTCAAAGGTCACATTTGAGTACAAAGAAATGAGAAAGCAGAAAAAGTATACATATTAATATTCACATTCCGCACTATTACAAGCATACAAATTGTGATTGTGCAGGACATGGTAAGTAAAGCATTTATACAAGCATTAATTACATTTTGTAATACATATGGAATACATGCATATATTTTTAAGACATTTTTTTATGTTTATATGTTCTTTTTATAGATACAAATATTTAAGTAGATGCTCTGTTTTATAATAAACAGTATTAACAACATTTACCTGCCTGAATATCCGAGAAATTTTCACAGAAGATATGCGTCTTTCAACAGGAATCGGACATAAAAAATGTCTTAAAAAATAATTGTCGGACTGTGTTCATTTCATAATGTGTGACATCATTTGTTTACATTTAGATATGCTTTGAGCAGATATGAATGTATGAGAGAAAATCATAGAGAATTGTGTTTAAAAACAGTAAAATTGACCTTGCTAACCGAACGCTCCTCTGTAGCCCAATCGGTAAAGGTATGTCAGGCTATATGACGGTTCCATATAGGATACAGTTTTGATTCCTGTCAGAGGACACATATTTTTTCTGTAATATTTCTCAGACATTCAGGCCAGTAAATGTTGTTAATGCTGTTTATTATAAACAGAACATTTACTTAAATATTTGTATCTATAAAAAGAATGTATAAACATGAAAAATGTCTTGGAAAATAATTGTCGGACTTTGTCCATTTCATAACATGCATATATATCTATAGTGACAATGCCAGACCGTTTAACAGCAAAATTTTGATGAAGATATAATAGAGCACCATCTGGATAGTTATGAGTTCAAAATCATTATTATGAACCACATTCCCCAAAAATGTGGAAAGGATTCCCTTCTATTCCCCATGGATGGGATATAAGAGAGTCAGACCGGAGAAAGAAGTCTCTTATATCCGGGTTTCTCTTATATCCGGGTTTGGTCTATTTTTATATACATTAACACAGGCTCTAATTTGGGACCAGAAAAATCTCTCTTATATCTGGATGATAAATATATATATATATATATATATACTACATAAAAAGTTGTCCTTATATCCGGGTTTTCCGGTCCTACTCTTGGCTCTAATTTGGGACCAGAGAAAATATCCGGGTTTCTTTATATCCGGGTTTGGTCTATTTTATATACATACGGATATAATTTGGGACCAGAGAAAACCTCTCTTATATCCGGGTTTCTCTTATATCCGGGTTTGGTCTATTTTATATACATTAACACAGGCTCTAATTTGGACCAGAGAAAACCTCTTATATCCGTCTCTTATATCCGGGTTTCTCTTTTATATACATTAACAGGCTCTAATTTGGGACCAGAGAAAACCTCTCTATATCCGGGTTTGGTTTATTTTATATACATTAACACAGGCTCTAATTTGGGACCAGAAAAACCTCTCTTATATCCTTATATCCGGTTTGGTCTCTTAACACAGGCTCCCAGAGAAAATCTCTCTTATATCCGGGTTTCTCTTATATCCGGGTTTGGTCTATTTTATATACATTAACTCTCTAATTTGGGACCAGAGAAAATCTCTCTTATATCTGGGTTTCTCTTATATCCGGGTTTGGTCTATTTTATATACATTAACACAGGCTCTAATTTGACATTATCCGGGTTCTCTTATATCCGGGTCTCTTATATCCGGGTTACACTGTATATCTAACTTCTCACTCTCATTTCAGACATAGAAAGAGCAATAAACCCCAGACCTCTGACATATCTGAGTGCGTTTGATAGTGACCTGTTGCTCTTAACACCCAACATATTTCTTCACCCCAATGACAAGGGGAACATTTCTGTAAAGATTGATTCAAGTGGTTCACCTGATATTGAACCTAATTCACTGTCTCAGTTGTTAGATGCTCTCCCAGAAAGAAAGAATTTGTTAGCCAACTTCAGAGACTTGTGACATGAGGAATATCTCTTAAGCCTAAGGGAACATTGCAAAGCTTTGCATGTCATAGATTTTGGAAATAAAGTGCAAATTAATGACATAATTAAAAATCCTGCGAAAGCCAGACCATTTAGGAAACTTGGCAGAGGAGATGAACTTTTCTATGGAAATGACGGAAATGTACATTCAGTAGGCATAGCCAAAGGAGATGCATCCTTTGACAACCAGAATATACAGCATTGATGAAACTTTCCTCGACGCATAACAATAAAAAGAATTTTAAACCTGAAAGTAGTAAAGAATTACAAAGACACTGAGAGTCGAAGATGTAAGAAGAAAATAAAGAAAAATTGCAACAATGAATTTGTGTATTGAATCAATTATCAGTCCTGAGTACGGCATTATACTATACCCACCTTCTTATTGGTTATAACATTCTGATCAATCAGTGGTGTCATGTATGACCGTAAAGTACACCCACCTTCTTATTGGTTATAACATTCTGATCAATCAGTGGTCCCAGGTACAACCTTAAACTACACCCACCTTTCTAACTGGATCAAACTTGGCCTTGAATGAGATATTAAACTTTATCTAACTATGGTGGTGAAAGTAATAATTAATAGTGAATAAAGAATTCACTTCCATTGTAATGAATTAAGACTGGATACAAGATTTAAAACAGGTGCTAATGTACACGTAAAAATCCTTCTTGAATGGTTACAAGATTTCAAAGAATTTACCTCAGCTCACAAGTGTTGAATTTAAAAATACTTCATTTTTACAAAATGCACTGGATCACTTGAAATAATGTGAAGTTTTATTGTTCATGTTGGGAAAGACCAACTAGTATTGTCAACAACCCAATAGTTTTTCAGTTCATCAACATTTCAAGTTAAAGATTCTATATGGAATTCTTCAAAAGTCTTGATTAAGACTTTAAACTAAATCTGGTGACAAGGCACTTCTTGCAGGACTCTGGAAGTGTGTATTCACCCCTTCATTGTCATTTCTCCCAGGTCCATTCTGACCCAGACTGGTAGCACCTATTAGGTTTGTCCTTGATAAGACATTATACTGTTTACATGTAATCCAATATGATATTAATAAGAATATAAGAATGATGATGATGGTAAAATAATTTGATGATGATGATGATATACAACTCAGTAGAATTCTTTTGACAGCTCATCATTTGTTATCCCTATTGAACTTTAAAGAAATCATCCAGCAAGATGTATAAACAACATTAAAAGGGCATGGCATAAATAATAATTTCATATGAAAAAACACCTATAAAAGATGAACCAATCACATTGGAACATTTGATCTGCTTCATGATCACAGGCTATCATTGAAGAATTATGGTTCATCAGAAGTAACCAAAAAAGTATCTAAAAAGTCAATAGTCAAGCAAGCACCAACCATTGTGTTTGTATTACATATTGTAGATAATGATTTTCTTTTTTCTTATTTGTTATCCATCAATTATTTTAAAATAAAGGTTTAAATTTATGTATATATCAAATATGCAAAAAAAAAAAAGCAGAAAGGACTAATGTCATGGTCAAGTAATAAGTATTGTGTTCATGTTATGAACTGGAAATATGCAAAGAGATGCTGTATTGCATATTTTTTCCATGTGTGGGAGAGTATAAAAATTAGGTTATCTCCCTTTGCTCCTGCCACTATTGGAAGATTGTATTGCTTACTTTTAATGGTTTGACCCAGTTTTTGTGACAAGTAAGATTTTGTGCATAATTACAAATGCTAAGATCAGTGCGTCACAAGATCTTGAAGGAGATAGATATCTGACAGCTGACTCCTGGGAATGGCACCCAAGCCGATAACAACTGTGAGGGTCCACTTCTCAAGAGAAGATATGAGTTTGAATATTCTGGATGGTCCCAAGACAAACAACCTTTGTTTGAATGACAGATTACGTGTATCAAACTATTTTTAACTGAAATGTATTGGAATCTCTATCTATAAAAGGCAGGATGTGTGTGTGTGTGTGTAATGAATGCACGGCCGCAATGTTTGACGAATTTGCACCAAACTTTACATGCACAAGCTCCAATTTAGTGGAAAGGCTAAGACTGACTTTGCATTTCCCAACTCCCATTGATTGTGGAAATAATCAATTTTTCATGCTTCTACGGCAGTTTTCATGTAGTTTGCTGCCATTTTCTACTGGCCAGAGTGAGAACCTATAGCTGGCTGCCACGAATAGGCAGGAAGATTCTATTGGCCAGCGTTAGAGCCAACAGCTGACTGACACGAATGTTATGCAAAAAAATTGATAGCTGCATTCGTCACAAGTGGGAAAAATTTAAATCTGCATGGCACTTTACTCCAATTGGCTCATTCACTTGTTTAAACTCAACGTTGATTCTGATTCCGCAGAACTGGGTTGGGTGTGAAAAAGTATTTGTTGTTAACATTCTTTTTCATTCAATTTTTCCAGTTATGAGTCCTTTTTTAAAGCTGATCATTTTGTGTTCATTTTGTTTAGTTCTTTTTTCGTAACAGATTTAATGTTTAGTATAGAGCTTAGAAAAAAATTGTAGTGTGAGATAGGCAAGAAGTAAGGCATGTAGCAACATCAGCACGGCAAAGGGCACTCCTTTAAAAGGCAAGGAAGGGCAAAAATATTTAGAGTCAATTGATAGCGATTGCTGTATGAGTCGTACGATTTTTGAATCAAGCACGGGCAACGCCGGGCCATGCTGCTAGTCTATCCTATCATTTGGCTGTACCACTAAAAGCATGTTTTTAGAAACTCTCTCATTTCTTGTCTTTGGTGCAAAAGAACAAGAATTATAAACAGTATGAATATAAAAATAATCACTGCAGAATGATTGCCAGTTTCCCAACTTAATTTACTCTCTCTCTTGCTCTACCATATATATATATAAGGAATAAACTATGACAGAATGTAAAAAGATTTTGTGTGATGTGTTTTGACCTTTAGCAATTTACTAAGATGTAAATGTGTAGAAAGTGCTTTAATTACAATATCATCCACTGTAAATTTACATCCAAGTTCATTTCACCTTTCTTGATAAATCTTCTATCATGATGATGTGGAATATTTAATCAGGAAAGTGATGGAAACAGAAACAAAAAGAAACTAAATGAAATTGACTAGACTATAAACCCAAACACATATACTTAAAAAATCTTGTTAAAATCTTCAGCATCCTCTGTGTGATGTGTAGCTACATCAAGGTAAACATCACTTTTATCCGATGAAGCCCTAAATGCTGAAATGCATCATATGAAACCTTTTTCCAAGTTGTCATATTTTTTTCTCTAAAATTGTCTTTTATATATAGAAATTTATACATCATTTTCCCATATATTTTCCCTGATGGTCGAAACCAAGGTTTTGTGTGGTTACATAAAGTGTTTTTGCCCCTTTATTATATTTATTTGCACTGCAAGTCCTTTTTTAAGGCATCTGCATCAAGCACATTTTGATATATGTCCGTTTTGTGGTATGGTATTTTTCTGGCCCCTTAACAGATTTTTTTATATATATTTATACTCTCATAATAATTCAGTTGAAAATATATATTTGTTTATATGTATTTATGCTCTCAAAATAATTCAATTGAGCTCTCGGAGAGGAAGGTGTGATTTTATAAACAGTGACTGCTGCTGCTAATGAAATGCTCTTCAACTAGAATTGAGCTCTCATGATACTGACGTCTTTCGTATAGTAAAAGCGTTAAAATTTTCTTTACTTTCTGCTGTGTGACAATAGCTTGTGGGTAGAATATCTGACTAATGCAAAATTGGTTGGGTTTTGATCCCAGCTTGAAGCAATCAAGCCAAACTGATGGGCTGTGATACAGCAAAACATTCTGTATGTGGATGACATATATATATATAGTCACTAGGGGTTTATATGAAACAGGGAAGTGGGAAAAACAGGTTTTCTCAGTTTTTTATTAAGGCTGTTTTAAGATATTTATAAACCTGTCCTTGAATTTGATTATTTTTGTCTTTTTTATTTTTATTTATTTATTTTATGTTTTTAGATTCTTTCTTCCACTCCAAAGTTTTGTATTTGCTTTAAAAGAAAGTTTATTTGTTTCAAGTTATAGGTTATTAGAGACTACACAAAAAAGAATAACACATTATTTCATGATTGCTTGACATATGAAACTGTCAGTCACCATGCAGTGTTGATTTCTGTTTCTACATTATTTATATCTAGAAACTCTCCCTTACAAATATAGCACATTTAAATTTATATATATATATATATATATATATATATATATATATATATTAGTAACTGTTTTTTTTGTCTTTTCTCTCTAAATATCTGTGAGATCATTGCTCATTCTTGTCTTTCTATGCATGAATAAAGATTTAAGATTTTACAAGCATTGATGGCTGATGACAGGAAAACTTCTGTGATGGCTGAAGGAGAACCTGTGGCAAACAGAAGGAGCATGTCTTTTATGGTGCCTCTCTCTTTTACTTTAACTCGACAGTTTCCTTAAGAGCAAACATGACTTTTCAGAATCAATTGACTGGTTACTTGGCAGAAGTTGATAGTACAGAATTCTTTTCCAATCCTACCAGATGCATAGCATTACTTTCTTAGGGTGGAGACCCACTCTTGAGGTATCTAAAGTTGGAGCTTGTCGCTTCCCCCAGGAATTTTTCACTGAACATTGCTGTAAATGAACTGCTTCTCATCACACATCACAATTTGCTTCAAAAAAAGGGTGCATTTTCATTACAGAAAATCACAGATGAAATTTGACCCAAAAGATTCTTTTCACTCAAATCATGCGGTACCCAAGCATTGTAGCGATTTGAGTACCCAAGCTTCACTAACTTCTCAGGGATGGTGGATTTTAATAAATCTAGTGTTTCTGCCAATTCTCACATTGTGTAATGTATGTTATTCTCAATCAATGACTTCATTTGGTCTTCATCTGTAACAGGGAGGGGTCTGCCTTAGCATTCTTCATCAATAAAGCTACAATCACTAACTCTAAATTTAGCAAACCACTTCCATACACTTCTGTCAAGTGTCTAAAATGCACCTTATAATCTTCCATTTTCATAAGAATCCAAAATTGACCAGAATTAAGTAATTTTAAACTTTCTTTCTCAAGACATTGTTTGATGTGTACTCTAATCAGAAATGTAAGCTTTTTATAAATGTTGATAAATTTGACATGTTGGAACATGGATGACTAAAAATTGGCATGAACTTTTTGGAAAAACACAATAATTTGTTTATTATTTACTTAATTTGTTTATTTATTTTTTAAAATTTTACTTTAATTGTTATCTTATGATATTTTTATGGTCTATCTGTAATATTGAGCACTTTTATTCCTAAATATGGCATACGTGAAAAGTATATTTTTACCCTATATATATAGGTTTCATCTCTGCCGGAGGACACATTTTCTTTACTTAAATTTCACAAATGCCAGTCTATCCACACATATCATTTTGATTATAGTAGTGAAGGCATGTGCAGAACCAACCAGACATTTTTTGGGGAGAGCTGATTACAGAAAACTAGTGCACAGTATGCCACAAGATCCACAAATGTCCCTCCACAGGTTTTGAATTCAGAGTTATTCTTCTGGTTGACCAGTTGCCACCCAAGGTTACAGAACCCAGTCTATACTGCTATTTACCCACAGTTGGGATAAAAAGAGATTAATTCATATCTTTCCCAAGGGTATTAGCACGTAATTGAAAATAATGAACCCAACTGGAATTCAAACTCTGAGATTCATCAATCCAAGCTGCTATTCATCACACACACACTATATATACTATATATATATATATATATATATATATATATATATATATAATGTATGTATGTATAAAGGGTGTATAAAAAATTAAAAGTTTATGAAATTAAAAAAGGCAGAAAGTTTTTCTCCTAAAATGGAGTCAAGTTATGGTTTAATCTTGAAAATAATCCTTTCTTCATATTTTGGGAATTATAATTGCAATAAAAAAAAATACATTCATTTGTCTCAGTAAGTTGTTGAGTCCAAAATATATGTGTCTTTTTAAGTTCGGTTGTGGGATTGTGCAATTTCTAGTATGCACAAAAAAGTATAATTTTAGCTAAACATGATGATGACAATGCAGACTTTTAGGTTTACCATAAAAAAAAAAAATTTCTTCTTTTTTCAATTTTCATTATATATATATATATATATATATATATATATATATAAAGGTCAATACACAACACCCATAACCTGACAAGTTTTTTGATCTGAAAATTTCACTGTATAATGCTCATTTCCATAGTTAATGGAAAAGCTTTGAATTAAAAGAGTTTATATAAAAGATAAATATTTGTTATATAAATGATTTTTTTTCATCATTACGTTGTAGATATATTGCTATACAGACACACACACACAAACATGTATATGTATGTGTGTGTGTGTATATATATATATATATATATATGGGAAAAATGTATGACAGAGTTGTAAAAGTTTTCTTGTGATACGTTTTGTTATTTAGGACTTCATCAGACCAAATTTGTCATGTTGGTGCGACTACATGTGCGCACAAATGAGAGATGCTGGAAATTTAAATTGTTTTGTTTTTTGAGCAAATTTAGTCTGATGATGTCTCCTCCTAAAAAATGAAACACATTACAACAAACCTTTTTCTACTGTCTCATACATTTTTCCTCCCAATATTGTTCTTAGCATATAAAAATATATATCATTATCTCATTCATTCATTTATATATATATATATATATATATATATATATATATATATATATAGTTATATATTGGGTAGCAAAAAGTGTTTAATACATTGGTTTTTTATGAATTTCACAATAAAAAATTGTTCAATTTGAAAGATACTTACTTCAAATATTTTAATGAACATTGTCAAACTAAACATAAAGGAAAATTGTTTTTTATGTACTTTTATTGCCAATTTTCAAATTTGACTTAAGACAGTAGTGATTGGAGAAGCATCATCTTGGGAGTTTCTTCTACAGTTTTGGTGAAGAGCTAAATAGTTGAATTCCTCCTTACTAATGGAATATGCTTAGAAATATAGAAATTTTTATAAATAAAGAAGCAAAAAAAATTTAAAAATTGCACATAAAAAAACAAAAATTATAAAACAGTAAATATTTTCAAATAAAGTTTAATTTTTTCGGCAAAAAGAATCTAAAATGTTTTTTTCTTTTTTTTCTTGGCTTCTTAAATAAGTGAATTATTTAAAGACAGTAAATTGAGCTCAGAAGTTCAAAATTTGACATAAAATTATGCAATATTTACTTTCCATAATGTTTTGAGCTTAATTTAACACAGGATGTTAGAAAATAATTTCACTCTTTTTTTTTTCAATATGTCAAATTCTGCAAGCAATATGTAATGATGACACAAGAATTCAATTATAAAAATCATAACATTACCATTCTCTGGAATGAATAAATAATGGTTATTATACTCCACCAGAATTCCATGAGAGTGAAAGAAAAGCAAAATAATTACTTATTGGTTTGATTGAAAAGAAACATTTTTTTCTGAAAGGAATTTTTACCTTGCCATATTGCACAAGTCATCCATTAGTGTTGCCCGGTCTTCTGGTTGAAAAACCTATCAAAATAAAAATAATTATTAAATAACAATAATGAAATTATCAATTAACCTTTATAAAAATTTTTCTAATTAACCAAATTATTTCTTCTAAAAACAAAAACTCAACCAAATTATCTAAATTTTTAGATAAAATATTTTCCCATTGTCAAATAATGGCTAGTTTTTCTTTTTCCTTACTAATATTTTTTTATCACATGGTCATTACATTATGCAAATATTAAATAAGCAGATTAGTTAGGGGTTATTTCCTTCTTGTCCAACCGACAATGCTTCATTCTTTCTTGTTCAATACATAATGCCAACTATAATCTCTATAGAATCTAACACCTTAAGCATTTTTAACAAAATCAAAAATAAAAAGATAAGCAAAACTGTTTTTGTGTCTATTTTAATATAAAATTTTTGGGAAAAATGTATGACAAAGTGCAAAAAATTTTCTCGTGATGCATTTTGTCCTTTAAGATTTCATTGGACTAAATTTGTTTCTGTTGATGCAACAAAAGATTTCATTGGACTAAATTTGTTTCTGTTGATGCAACAAAAGATTTCATTGGACTAAATTTGTTTCTGTTGATGCAACAAAAGATTTCATTGGACTAAATTTGTTTCTGTTGATGCAACAAAAGATTTCATTGGACTAAATTTGTTTCTGTTGATGCAACAAAAGATTTCATTGGACTAAATTTGTTTCTGTTGATGCAACAAAAGATTTCATTGAACTAAATTTGTTTATGTTGATACAACTACACATGCACATGAATGAGGCATGCTGGGAATTAAAATTTTATTTTTTATCTAGCCGATTTCATTTAGATTCTTTTTCTTTTTACCACTGTTGTTAATAGATAGCCAAAGTCCTAAACTATGAAACGCATCACAAGAAAGCTTTTTCCCCACTTTGTCATATATTTTTCCCCAATATTGTTCTTCATATATCAAAATAGATATCATTACCTCAGATAAAATTTTACCAATTTCCACTTAAACTTGGATTAATTAATTTTGTCTTTCTCTGATCTGTTGGTTTGTAGCATCAAAAGAAAATGTCATCTTTTACCAGGTCTTTTTTTTTTGTTCTGGCTTTTTAGCCAAACATCATTAATCATATCAAATATCAAAATGAAGGACAAAATGTTAAATATTCTAGATTGGCTGTAAAAAAAAAAAAAAAATGCATTCAAAATTATGACCAAAAATAAGAATCCACGGAATGAGATGTGTCTGAGAAAATGCTTTGACTAGAATGTTCTAAACAAAACAATGAAAATGTTAGTCTTAATAATTCATGCAATTAAACTGATTTCAACAAAATATTTTTTAGTTTATATAAAATGAAAGCAAACAAAAACCAATATCTACTAATAAAGTTAATATGAACCAACAAGACTACAATGAAGACACTAGTCAAAATAAACATGTCTATATCTATAATTCTCAGATTGTGTTTGTGTGTGTGTGATCAGATGTTGTTTATGCATTTCTACAGTTTTCATCTGATTTTGATGAAATTTTTTTTGTTTCATAGATAATTCTTCGGTGCCAGTTTTGAGTCCAAATTGTCTGGAAAAAATTACAACCTTGAAGGTGAAAAATTGAAAATCTTTAATCTTTTTTCAGCTGACTTTAAACTTAAACTGCTTGAACAGCAAAAATCCCCAGTAATGAAAGACCCAGTCAAAGACTGGTTATACTGCTAGTATTAGTATTAATATATTATTTAAAATCTTGAAATAATTTTACAACTGTTTGTTCACCAACAAAAATCTAAATAATTTCTTTTTTCAACTAACAGAATTCAGAATACAAAAGCAGAAAAAAATATTTTTTCTTAATTATTAAAATGAATTTCTGGGATGAGAAATTATTCTTTACATTCTGTCTAATGTCCTCATCTTTGTTGTTATTATCACAATATTTCGGCTGTTATGCCCTCTGGCCTTCTTCAGGTTGAATTTAGAGTCAAGTACCTTTCAAGGAATTTTAAAATGAATCCATCATTTAATCTACAGATTTAGATTGTTTTCATTCCACTGTTCATATCTAGGGATATCTTGCCAGGTTCTTTTTTTTAGACCTGCTCAATTATTATTGTTTTCACAGAGTCTGAATCTGTACCACCCAGCACAGAAATTGAACTCAATTACTATAAGACCAAATTCACAAACCACTCCTTTAATCCACTAACACTGTAGCTTAAAGGATTAAAGTCTTGATCCATTAATCTGCTGGCATTTTAACAGACATAAGCAGTGACAGTGGAATAAGAACAGTTTTTCCCCATAGGGTTCAGGTAATTTACCTGGATTGTTAGACACATGAAGAATCACACATCAAAGATGATGATGATATTATTCTAAATGTATCACATACACTTGTGGGTATAGTGCAAGTTTTTTATGATCAGTTAAAAGGTCATTTTTTTGAAGAGGTTAAAAATCAGGCATTTTCAGTGATCGGTTGCACAACACAGAGGTAATTTTTTTCTGGAAGGGTTAAAATTCATACATTTCTGATGACCGTAACCTACTTGGTAAGCCTACGTTCTCATGATACCTTTGGCTAAACTTAATGGACAGAAACTTAGGCTACATAAGTGGCAGGCCCAGTGTAAAGGAGCTACCATAGTCAGGTATGAACGAAAACAAAAGTACAGTATCTAAATTTTTGTATAAGATATTTTACAGTATGTGGTTTTTCTCACTATTTTGGGGTATTTTTGTACCATTATACCATTTATTTGCTATATATTATATCCAGGATAACACCCAGTACTGCAATATTTGACTATGGTAGGACTACTAGTATTGCTCAGAAGCTGGGGTCACATTATCTACGAGCTGTATGAAAAATATCAGGTTTTTCACAAAAAATATTCATACATGCAGTAGACTCATACACAAGTACATATGGCAAATGATGTAAATAATGGATAGTTATGTTCCACATTTATTTTTCTTTGCTAAAAATGTACACTTTAGTTTTTGTAATGAAATCCTGCATACACGCAAGAAAGACTGAAGTAGGAACAAAATTCTATGGTAAAAAACAATACATATATTATTTGACAAATTATTTGAACTGACATCCTCATTTTTGCTGTTTTTATCACTGTATTTTGGTTAATGCATCCTTCTACATTCTTTGTGTGTGTGACTGTCTTTTTCTCTCTAATAGATGCAAGTAGAACAGTAAATAATCTAATTACCCAAGCACAAATTTACAAAAACAATGACTATATCATTTTTTTTTTTAAAGAATGCCCTAATCCAGTGGTTCTCAAACTTTTTTTTACTGGGCCACATTTTCAGAACAAAAATTTGATCACACCTCACCAACTTTTATGTGATAAAAAGTACATTTAAAAATAAAAAAAAAAAAATTGAAGGTTAAAGGGAGCTAACTATGGATTTGAAGTCAGAACATTATCATTGATAACTCTCTCCTCCAATTTGCAGATCCTAGTTACTATATTTTTAGTACTTGATATAATGCAAAAATATCACAATGAAAAAATCGGTCAATAATTATTTATAACTATTTATACTGGGACTCATGCATGCAATTACAATAATAATATTTTAAATTTTGAAATTATATTTATTTTTGGAATATGAATATTTTTAAGCTGTTTCTAATTTTTTGATTTTCTTTGTATCATTCCATCTCACCTGCTATCTTCTTCTGTTTGGGAAGCACTGCCTTTTCTCTCTCTCAAGTGAGTGGAGCTACAAATATTTTGATTTCCAGTGCATTAATGTATACAGCAAATATGATGATGACACTTGTTTGAATGCCAAGCTTTTTATTATCTATTCATTCAGTTACTTTCAGCAATGGTAATACTATTATTTATCCATGTTTAAAATAGGTGGATTCTACATGCTGAAATTTTATGATGGAGTCAAGGTACAAAGCTATCACTGCTTTCATTCTAATTCCAGATCATAGTTTCCAATTTGGAAATATTAATTTAGAGTTCTATTTCTTAGAACCCTTGGTAGAGGATGTTGATTTTGTTTTTGTTCAAGATCATTCTTATCTCACCTATGAATACCTATGTCATCAGCAGAGCCTCCATCATCACCAGCACATTGGCCTAGTAAATAGATTCATTTAGGATGTGATAAAGAATGTTTAAATAATCAGGGCCCATCTCATCACATCTATTTATGGTAGTGTGGAATGTCAACAGTTTCATTATTTTCTTTTCAATTTACATGTGGTTCAAGTTATTTGTTTGTGAATCCTGAGCACAGCCAATTCTATTTTCAATTGTCTAATTTTCCTAACTGATCTAGATGCATTTGAAATGTTTAGTATATACTAATTCCACATCCTGAATTTTAATAATGGATTCAGAATGCATGCCATCACTGCCTTCAATTGAAGATCAAAAATTGTTTTAGAAAAGGTTATCTTCAATCCTATACCTTGGAAAATTTGATAGAGTATGTTTTCATTTTGATGATGGATTCAGGGTAGGTGCCATCACTGTTTTCATTCCAATTCTTGATCATATTTTCCAATTTGAAAAGCTTTATCTTGAGTCTTATTTCTTGGAGCATTTGATAGAGAATGTTAATTTTTTTTTTTTGTTAAGGCCTTTTCTAAGATTTGATCAACTTCTACTCATAGTTGTTGTTCAGTTGTTCAGACTATTTACGTTGTTTGGAAAGTTGGCCTCATCTTTGTTACCATATTCATGACAATTTATAGTGATTGGAATTTGGAACTGAACTCTTTATATTGTCCACATAGATAGATTGTTCTAGTTCCATGTGTCATGCCTCTTCTAGATGTCAATTATTTCCCTTTAACTCAACTCTCTAAGTTTTTGTTCACCTCAGCTGTAGTCACATATTGAACTCCCAACTCTTTGTGTAAAATCACTGAATTCAACCAATGTTTTTATCCACTGGGCCAATGATGGAGTTATAAATCTAATGCCTCAGTTCATTTTTTTTTTTTTTTTTTACCAAAGCTCATATTACAATTTTGTTATTATTGTTTTTTTTTAGCACTCCATATTACTGGTTCCCATATTGTATTCATTTTTATGCTTGCTCAGTTCAGGAGATTTTTGTGACCTAGCATATGTGCTGATTCCTTAAATTTTCATATTTTCCACTGATGTTCTTTGTCTATTATTTATAAATAAGGCAGTCAAGCATAGAAATGAATACAATATGGGAACAGTGGATAAAAGCATTGACTTGACCCAAAGAGTTGTGAGTTCAATACCTGGCTACAGCTAAGGTGAACAAAAACTTGGAGAGTTGAGTTAAAGGGAGATAACTGATAATGAGACATCCAGAAGAGGCATGGCACGTGGAACTATAGTGGATGAAATAAAGGGTTCAGTTTGAAATTCCAATCACCTCAAAGAAGACTGGAGTGTACAACATCTGAAAAGTCATGAATATGGCAACAAGGATAAAGACAACAGTCTTCTAAAAAGTAATGGATTTTTTATTTAATAATCCAATAAATTTTTATCACTTAAACATTATATTTAATGAATACTTGTATTTGAGTAGACATTCCATTTTTTTTTATTTTCAAACAGTATATTTATTTATTTATTACTGAATATTTGAGAAATCTTATTAAAGGAGAAAATCACTTGATCAGCAATTCCCTTTGTGGCTGAGTCAGTATAACTGCCAAGGGGGATGCAGGTTCAAATCCTGCTGGAGAATGTATATTTTTATTTAATAAAATTTTTCAAATCTTCAGGCCAGTAGACAAAAATAAATAAACACACTATTAAAAAATAAAAATGGATATCCACTAAAAATAATGCTTAAGTGATAAAAATGATATAGAAGTTACAGAGAATAATAACGATGACTTTGGATAATATGAGTAAAGACAAACACATGAAACTAAGATTTTATGGTTGACATATTGACCTATCCAAACATGTGTTGTAAGAAAGTGCAAGAGTTTGCATAAAGATTTCAAGATTTAAAATGCAATCAAAATAAATTAATGTTACATGTTCTTCCCAACAGTTGATGCACAATAAAAAAAAAATGATTAGACAACGACATAGAAACAAGGCGGGTGGAGGTGGTATACAGGATGCTCTTGGGCTGATTATTACATGGGAATCATGAATAATTATGAAAATTTTTATCAAATTTCAATTCTTAAAACCAATTCTATACTCTGACATTATAATGTAAACATCTTTAAAATATATTGATTAAATATTATTAATGAAATGCAAATATTCCAAAAAAGAACAAATGAAATTAAAGTAGAATTTAGTCAGCTTATAATTTACATTTAAAGATAAAATTCACATCTAAATAATGTTTATCAAATTATCATGTTGTTAAGGTTCATTTTTTTAACTTGTATAATAATGACTGATTTGTTTTTTAATGGCATATCAGCTCCTTCATGGGTCAGTTAATGTTGAAATTTAATTTTCTTGGAAGCCTTAAAGTAATAAAAATGATATGTTATTCTGCTTTCACAATTGAATAAATGGTAGATGATACTCAGCTTTTGTGCATATACATGTTTGTGTGGACATAACAAGAAGTGATGATAATGTGTGTTTTATGTTGTAAGTTTTGTTGAAGTTATATTTTGGAACACAGTTTGATTTCTTTAAGAAATTGTAAGATATATGGATTAATGTCATGAAAGAGTTCTTTTTCATTGGTTGGTTGATTTTGTTTTGTGGCACATCAACCTATATATTTATATATATATATATATATATATATATATATATATATATATATATATATATATAATTTAATGCCAAAATCTAAATATTTTTGAGCATAGGTTTATGGTTTTAACCAAATATATTTTGAATGCAATTTTATGCCTTCAACTACAGTAAATGTATTGTTAGTAATTCTACTATATAATGTTTGTTGGTAATTTTTATATAAAATTTATTACTGGTATTTTTATACTTTCTTGGTGGTAGTGGTGGTGGTGTGGGGGGGTCACTATTTGCCCATATCTGGTACCCTAACAGGTACTACCACCTTGGGTCAGGGTGAACCTGGGAATAACAACAATTGCTCCTCAAAACCCCAAATCTCGCAATCAGAGACTTTGTTGCCAGATATAGTTTTGTATAATAATTATTTAAATTTACTTTTTAATTAACATGCTCAGAAAGTAAAATTATTTTTTTTAGAACAATTACATGGCTACTGGACAATCTTTTTACAGATGAAGAAGAGACCTGAAACAGCAGAAATGTGTTTCTACAGAAGGATACTGAGAATACCTTAGACCAAACATATGGAAACAAAAAGAACACATATTAAGACCAGAAAGAGAGAGTTGAAATTTCAAGGGCACATAATGAGGGAAGAGGGCTTGGAAAATTTGATACTCACAGGACAGATTCAAGGAAAGAGGGACAGAGGAATAAAATACATAACCTTCCTCACAAGCTTGAGTAAATGGATGGTAAAACAGGGTTTAGGTGAGATAACAGAGAGACAAACTTTATTAAGACCTACAAAGGACAAGAAATTGTGGAGAGCCAACACCCTGAAGGGACATGGCACATAGAAGAAAAAGAAGATATGCCAAGTCAGGCGTCTACAGCTACATCTGCACAAAAAACATATAAAAGATACATGTGAAATGAAGAAGTAAAAATAATTCATTTCTAGCCTTTCAAGATGTTTATTACTTCATATCCAATACAATTCAACTCATTGAAGTTTTAGTTATTTACCAAAAGATAAGTAACTTTCACTTAGTTTTACTTGGGGTATGTACTGTTAGCAGTGAATTCAATTTCAGTATGCATAAAATAATTCAAGACATATTTTGTTTTGTACTTCAGAATAAAGTAAATCTAATGTTTGTATCCTTTAACACATGGCACGGTGGATAAAGGCGTTGGTTAGATCCAGTGACAGGACCCAAAGAGTGTGAGTTCAATACCCAGTTAAGGCAGTGGAGAACTTTCAGAGGGAAAATTAACAGGAGATAACTGATAACTGACATCCATTAAACATGGTACGTGGAACTAGAACAGTCTACGCCAGTGAGGGAAATAAAGGGTTCAGTTTGACATTCCAACCACCTGAAGAAGACCGGAGCGTACAACGGCCGAAATGTTGTAATAAATATGGCAACAAAGATGAGGACAATAGTCCGAATAATGTAAATAATTTAACATAGTTCTATGAATCATCATAAACATTTTTGTGTCTTTGCAAAAATGGTTTAAAACAATAATCAAATTCTGTCAGCTGTGGGCATTACAAATTTCTTTGTATAAAACAAAGATCTGTCAGTGGAATCAAAAAAGAACAACATTGAAATAGAATAAGAATCTTCATATCACACTTTAATGTCGTTTCTTATTCCAACACTCAATGTCAAGATACTCTTTATTATTAGGAGATTAAAGTGTAATGTTTAAGGATTAACTGGTTAATCCTTTATACTGACTACTGCAGGAGACATTATGTATGCAGTTTTTAATTAGATTTTACAAATGCATTTTGGGAAAGGAAATAAACTACGTCTTCATTATATAAGGCTTAATGAAAGGAAGCAGATTATCTATTAAAAAGGTTTCAGAAAATGACTTGAAAGAAAAAGTTGTTTCTACCATTATACTTTCTCTAATGAACTCGCAGCTAATGAGGTTGATTAATTAAACAACGCTGATTACAAAACAAAAATATTTATTGGCAATCATGATTGTCTTCAACACTTTGATCTTAAAACCATGAAAAGATTAATTAAAAATCATTTGTAAACATAAAATCAATCTTTTCATTAAAAAATTGCTCAACAGATGTAATTTGGTAGCTTCTAAAGATAATGATTTTCATGAAATAACTTTTGTCTTAATTAAGTGACGTTAGGAGTGTTTCAATATTCAATCAAGTTAATTTCAACTATAACAATTTGTTAAACTTACACTAATATTCCATCACAGATAAAATTCACATTTACTTAAACTGTTTACACTATTTACATTGTTCAGATTGTTGTCCTCTTCTTCATTGTCATATTCACAATGTTTTAACCATTGTACACTCTGGCCTTTTTCAGATGATATATGTTGGAACACTTTATTTCATCCAACAGGGTAGATTATTCTAGTTCCACGTGCCATGCCTTTTCTGGATATCTCAGTTTCAGTTAATTCTCTTTAGTAACTCAGCTTTCCAAGTTTTTGTTCATTTCTGCTGTGGCCAAATAATGAACTCACAACTCTTTAGGTCAAGTCACTGGATTACCACAACCAACGCTTTTATCCACTGCTCTCTGCTTTTTATAAGTTTCCTTACAATATTAAATTCAAATTTGTGTGTAACTGATTCCTACCCTATTTTTTGGTAGAATCCATATATTTATTGTCCATAAAGAACAACTGAATTTTAACTATAAAGCAAGTTCAATATCTGAAAAACAGTTTTGCTCAGAAAGCTGTTGTGACAAAAAAGCTTTGACTGAAAATTTGTTCAAAAATAATTTGCATCATATTGAAAAATTGATTTTAGTTCTGCTATATTCCCCAAAAAACACAAAGAAGTACTCCATCTTGTTCCATAGAAAATTGTTTGCATATAAATTCAAAAGGGAGATAACTGTAGCATAAGTTTCATTTTTCACATATTTTTCATGTAATTGTAAGGCATTCTTTTTGTGAAATATTTAGTTAGATACAGGTTCAATTCCTGTTATGGAATGCTTATTTTCTACAAAATTTCTCAAAAATTCAGGCCGGTAAATGTAATTAATACAGTTTGATTAAAAACAGAGTATTTGCTCAAATAAGTTGTATCTATAAATATAATGTATAAATAGAAAATATGTTAAAATATTTGTTGGATTTAATCCATTTCATCTAATATATATATATATATATATATATATATATAAAATATATGTGCAGCCGAGTGGTTAGAACATAGGCTTTCCAACCATGAGACCTGTGTTTGAATATCACCACGATCAATTTGTAAGGAAGGTGACCAATGTTTATTGTTCTGGAGGAGACAATCTCAGTGTGCAGAAATTTTTGTAAAGTGTCTGAAAACCATACTACAGGCTGAACCAAGCCTTGTGATAGAAATTGGGTAGACATTTGGACTGTTTAAAAGCCTTTGAGGTGTTGCACTAGCACAAAGTCACAAGTCATTGTGACCGAGGGTTTGAGCATACTGGCATTGTTCAAATTGCTGATAATACCAGTCTATGGACTCTCTCCCAGAAACTGTAATTAAGGTCCATTCAGCATAGTTGAACACAATTGTGTCTGAGCCACCACCTGCAACAGGGATCTCGAGCCGATGGGTATGTGTGGAAAATGAGTAGCTGGCCATTATATAAGATGCTACTGAAAAACTGAAGGGTTTGAAAAAGTTATAACTTGTTTTCAATCTTTTATTTTTTTTTTTTGCAGCTTATGGAGCATCCCTTGGAGATTAAAATGGCTGCATATGTTGTCCAGCCAGCAATGAGTTAAAAATTATTGAGTTTTTCTATTCCAATGAAAGATCAATTATTCAAACTCAGAGAAAAAATTGGCAACATTGTAATGTCAGTCTTTCAGTGGCCACACTATATATATATATATATATAAATAATAATAGCAGGCCACTCATATTCGAGGATACTAGTCTACTAGGGCTGCTAGCCAATCCCTAATTCAGATGCATACTCAGGCACATTTGTGTTTGTTCAATACCCACAGACTTCACCTTTTGTTTATACTGCAACTATACTGAGCAGACCTTAGTTACAGTGTTATCTAGTGTGATCAACAATCTGAACAAGGCCAACACACTCAAACCCTCGATCACGATGACTTGTGAGCTTGTTCTAGCACAGCTATTGACAGTTCCCCAAGTGTTCTATCTACCCAATTTCAATCATAAGGCTTGGGTCAACCCATCGTATGGTTTTCAGACACCTTCTAAAGGTGCCGCACGCTGGGATCATTCCCTACCAGACTGATAACAAATCAACCGTGGTGAGATTTGAACCTGGGTCTCATGATCAGAAAGAGAATATTCTAACCACTCAGCCACATGCCCATATATATATATATATATATATATATATATATATATGCACACACACACACTTGTATTATACCAGGGTATTATTTTGAAAAGTATTATTTTTTTTATTTCATTTTCCTTCTTTTTTTCATCAGAGTTTTTACTGATCATTCTAGATTACAGATGTATTTTCCAAATTAATTTCTCCAAGGACGATCAGCCATTTTGGTCATCTTCAGGGAATGAAATTGTTTTCAATAGGAATATATGTTTACTTTCTTCAACATCATATTTTGATGGTTTAAATGTTATATTTTGTATTTGAATTATTTATCATCTTATGTGTTAGGTTGCTTTTTTTCTGAGTTTCAATTACCATCATCAGATGTTCAAATACTTTGATGTTGCTACTAATTATATGTTGTTGTTGTTATTATTATGTGCTTTATTATAAGACATTTAAAATACTGGTTCCTATGTTCAATGTTATATTGTTTTTCTAATTATTGCATCTAATATTTATCTTTATGCAAATAATGTTGCATAATAATTTTCCATTTCTCACATAGCTTGCAGAAGCTGACTGAGATATTTTTTTAATTGAAATATTAGTAAAATAGGTTTAATGGAACTATTATCAGATAAGCAATATGTTAGTCAATATTGTAGGGTTGTACAATCACCACTTCATACAGAATATGCTTTTTTTATTAGTAGTAATATTGATGATACAATGAACTAATGGGAATGAAAATTGTATTATTACTGACATTAAGATTAGATATTTTGAATTTTTATATGTAATTAATCATATCTATTATGTTTTTACTAATGTTTTCATCTTGTTTATTGTTGTTGTGACTTTGACAGATGTTTACTTGATTGTAATCAGTCTCTTGAGTCTCCTAGGGTGACTAGGTAATCCCTATTAAAGACACCTGCTCATGTACATTTTCAGGTACATGTTTCTTCAGCACCCACTGAGCTAACCTGTGGTTCATACTGTAATGAGTTGGTTGGTCAACTTGACACCCCAAACGTGAGTCGAGGTGGACATGTGCGGGAACTGTGATTGGTAGCTGGCTTGTTGGAGTTTTGCATAGGCGAGTTACCAAGCCCTATATAAAGGGCTGGAATCAGAAGGAGAGCAATTTCAGTCTCAGGAGTGGAGACTGTGCCCGTCGCTACAACAGCAGGAGAGAAAGAGACGAAATCTATTTATTTTTTTTCATGACAGATTTCAACACAAGCTATTTCTGCATTTACTTTGTCTCTAGCAAGATGGCAGAAAGACCGTTCGACATAAACCTGATCTTCGAATTCAGTGGTGATATGAGTGGACAGTCTGTGGTTGAATGGATTGAAAATGTGGAATTGGTCTGCGAATTATGTGAGATCATGAAGATTGAACAGATTCTTCCACTGCACTTGAAAGGCGGTTCCCTTGCTGTGTATAGGCAGTTGAGCAAAGAACAGAAAAGTGACATTGAGCAAATAAAGCACGCTCTACTAACCGCATTTGGAACTGACCGGTTTGTGGCCTTTGACCAATTCCAGGCACGACGTCTGCGACCTGGCGAGACAGTAGACATATATGCGGACACAGTCACCAGACAGACGCGACCATCTCTCGAACTGAGAAGCTTTGTGATCTTAAGATCAGGGGGGTCGTGTAATGAGTTGGACGGTCAACTTGACACCCCCAAAGTGAGTGGAGGTGGGTAGGCGCGGGAACTGTGATTGGTAGCTGGCTTGTTGGTGTTTTGCATAGGCGAGTGACCAAGCTCTATGTAAAGGGCTGGAATGAGAAGGAGGGCAGTTTTGTCTCAGAAGTGGAGACTGTGCCCATCGCTACAACAGCAAGAGAGAAAGAGATGAAATCTATTTTTTTTTTCATGACACATTTCAGCACACATACTGCAACTAAGTTCAGAAGACTTTATTAGTTACAGTTTCTGAGAGACAGTGCACAATGTGACCAGTTCAGTAGTTGAAGAAGGTTAGTATGCACAAACCCTCAGTCACAATGACTTGTAGCTTCAGGATAGCAAAACTATCAACAGGTTCGATAGTGCTGTCTACCCAATTTGACTCACAAGGCTTCAGTCAACCTCAGTTAATTATATTATTTTTTTTGATACCTCTAAGAGCAATTACCAATCTAATTAAGAAAGCAATGAAATTGAATTAGGTTCTTTTTATACAGGGTATTAAATTTATTATTGCTAGAATCAATTATAGAATTTATAGAAATTTATTGCTAGAATCAATTATAGAATTTATAGAAATTTATTATTGCTAGAATCAATTATAGAATTTAGGAATGGAATTCTGTTGTTGATATTAAGTTTTAAACTAAATCAGAGGACAGAATTATTTTCAGAATATTTTTTCAGATTTTTAATTTCATTAAGGTTTTTAGCTAACAGAAATATGTTATCTACATGTAAATAGGTTTATTTAAATTTTCAGAAAAATAACTATCAAATAATGATAAAAATTCAAACTTAAATTATAATACTAAAATCTATTAAAATAAAGCTGAAGTTTGTTCTCTGAAGATGACCAAAGTAGCTGAAAGTTCTTGAAGAAACAGTGTCAGAAAATAAATCTACAATCTAAAACCATCAGTAAAACTCTTGTAAGAAAATAAGAAAAAAATCTCTAAAGAAATATTTCCATAGACATCAACCAAAAAATACAAAAGAGAATTTAATGCCAAAATACACACACACTTAAATATATATCAATATGTATAATGATATATCTATATAACAACAGAAATATATATTTATATATATATATATTGCACATATAGTGCTGGTGTTAATAAAACAGTGCTCAATGTAACAGAACAGAGCTATTAAGTATATATTAACAAATATACATATTATCACACACCCATAGCATGACTAACAGTTTCATGCTCAACACAATCTTCAGGTGTGGAATATAGATTGACCATTATGTAAAATAAATTTTAAAACATATCTAGTTATCGCAATTATATATGTCTACATGTTTGTTTATATATATATATATATATATATATATATATATATATTAAAGAGTAAAGTAAAGTCCACAAACCTTATAAACCCACCCCAATTTTTTTTTTTAAAAAAGAAGTTGCATTTTGCTTTTAAATCTAAATAAATCGTAATTTACAATTGCCTGATGAGATGCATTGATACACATTGAAGCAAGACTGCATTGTGTAGTGATTTTGACACGTTTTCAGCATAATATCCTAAAATAAATATAAATATATATACAAAACAAACGTGTATATATATATATATATATATATATATATATATATATATATATATATACACACACACACACACAAAAAAAACGTATATATGCAGTTGCGGCCAAAATGTTCAGAACGGCATTGTTTTCGTCAGAAAAGTAGGTATAAGTTTTTATCAAAGTTGTTTTATATTCTATAATTTTCACAGACAATAAATACAATATTAATTATTATTGTCTAAGATTTGGTGTAATTTGAGAGGATAATACAAAAGTTATGGATGATTTAGTGATTTACTGCAAACCCATGTCGACCAAAATGATCAGAATGGTTGCTTTTACTCCGTGTTTTATTATATTTAACCGGCGAACTCAATTTTTTTTAATTTGTTTACGTGACGGTTCATTTACTAAAAATTAGTAAGAATATCTGCAGTGTACTTTGTTAATATAATTCCAATTACTCTGTTACCAATTCGTCAACAGATTATTAAGCTTTGGAAGAAGGATAATTTAAGTATTGAGTCTATTGCAAAGATTGTTAACAAGTCAAACAGTGTTGTTCACAGTATTCTTAAGGTCTACGATGATTGTGGTTCATGTGTCTACAGCTAGGCCAAGAAAAACAACCAAGAGAGAAGATCGTGCTAGGTTGGTTAAAAAGGACAGATTTAAAACTACTGCTGCTGTTTCTCAGGAAATGAGCATTGTACTGAAGAAAACTTTATCTTGAAAAACTGTGTCTCGTCGTTTAGTTGAATATGACCTACAAGCAAGAGCACCTGCAGTGAAGCCACTGATCAGCTCCAAAAATAAAAAGTGTCGTTTTACCTTTGCAACCGAACATGTGTTGTGGTCTCAAGAAAAATTGCAAACGGTGCATTTCAGTGATGAATCTAAGTTTATGTTATTTGGTTCAGATGGGAAAAGGTACGTTTGTTGAAAAGCAGGTGAAAAATTGTCACCTAAATGCCTTAAGACTAGTGTTAAATTCAGTGGAGGAAGTGTCATGGTTTGGGGGATGATATCTGGAGATGGTGTGGGCCCTTTGGTGCGATTACATGGAAAGGTAAATGCAGGAGTTTATAAACAACTTGTAAAAGATCAGGTCTTGCCTGTGCTGAGAAATTCAACTAAGCGACCACCCATATTCATGCAGGACAATGCCCCATGTCACAAGGCTAAAAGTGGTCATAAACTTCCTCTAGGCTGAAAAGGTTATTGTTATGGATTGGCCTGCTCAAAGACCAGATCTCAATCCTATTGAAAATGTGTGGAATATTCTAGGAGAATGTTCAAAAGCCAGAAATCCTAAAACAACTGAGCAATTATGGAATGCCCTCCAGGAAGAATGGAATAAGATCACCGAGCAAGAAATTGAAAATTTAATTTCCTCATGCAGTCGAAGATGTCAAAGTGTGATTGAATGTAAGGGGCTTCACAATAAAAATTAAATAATTCCAGTATTCTCTGTCATTTTTGATTATTTTGTTATTTTTTCAACCGTTCTCATCATTTTGGCCACCATGGGTTTTGCAGTAAATCACTAAATCATCCATAACTTTTGTATTATCCTCTCAAATTACACCAAAATCTCAGACAATAACAAATAATATCATATTTATTGTCTGTGAAAATTATAGAATATAAAACAACTTTGATAAAAACTTATACCTACTTTTCTGACAAAAACAATGGGCGTTCTGAACATTTCGGCCGCAACTGCATGTATATATATATATATATATATATAAAACAAACAAACGTGTACATTATATATATATATATATATATATATATATATATATACACACACACAAAAAAAACGTGTGTGTGTATATATATATATATACAAAACAAACGTATATATATATATATATATATATATATATATATATATATATACAAAACAAACGTGTATATATATATTTATATATATATATATATATATATATAAAAACAAATGTGTACATATATATATTTATATATATATATACAAAACAAACGTGTACATATATATATATATATATATATATATATATATATAATTATACACAAAACAAACGTGTACACACACACACACACACACACACACACACACACACACATATATATATATATATATATATATATATATATATATATATATATATACAACTACACCTATAAAAATATGTAAAACTACTAGAATTGAATTTACTTCAAGGAGAGCAGAATTTTTGCTAAGGATGTGCTCAAAAGAGAAACTAATGCACCAATAATCAATAAGTTAATAAAAGTTCAATTGACTTTAGATTTTGACTAAATTTAAAGACTTTCATGGACACACATTTTATGATATTTTTTTTTCATTACTAGACATGAGATGTTCATGACTTTATTAAAAAAGAAAAAAAAGTCCAGAATAGACAGGTAAGGCAAAATAAAATAGTAGGTAGAAAAATTCAGTTAGAATTAATTTTTCAGAACAAAAAATGGTTAGAGAGGAGGTTGGAATAAATGGACCAGAAAATGACGGTTTGGAAAAAAGCAGGAAATATAATAAACAGAATGGGGGGGGGGGAAACGGTGGGTAGGGCAGAAGAAAATCAAAATTTAAATAGCCAGCCAAGCCTGTTCACTCTGATAAAGAAGAAAAATTAAAATATATAACCAAGAAGGAAAAACTTAAAAATAACTTAGAAGAAGCATTTTATAAAAATCTGGATTTATTTTAAAACAAATTTGACAAAAAGATTTTATGCACACACAAACACACACACACACACAAATATATAATAAAAATCAATAAAACCTATCAATATATATAGAATTACTTGAATTTAATATATTTCAAGGCAAACAATTTTTGTCAAGAAAGGGCTTAATAGTGAGCTAGTGCAGAATGGTGTGCCATGAAAACTTTGGTTGGTTGAAAAATAAGTCATTTGAACCTTTATTAATTGACTGATTTTATATATATATATATCTGTGTGTGTGTGTGAGTATGCGAGAGAATTACAATTAATGAGATCTAAACGATTTATCTTATACAGATGATCATTTCGTCCATGGAAATGTAGTTTTTCCCTTGACTTACCAAATACACTTACTAAAATGAATAAACTGTTTCATCGCAGGAAATTTGAAAGGCAAAAGAAGGAAAGAAAGATAAAAGAAAAAGGAAAGAATAAAAGGAGAGGGAGTAAGGATTGTCTTATACTAGAGGAGTGAGTTATATAGATATAGAGGAGTAAGGGACCTAAGGTGGTTGTGGTGGAGTCAGGTACAGATAAACGTGATGGTTGAAAATGGACACTGACATAAATGTAACCAATCAACACCAGTGCAAGGAAAAAGAATGAACAAAAAAAAAAAAAAATGGGCCATTAAACATTTTAGAGAGAAGATTAAAATAGAATGGGAGTAAGAATTTAAAATTAAAACTTTTATAAAAAGATGTTAATATTAATCCATTCAATAATACATATTTAAATATATAGTAAAAGTTACAGTAAAAAAATTTAAGTAAATTATTAATATACTAATTTCATTTAAATATAACCAATCTCATTATATCAATATAATATTAATAAATTTTCAAATACTAAGTTTATAATTTAAATTATATCATACTTATACTATTATTATTATTTAAAAATTCTGTAAAAGATTAAATTTAAATACAATATATAAAAAAATTTAGTATTATAAAAACAGTATAGAAGAAAAGTCCACATTTCAAAACAACTTCACATAGAGGGAAGATGTCACAACAGAAAAAAATTCACATATGAAAACATAAATGAAAGAAAGGAGCATGAGGTTCAGCTAAATACTATGTTAGTCAAAATTTGTATCTGTGGTGAACCTCGGAGTGTGGGGTTGAAATAATGTTATGAGAATTGGAATTTTTTCTTATGGTGACACTTGGATACCAATTCATTCCTTTTGTTTAGTAGAATATCTTGATTCTTAAGTTTAATGATTTTAATATTCTCCTCCAAACATAAATTACATCTACCATTAAAGCTATTTGGAGTCTGAGCAAAATCTATAAATTACCAGTCAATTTGAGGACTCAAGTCTTTCTCCCTCAATTCCCAAAATTATTGGGAGAGATTAGTTTGCTGTTTTAGTCTTGGGTTGGAAAAGAGTGTCTGTGGTTATTTCCATTTCCCTGAAGAAATCTCAATATAAACTTGGTGGTTTCATCTATTTTCTTTAGGGTAAATGGTGGGTTGATAAATAACATTAGGTGCTCTACATTTTCCCTTGACTGGCAAAGATTACTATTTCTACAATTACAGGTGGGAGTATTAAAATTCTTGTTGACACCATTGAATTTGTTAAGGATATACTACTTGTAGGAGACAATTACTCTAAACATATTGTTCATATATGAATAACTTATTTTAATGGTTTTTCTATTGAAGATCTTACCAAGAGGGTTGTTATTCTGAAAATGTTTGTTAATAAGTTTCAGGAAAATTTGTCCAATATTAATTCTAGATCATCTACAAAAAGCAGGGCTGAACCAAATAATATTATTTTTTCTATTCTTGTGTGGGTTACTACTCTTAAATTCCCTATGGTTATTTGTAGAGTTTAAGTAAGATAGTTTATGTGCAAAACCACTTTTCTGGGGGGGCATTTTCATACAGTGCTTTATTCTTATCAAATATATTCTTATTAGATGAAAGTTTATTGATTCTAGAACCAATGGTAATTGGTATCTGCTTCAAGATGGTATGGAGGTTAATGTTAATATAATTAGAAGTTTCATGTTCCTTGTGGTAAGGTTTAAATGTATTATTATTTAAGTGTGATGTCAAGGTAATCAACTACTTTTATATTGGAAGTGATCTCTATCATGAATCTCAAAGGCTTATATTCTTATTAGAATATTTTAAAATTTTTTTAAAAGCACAAAACCATGACACTTAGTTTTCATGACCTTGTTAAGGCTTCACATATAAGTGGACAATACAAGTCCAATTCCTTCAGAGCAAAACACCACCTGTTCTCTTGTACAATATAACTTGGTCAAGGTATGGTCACTGAAACCCAGAAAATGTTATTCAAAAAAAGTTGTATCATGCTAAATTAAGGTGATAGAAAATCAATATTTGCATGCAGTGTTCAAATTCACCAAACATCCTTTAATTCTCAGAGGGAACCATTTTTGCCCTCCATCTCTATGGCTGATGCTAACCTCCAAGAGAGCAACACTTTTGGCATTCTTGATCGCATGTTTTCTTCTAACACAACGTGGTGCAATTATATTGAATCATATGCTGGGAGGGGTCTGCTGATAAGAAAAATGGTTCACTGTGTCATGCTAGACAATTTTTAGCATCGGAATTCGTCTTGCACATTTATAAATCTAACATTTGTCCATGCATTGAATATTGTTGCCATATCTGATATAGTGCTCCTATGATATATCTTTTTGTGTGGATTACTACTCTTAAATTCCCTATAGTTATTTGTAGAGTTTAAGTAAGATAGTTTATGTGCAAAACCACTTTTCTGGAGGGCATTTTCATACAGTGCTTTATTCTTATTAGATGAAAGTTTATTGATTCTAGAACCAATGGTAATTGGTATCTGCTTCAAGATGATATGGAGGTTAATGTTAATATAATTAGAAGTTTCATGTTCCTTGTGGTAAGGTTTATATGTATTATTATTTAAGTGTGATGTCAAGGTAATCAACTACTTTTATATTGGAAGTGATCTCTATCATGAATCTCAAAGGCTTAAAAGCTTTAACAATATTTTTTTCTGTAATTTAACAGTAAGAGGACCATTATTATTAGTGGGGGGAGCATAAATAAGTTCATCATCTCTATACAGACCGACTAGTTCTGATTCAATAAATCTATCAATTATCTCCAAAATGTGAATACAGACAAGACCAGCTACTTTTGCCAAATCATATGCCCCCATTGGAACGTCAAAGTCGCTACTCCCACTTTTACCATCTTGACAAATTTTTCCTGAAAATTATAAACACTATATAAACTGATCCCTCACTTTGTAGCCACAGTAGTTTGTATACATTTATCTATCAGAAAATCTAAAATCTAAAAGGCATGTCTGTGTAGCTAAGCAGTATTTCTTTGATTTGTTCATTCATTTTTTATGGCTTATGAACTCTTTTCAGGTTATTTAAAGCCAGAAAATATTTTTAGATTGTAAGAATTTTTTTTGAGATGATAATACTGATACAAGTCTTACTAATTAACCCATCGCTGGGGGAGAAGAGATGGATTTATACATTTTCCAAGGGTATTTGCACATAAATGAATATAACAAACCCAATGGGAATTGGAAGTCAGCTCTCCGATTAACAATTATTATCTATTGCACCACCTGCACATCCACCCAGGTACTTGCTTAAGTTTTGTGATCATAAAGGAACCGCTATTTCAACATGATGTGGCCATGAGCCATCTGTCGGTAAAAGTCCACAAACCTTTCAAATTGGGGTTTCAGCAATATAGCTGACATGAAGAGATCTAAGTTCAGATCCTAGAACCTTACATATGATATGCACACATAAAATAATAAATTAACATTTTACAATAATGGAGTAAAATAATTCTAATCATAAAAGTTCTTCACTTAAAAAAATAATTATTTTTTATATACAAAAATCTCTCATTGTATTTCAAAAGAATCTACAAACCTTGTGATTGGTTGTAAGCTCTGAAATCAAAGCCTTCCAAGTTGCTTCTTCATAGTTGACACGATAAAAACCAAAACTTCTGTAGTTGGCTTTCACCCATGACGTTCCTTCAGGAACTGTAAATGTTGCTGGAAGATGAAAGACAAATTTTTTAAAAGAACATCCTCAATTCATTATAGATAGAAATAAAAATAAAAACAATTTTTTTAACTTAGAAACTTATGTCATATTCTTAAATAGCGCCATCAGATTGAGACATTTATATAGATGTCATGCATAGCGCCAAACTCATTCCATTTGAAGACTTTCAACAGCAGAAACAAATAAAATGGATATCATATGTAACTCAAAGAGAAATTGACATAATAAAGATGTTGATGTTTCACACTATTTCAAATAAATAGTTAGGAAGGAATTCCGTCAATACTGGAATATTACTGGAATAAAGAAACTTTTTCCTGAAAAATTGTTTTAATAGAAAGATTTTATAAATTTCAGATGATGGTAGTATGGACTACTCAATGAATGTTTCCTTATAAGGAAACAACTAATATTATCACCTATACCATATTAAAATGGGCATTAATAGGTAAGCAGTTATGAATTATATCAAACTAAAAGTTGACACAAGGTTATAATACTGGAACACTGAGAGAGGATCTTGGCTTACTAACAATGGATCCAATATAGATCAAATATGAAATGGAATCTGACAGAATGATAGGATGAAGATCAAATAGAAAATGCTTATCAATCTAACAGGTTTCAGTTTTATTAATCCGACAGAATGATAAGATGAAGATCAAATAGAAAATGCTTATCAATCTAACAGGTTTCAGTTTTATTAAAGCTTCATCAGAGAATGAGACATGGAGAAAAAGATAAGTTTGTTAACCATCTATCTGCAGTAAGCAGCTGTATTGTAAATTTGACTGTATGTTTGAAAAAAATCTTTTCTTAAAAAGAGAAAAAAAGTAAAAAGACAATTATTTAAAAGTGCTTTTAAAAGCACAAAACCACGACACTTAGTTTTCATGACCTTGTTAAGGCTTCACATATAAGTGGGCAATATAAGTCCAATTCCTTCAGAGCAAAACACCACCTGTTCTCTTGTACAATATAACTTGGTCAAGGTATGGTCACTGAAACCCAGAAAATGTTATTCAAAAAAAGTTGTATCATGCTAAATTAAGGTGATAGAAAATCAATATTTGCATGCAGTGTTCAAATTCACCAAACATCCTTTAATTCTCAGAGGGAACCATTTTTGCCCTCCATCTCTATGGCTGATGCTAACCTCCAAGAGAGCATTTTTGGCATTCTTGATCTCATGTTTTCTTCTAACACAACGTGGTGCAATTATATTGAATCATATGCTGGGAGGGGTCTGCTGATAAGAAAAATGGTTCACTGTGTCATGCTAGACAATTTTTAGCATCGGAATTCGTCTTGCACATTTATAAATCTAACATTTGTCCATGCATTGAATATTGTTGCCATATCTGATATAGTGCTCCTATGATATATCTTGAGATTCTCTACAAAATCCAAATAAGTGTCTGTAATGCTATTCATTCTGACCTTGCATCTTTCCCACTGTCTTTTCTATAAATATTTTCATGGCAATTATTCAAATGAGCTCTCCTCCTTGTTACCTGGAGCACACAAATTTAAACATGCTTCTAGATTGACAACTTGATCTCTTCATTTTATTGTCAAAATAACTAGATGTAACTGTAAGTTCTATTCTAATAGTTTTTTCTCGCACTTCTCACCTGTGGAACTCTTTTCTAGTTTCTTGCTTACTTGTCACATACAATCTACAAAAATTTAAATGCAATGTCAATCAGCATCTTCTGTCTTCCTAAATTGTGTTCTTTTGTCTTTTCTCCTCACTAAAGTTTTCTCATTTTCTTTCACTCTCAGTAACCACATGCATCTTAGTTGCATTATCACCTTCCTAGGGAGAGAATATTTAAAAAAAAATTACTAACATTTGTAACATGCAATTTTTTGTCTCACTGCATTTACACAAATACTAATGTACATACACATAAACTTATACAGTATCCTGCACATTTGAAAAATGAGTATTGAAAAATGTTCATTTTGAAATTCTTAATAACATAAAAAAGGCTACTTTGACATGATTGAATTCTCAGAAGCCTCATTTCTGTGATTGTATAAAAGGCTGGTATTATCATTTATATGTAAGAGCCTTGATTATGCTGAAGCTTATGTTTGCTTTTGATTTCATTTTTCCACATACATTTCAACTGTCCTTTATACATGTGTGGATCTCACTTTCTCTCTTTATGTAAAAAAATGTCATTTCAATTACTATTGGTTCTAACCAGTGATTTTGACTTCAGTCACTTTTCCACTATTGTGACATAGTGTCCCTCTGTCTTTTCTATAAATATTTTCATGGCAATTGTTTTAATGTGCTTTCCTCCTTGGTACTTTGAGCACATGAATTTAAGCATGCTCCTAGATTGGTAACTTAGTCTCATCGTTTTATTGTCAAAATAACTAGATGTAACTGTAAGTTCTATTCTAATAGGTTTTTCTCGCACTTCTCACCTGTGGAATGCTCTTCCAGTTTAACTCTCTATCATCCACTTCATGATACCTGTTCTGTTATTGTTGTTTCTCTTCACTAAAGTTTTCTCATTTTCTTCCATTGTCAGTTAACCATTATCACCTTGATTGGGGTGAAATGATTATATATATATGTATATGTATATATACAAGGTTTGATCAAAAAATATTGAAACTGTTGCTATGGTAATACAGCTAAAGTACAGAGTGAAGTCACTTGTAACAGATTGATCTTGAACTCTCTCGCACATACACACTAACTTATAATGTTCTTGATCATGTCACTTGTCTATAGCAGTGTTTGGAAGGAAAGTGTGTAGAGTGTGGTCATCCCACCATCCCACAGAGATTCTATTAGTGGCCATGGCTTATAGAGCAATTTTTGACCAAACACATTTTGCAGGGTCAACACCCAACATATGCCTCAGATCTCACCCCTGCGACTATTTTCTTTTTATATTCCACTTGAAAGAAACAAAATTTCAAGATGTTGAAGAAACCCAAGAGAATGCAATGAGGCAGCTGCTCACTTTTCCAAAAAAGGAGTTCCAGGAATGTTTTCATCAATGGAAACAACACTGGATAAAGTGTGTTGCTTCAGAGGAGGACTACTTTGAAGGAGATTAAATGTCGAGTTGATATGTATTGTAGTTTTCTTTTTATAGCACCAATCCCAATACTTTTTAATCAACCATTGTATATATATATATATATATATATATATAAATAACCTAATAAGTAAATACAAGTAGATGTATGAGCGAGTGATTGCATGCAAATGCATATGAATGCTCTATAGTGTAAGAAAAAACAGTGCTCAATGTTAAATAACAGAGCTATTTAATATATATTTAGAAATATACATAATACCTTACACTGATTGTACAACTTGGTTGGTTTTTTTTTTTGTTTTATGGCATATCAACCTCAGTGGGTCATTTAATGACAACAAAATTTTGAAATAGATTCATAGTGATAGTTTGGTAAAAAAAGTTATGTATGTATACATATATATTTGAACCATTTTTCAATTACTCATATATTTGAGTACGATCCAACTTCTTTTAGGAAATTTACAATCTTGGATGATTTTATTTTCGTAAAAAGTTTTTTTAAATTACTAACTTGGTAATATTTTGTCCGCATTATATAAAAATCTACAAACTCTAACAGTGTATGATTCACTGTAAATTTCTCTTGGCATGTAGTGGATATTGGGGATTCTGTGGTCTGTACCACTTAGAGTTTCATGCCAATACAATTTTCAAGTGCTGGTATATATATATATATATATATATATATGTAAATGGTATGGCAGTAGACATCAATGCTGTATGATGACTAGCAGTTTCACATGTTAAATAATTATACAGTCACTTAAGGTATGACACTTTCAGCTTCATACTGTGTTTATTGCTATATCCAAATTGTTTGTAGATATAAATAATCTACCTGTATACTGAGCACTCTTACGTCCTAAATATAACAAATTTACTATATATATATATATATATATATATATATATATAGTAAAAGTAACAAATCCATTGGTACACAATCCACGTGGATCCCAGCAACATAAAAACATTAAAATTGATCCACAAAAAGAGCTCAGTGTATTCATTATTACAGAGCCAAATCGCCTCATATGGGGAATAGCGTATTTCGGCAGAAAATGATATTAGTCGTCTGTCTTATCAACCCATTGTGGTCAGGGGAGGGTGGAAGGTATTTATCATAAAGGGAAGAAATTTTATAAAATTAAACCCAAATATCAACTTTATGACATTAATTTGGGGTTCTATGAAGAATGAAATATTAATTTAAAATTAAAAGAGGAATAAAAAGGAGTTTAAAAATAACTTTAAAAATATACTGTAATGGATTAATGGAAAGAGAATTGGGAAGATCTTAGAGTAGGGGAAATTTATAAATTATAAAATAATATAGTGTAAAGAGGTTATAGAATATAGAAATTTGAATTAGTTATACTTTCAACATTTATAGAGTTAGAAGGGGAGGAACATTATGGAAATATAGTAGGTAATTAAGTTAATATATATATATATATATATATATATATATATATATATAAGTTATTATAAGTTAAAATTAAGATTTATTTATATATATATATATATATATATATATATATATAATATGTGAAAATATATAGAAATATATATGTCACGAGTTGGAATCATATTTTTAAATAAATAATTATATATATATATAATCAGTGTACTTTACTGTATATTATAAAAGTCCTTTGTGCCATCATTGTTGTAATTTCAAGATGAGAAAGAAAAAGAAAATATTCAACTTTATCCAGAGACACCAAACAGCAACATGCACCTGTTGAGAACTAAGCAATATCTTGTTTAAAATGAAGATGACAACAACAGTTCAAAAATGTGTGGAATAATGAAAAAGTTTTATTGCAGAAATTTAAACACTTTGATGTATATGCCAAAAATATTCTTATTTTAATCAAGATTTATATGTTCAGATTTATAAATCAACAATGGATCATTTTTATTAAAGCAGAGAGAAAACAAATACTTTCCACTAACCTTACCAGATGTCTTCATTAAATAAAAGGATACTTTAGCTTTGCTTCTTAAAAAAGAACCAATTACATTACATTAAATACATTTTTTCTAGTCATTTCCCCACATAGCAAGGCAATAAAGCCACTAAGATGCAAATGGTTACTGAGTGTGAGAGAATATGAGGAAAAAACATTATTAAAGTTAGAGAACAAGAATTGAGAAGACAAGAGATAACAATTGACATTGTATTTAAATTTTTGAAGATCAAAGCTGACTGGAAAGCAAGAAGCTGAAAGAGAATTCTACAAGTGAGAAGTGTGAGAGAAGAAACTGCTAGAACTTATGGTTCCATCTAGCAGACATTTCAACTGTAGAAATGGTAAGACCTATCTGTCAATCTAATACTCTGTGCTTAAATTCATAAAGTCTATGTACAGCAGAGTAAAGTAAATCAGAATAATTACCATGAAAGTATTTATAGAAAAGGTACAAGAAAGCTATGTTACAGCAATGTGCTAGGACAGGACCAATAACATTGCAGATTCTTCTTTGGATTTTATCCAGAATGTCTAAATATATAGCAAAAGCACTGAACTGTATGTGGCAGAAATATTCAATGCTAGGTGAATAGTAGACTTACGAATGTGTAAAATAGATTCTGGCGAGAAGAATTGTCTGGTACGACACTCTGAACCAACTTTCCTATCAACAAACGTAGCAGTTGATTCAATATGAGCTTTCCATTTCATGTCAGCAGAAAATTTTATACCAAGAAGACTATTCCCTCAAGCTTAATCAGATTACTCCATTTTTCTCTGCAACATAAGAGAGCAAGTAGTGATTTCAACTCTCAAATAATTATGCTTGACAAGCAATTATAGCTGTGTAGCTTCAGAGCAGTTACGGTCAACTGTTAGCAAGAACAAACACATAATTAATATGGATAAAGTCTAGGTTATATGTCTCCTTCTTGTCAGACACAGTTTCTTTTCAAGATTGATTTTTACAGCTTATCAACCTTTTGGAGATAATAATGATTTACTGATACAAGTCCTGCTAATTAACCCATAGCTAGGGGGAGAAGAAGATGTGGATTCATGCTTTTCCCAAGAGTAAGTGAATGTAACAAACATGACTGGAATTGGAACTCTGATTCCCAATCTTAAGCCTTACGCCACCTACACATCCAAGTGTTTATCCATTTAGGTACTGATCAGGCTTGATGTTGCTTAACTTTGGTGAGTCTATATGGACTAAGGTTTCAATATGATATAGTCATAAGACTGTTTTCAAAGGACTGTAATTTTATTTCTAATAGCTTTCATTTGATACGACAAGAGAAAAACAATAGGAAAATAGGATTCATTTCAAGAAACTAAACAGCTTAGTCACAATTGATCAATAAAATTATAAGATTCATGCAAAGGTTTCCTGCATTATTTATTTCACAATGTTAGAAAAATTTTAGAAGTGTCTCTGAACTTTACTCAGTTCTTCATTTCTCATGTACTCACATAAAGAGAACATCAGTCAGAATTTAAACATTTCCTGTTCTTTTATTGTTCACACTCCTTAATAATATTTTTGTCTTCTTCTATTCTCTCACACTCAGTAACCCCTGGCTTCTTAGTGGCTTTATTGCCTTGCCTTGGGTGAAATGTTTAAAAAAAATCTTGTCATATGAACAAAAGAAACATATCATTTTTGAACAAGGTTATTAATGTTAATAAAAAATAGATTTATCATGAGAATCCATGAAGAAAATTATAGAGAGATTGAAGTCAGCCTTGAACATTTTAAATGGAATCTACAAGAGAATATATTTATTTCTGTGCTTGATAGAATTTTTTATTACAATTTACCAGATTCTAGACAAACATTTGCAAAATAATGCAATAATGCATAAGTGGCACAGATGCAGGAAGAGAAAGGACATTTTTTTCTGGAAAGACTTTTTTTAAAAAATCATTTCACTCCGTACAAGGCAATAAAGTTACTAAGACACATTACAGAGCACGAAAGAATAAGAAAAAAGAGAAACATTATTAAGGAGTGAGAACTATAGAAGAGAAATCGAGAAGACATTAGATAGCGATTGACATTGCATTTAAATTTTTGAAGATCAAAGTTGGCTGAAAAGCAGGAAGCCAGAAGAGTATTCCCCAAATGTGAAGTGCAAGAGAAAAAACTGTGAGCATAGAATTTATGGTTACAGCTAGCCATTGCAACTATAAATTGAGGAGACCTTACCACCATTCAAGTACTGTGCTTAAATTCATAAAATTTAAATACCATAGTGCAGAGTTCATCTGAACAATTACCATGAAAATATTTCTAGAAAAGGCAAAGGGAAGCTACATTACTGTGGTAAGAAAATGACTGAAGGCGAGATGCCAAGTAAGGACCAATAATATTGCTGATATTTCTTTGGATTTTATCAAGATATATAGTAGGAGCACTAAACCATATGTGGCAGCAATATTCAATGTATGGGCAAATAGCAGACTTTATGTAAGATAGATTCTCAAGAGAAAAATTGTCTAGCACAACACTGTGAACCAACTTTCTTAGCAGCAACCCTGAAATCGATACAATGTTTCTGCTGAGTATGTTAGCCAAAGAAGGTGAAATGACTCACTCTCCAAGAGGCTAGCATCAGTCATGTTATACATAATATTTACTGCAAGATAGTATCCATCACAATTTGGCAAATACAATGTAGCAAAGGAAATTCTTCTGCATGAAGCATCTCCAGACTTGTTAGTCTTCAGATAATCACTTTTTTTTATGTCTGATCAGCAATTCCAACATATTAAAATTTCCAAGAATTCCTCAAATCAAAACTTGAATCATTATTTTATGACCGTTAAAATGTCAGGAATGCTCATTGGTCAGATGATAGTAATGGTACAGCTTGCACAACACCATAATGACACATACCAACAATGCTAAGAATCTCAAGGACAAGCAAAATATCTGGATAAGCATGGAGGTGGATGTCATATCAGCATATTCTTTTTCCTAGACAGATGCCTTATCAAAGACTTGGTGTCAACCGAGGTATTTCTACATGTCTGCACATATATATTTCGACTTCCATTACTTTCCCATCACCATAACATAGTTCTCATCTGTCTTTTCTATAAATATTTTCATGGCAAT
>CAHIKZ030000091.1:2872500-3032500 GCA_903632075.3 Acanthosepion pharaonis | reverse complement strand
CACTGAGTGGCAATGGACTATTTCATACTTGAATGCAATCTTCAGGCCATGTTTCAATGGTGCAAAGCTTATGCGATTATCCTATTGGGTAATTGATAGTAATACTTGTATTTCAAATTATTCTAGAGACTATTACAGTTATTTATTTTATAGTGTTCTCTGGCCCTGCTACCTATAATACACCATTGACAAGCATATATAAATAGTTGAGGCAAAACGCAATATACATGGCCTGAAGACTTCATATTTTAAATATGTCCATTTTCCTTCCTATAATGTTGTTATCATTCCTGTTATGTTTGACACAGGTTGCATATGTTACTAATTTCTTACTAATCTATGCATATAGCCAGGTAAAATGCGAACAAATAGACTATGATTCCACTGTATGTAACATTTAATTTAAAAGAGGGCTTTATACATAGTAGAGCTAAATATTATTTATTTTAGGGTATTAAAACATGTTATAAAAAATCACTACACAATTAGAATTATGTTCCAGCACCATAAAGGTGCTTCTTCAGGTGATGTTAAACTACTGGCAAGTGAAAGATTAGTTTGATTTCAAAAAGCAGAATACTTTTTAAAAAATAGACTTGTGGACTTTGCTGTGATTAACCAATCAAATGTAACCTATGCTAAATTCAAATTCACCAGAAAATTTTTTTTTTTTTAAATATAGATCATGACACGAAGTTGTCTGCCTATAAAACCTTGACAATTTCCTTATGGAAGGATACAGATAGTTACATGGTTTCATAAGATGTATCGAAATCAGATGCTAAAACTTACCAAGAAGCAGAAGTGAAAGTGATGGGGAGGTAATTTGACATAATATTACCCAGCTATATGCTCATTCAGCTTCTTACATGAAATTTTGTAGTTGCTAAATAAATGACCCCTTTAAGAAAATGGCAAACAACCATATGAAAAAAAAAAAACCAAATCAAAAATACAGAACTACTTTGGCAAATTAATATACAACCATTAAATAAAGAGCATCCATATAAGATGTTAATAGTACCAAGTAATCAATGTAAGATGCTAATAATACCAACCAAATACCAGTACATCCATATAAGATATTAATAATAGTAACCAAACACTAATACAAAACAATATTAAATCAAAATGAAGCATACAAATAGAATAGTATGCCATATAAGGTACACAACAATTCTTCTACTGATTATTACTATAAGAAAAAGTATTATCAAATTCAATGTTTAAACATATTGTAAAGTAAAAGGCAAGCCATGCTTACAATTTACAGTCAATTCACTTTTTTGGTTTAATAAGAAGTTTTTATCAAAGAATCTGATAATTTCTAATTTTTCATATGAACTTAGAAAACAGGGTTCATTTAAAGATCTACCTTTTCTAGCTTTTTTTAAAAATTTTCCATTTAACCTTAAGTGTTTTATTAGTTTCTTTTAAATTCCCAAAATGAAACATATGTAACAATATCTACAATAATAAGAATAGATTTATCTGGCCCTGATAAACAGTGTGTCTGTAAAACTTGAAATCATTATGTTAAGTTTTATGAACTTCAACTATATATCATATATATTGCAAAAAAAAACTTCAAAAGTAAAAGTAAGACATTTTTTCATCAGTAATATTGTTGAACAATATATTCTCCATTTTGTTTCCTTTTTTTTTCTGCCATTTTTAAGGCAACTTTAGAATTCCATCATCCCAGAACATTTACTATTCTCAGCAAAGAATTGTTCTAAGTGCCTTTTGCAATCTACAATCTAAATTGAATTTTTTTTCATTAGGAGAACATTGCAAAGACCAGAAGAAATGGCATTTGAAAATGACAAAATTTGATGAATACAGCAATGAACAATTCTCAGCTAAAAAGGAAAAGATATTGCCAGGTCACCAAAAAAATACATACTCTTGTGTTCCCTTGATGAAATATTACACCTTTTCTGTTAAGTAATTTGGGATGCTTTTCAGCAATTGTTGCCTTCATCTTGTTGGATTAGGTAAAATCTTTATGCATTCTTTTGCTTATCCAGGAAACAAATGCATAGTAAAGAATTCTTTTCCAATTTAACAACTTACATAATATCAAAACTTTTGGGCCAGCTTAACTTTTGTTAATTTTACCCCCAAATTGAGTGATTAGCGGCACTCTCTTCTCAGTACATTTTATGATATTTTGAAGGCCATCACACAAATTACTGCATTTTTATTAATGCTCTGTGGTGGAGGATAGAGCTTCTTAAGCAGAGTAATGCTGAAAAAAGACTATGCAAAAATATTGGGTCAGCAGCAAAATGTTCACATTTAGTTCTTTTGCTAAGTTAAAGAGGATTTTCTTTTTCAAAAGTGATCTGTATTATTACAGAAATGACAAAACTTCAAAGTGTAGAAATTGCAAATTAGTGTTGCTGCCTTTTGGCTTGAACAATTGCCTCATTTCAGTGGAACAATATCAAGATTTTCTTATTGGAAATTTTCCCATTCTTCTAAGCAGTAATCCTAAAGCTCTTGGAGATTATGCAGTTTTTGTTGGAGCACTTGTTTCTTCAATTCCTACCACAATTGTTCAATTGAGATCAGATGCAGATCTACTACAGTTACAGACCAAGCAATCATTTCCCCAAAGAAAATATGTTAAATTATAATGTTTATATTGAAATTTCAATGGGGGAATGGAAACAGAGATTTTATACTCATAGGCTGTAAGCAATCTGGGATTACAAAGGAAATATTTGTCGCATACTATTTCCATGTCACAGAGAATAAATCACTAAGTTCAGACTTGAACATTGGGGGCAGAAAAAAATGCTGAAAACTCGATTCGCAGGTACTATCTCATGAATCACAATGCACGCAACCAGTCAGAAAAATAACTCATTCTCCAACAAACGCAGTAGCCAAAATACCCGAATTTCCCCACCCCGATTTCAAGAACAACAACTGCTTTTATCAGCCAAACATTTTTTTCCATTCATTGACAGCTGGGAGAGGATGTTCAGTAATTTGCATATCAAAATACTTTTATAGCGACTCCTGCGATGGACTTGTTTTTAAATTCAAATATTCCATTTTCAACATGTCATGCAGAATACATGCCTTTTTGTTTGGTAAGTAATTTTTTCTTTTTCGCCACATTTTCCATCGTAGAATACACGCGACGTGCTGTCGCTTGGTTTGACGAGGTAAGTCGCCATTTTCTTCGCTATATAGGCATTCTTTTACCAACCCTAAATTAAAATACCAAAACATTTTGGGAATTGAACGAGAAAGGTCTTGAACCTACAGATGGACTGGAAAATTATAGGTTTCACTCATACTCCTAATAGTCTTAGAGATAGGTGTAACTTGTATTTAGAAAAAATATTAGAATAATAAAATACAATAATCAAAGCAAACTATTAAATCAAAGGAATGAATTAGTTTTAAAATGTCAACAACAAGGCAGATTTAAACTTCTATAATAAAGATTTTACTTACTTTTTAATTCTCAACTATTTCTAATTTCTATATTTCCATTTCTTCACCATATTAATTATATCTTATAATTGTCCCCTGTTTTAAAAACTCTTTTCTTTTATCATTTACACCTCTTTATCTATATACTTTTTAAGGTTTTTTTTATTTTTATTTTTTTTTTAAATATAACTTGATTTAACTTAGCCTTAAAGTTAAAATTGTATAATTTATTTTATCTTATAGTATTCTTTAATATAAAATTTTTTATGATATATTTTTAAAATATATTCTTACTTAAATTTAATATAAATTATCTAAATATGACTTCATATATCTTTTTAATATATTTCTTTTTTAGTATATTTTATTATCTTCCAAGAAGGAACATAACTTTTTATATATATATATAATTTTTTTTATTAAACTCCCTTTTCAGCCCTCTTTAAGTTTCAATTTAACACTTCATTCATCATATAACCCCAATTAAATGTCATAAGGTTAATATCTGTGTTCATTTTATAATATCTCTTCCCTTTAAGGCTAATACCTTCCAAACTCCCCTAACCGCCATCTTGGGCATTTTGTCTGACTCAAACATCGAAACAGATAAATTCTGTATCAATTCTGTCAAAGTTAAATTTCTAATTCCGACACGAACAAAGTCTATACACCGGGGTTGAATAAGAGTGACACAGTTCTCGTCGGTTGAAATAGATCTATACCCACCCACCATATAGGGTAATTTTGGACTTTGTGTAATGTATATTCTCTGTTATAATAAATACATTGAGCTCTTTTTGTGGATCAGTTTTAATATTTTATATTGCTAGGATCCACTTGGATTATATAAGAATGGATTTATCACCTGTACTATATATATATATATATATAAGTGTGTGTGTGTGTGTGTGTGTGTGCATATGAGCATGTGGCTGAGTGGTTAGAAAGTTTACTTTCTGACCGTGAGACCTGGGTGAGTTCAAATCTGTTCAGTTTGTCAGAAAAATTGACTTCCTGATGTTATCGGTCTGGATGAGGCAATCCCAGCATGCAGTACTTTTGGAAAGTTCCTGGAAACAATACCACAGGTTCACCCAAGCCTTGTGAGTGAAATTAGGTAGACAGAAACCTTGGGGGACGTCGATGGCTGTGCTAGCACAAAGTCACAATTCATCAGGATTGAGGGTTTGAGCATGCTGGCCTTGTTCAGATTGATGACCACACTAAATAAAAATCTCTCCCAGAAACTGTATCTAAGGTCTATTCAGCATATAAACCACAGGTGGGATCTGTGCGTGCTGAACAAACACAAAACGCACCTGAGCAAGCTTCTACAGGGATTAGCTAGTTGCCCTATATGGGTATCCTCAAATCTGAGTGGCCAGCCATTATTATTTAAATATATATATATGAGGTTGACAGTCAGCAATGACAGACTATTTCATGCTTAAACACAATCTTCAGGCCAGAAGATTGTGCTTAAATATGAAACAATGTCCACTTTTATATTTATATACACTATCACTGATATAAAATATATGCTGACCAGACACTTCCTTCATAGCTAAACTGGTATAGCATGTCAGGCTATATGACAGTTCCGTGGTTTGATTCCTGTTGGAGGATGCATTTTCTATGAAATTTCTCAGACATTCAGGCCAGTAAATGTTGTTAATACTGTTTATTATAAACAGAGCATTTACTTAAATATTTGTGTCTATATAAATAACATATAACAATTATATATATATATATATATATATTATAAATTAATTGATTTAAAATATGGTTATTTTCGCTACACAGTTCCAACCATGTTTCAAAATAGAAGCTAAAACCCCTAATTTTATTTTTGCAAATAAATTAAAAGCATTAGTTCTATTTCATCTTCAAGCGAATTTTGGAGTAACTTTTAAAATTTACCGGGTTTTAAATACACAGCTAAAATCACGTTTCCATGGTTACAGAATATTCTACTCAAATTGAACACGGGGTGTCTAGATTTTCCTTATGACAGTATCATTGTATCAGTTATTAGCTACATTTTGGTAAGGGGTGAGGATGTATTTTACACTGAAACCTGACGTCGGTTGAATGGATGTCGTCTGAATTTTAAAAAAAAAAAAAAAAAAATTGTTAACGGTAAAAATTTTTCAACGTCATCTTTTAAAATTAAAGATTTTTTTTTTAATACTTTTTATTTAACTACGATTTGAAATATTTTCCTTTTTAATTTTTATTTTACTATATTCTTTTTAAGAACAGTTAAATGTATTAGAATCCATTATATTATGTAGGATTATTTTAACATTAAGTTTAAGTATGTATATGAGGTTACATTTTTTTTTTTTTTTTTTGTATATGACTATGACAGCAGAAATGGTTACTTAATTTCACTGATTCAGTAAACTTTTCTTTTATATATAAACCTATTATTATAATATTTCACATGTAAGTACTGAGGACATGGGTCATTCAAAAGCTTACATGTTATGGTATTTCATATTAATTTTATTTTACTATAGGTGTTATTTTTGGATTCTTTTTAATGCGTGTAGTATTATTTAAAAGAAATTTAGGTTAGAATTCATTCAATTTAACTACAATTTTAATTACAAATTCAAAATTACAACTTTAAAATTTTTAAAATATTTTCATTGTTTAGTTTTAATAGACTATATTACTTTTTATAACAGAAGGAAAATTACTCATATTAAGTAAGATTATTTTTCCATATCAAAGTATATGTAAATTTTTTTTTTTTTTTTTTTTTTTTTTTTTTTTTTTTTTTTTTTTTTCTTTAAATTTAAATATTATTTAAGTAATATTAATGGCACTTACTACAAAACTAGCTAAGTCATTTCTCAGATTTAGTAAACTTTATTTATTTATTAATTAATTAATTTATTTATTTCAAATATATGTAACCTAATTAATAAAGTTTCATATGTATGTATAAATAACATGTTAGAATTCATTTTATTTTACTACAATTTTAATTTCAATTTTAAAATTTTAAAATTATAACTTTAAAATTTTAAAATATTTTCATTGTTAGTTTTAATTTAGACTATATTACTTTATAACAGAAGGATAATTACTCATAGTAAGTAAAAAATTTTTTTCCTATCAAAGTATATGTAAATTACAATTTTTAAACTTTTAATTTAGATATTATTTAAGTAATATTAATGGCCCAGACTACAAAACTATCTAAGTCATTTCTCAGAATTAGTAAACTTTATGTATTAATTCAAGTTTAAGTATGTATATGAGGTTACATTTTTTTTTTTTTTTTTTATATATATATATATAAACCTAGTGATATAATGTTTCTCATGTAAGTACAAAGGACATGGGTCATTCAAAAGCTTACATCTTATGGCATTTCATATTAATTTTATTTTACTATATTTGCTTTTTTTTGGGATTCTTTTTTAGTGCGTGTAGTATTATTTAAAAGAAACTTAGGTTAGAATTCATTCAATTTAACTTTAATTTTAGTTTCAATTTTAAAATTACAAACTTTAAACTTTTGAAATATTTTTCATTGTTAGTTATATTAGACTATATTACTTTATAACAGAAGGAATATTACTCATAGTAAGTAAAATTATTTTTCAATATCCAAGTATATGTAAATTACAATTTTTAAACCTTTATATTTTAAAATATTATTTTAGTAATATTAATGGAACTTACTACAAAATTAGCCAAGTCATTTCTCGGATTTAGTAAACTTTATTTATTACTTAATTTATTTATTTATTTTAAATATATGTAACCTAAGTAGTAAAGTTTCATATGTATGTACCAAGAACAGGTTAGAATTCATTTTATTTAACTACAATTTTAATTACAATTTTAAAATTACCACATTAAAATTTTAAAATATTTTCATGGTTAGTTTTAATTGACTATATTACTTTATAACAGAAGGATAATTACTCATAGTAAGTATAATTATTTTCCATAACAAAGTATATGTAAATTACAATTTTTAAACTATTATATTTAAATATTTAAGTAATATAAATGGCACAGACTACAAAACTATCTAAGTCATTTCTCAGGTTTAGTAAACTTTATGTATTAATTAATTAAATTATTTATTTTAAATATATGTAACCTGAGTAATAAAGTTTCATATGTATGTACAAAGAACAATGGGTCATACATTACCTTACATCATCTAGCTTTAGTTATAATTTCATTTTTCAGGAGGTGTTTTATCGGATTCATTCAAGTGTTTGTAGTACATTTATTATAGAGGTGTTTCGGTTTAGGATACATTTTATTTAACTACAATTTTTTAAACGGTGTTTATGTTTTAATACGTTTTAACCACAATTTTAAATAACAGTTTAAAACATTTTTCCTGCCATTCCAATAGACTTTTTTTTTTTTTTTTTTTTTTTTTATATATTATTTAAGGAAAATTTTTGACAATGACGGCATATAATAGCTATTTCATTTCTCTGATTCAGTAAATTTTTATTTTTTATAAACTTAGTAATATATAGTTTCTCTTGTATACATAGAGGACACGGGTCGTTTAATGATCTACAAATTCTAGCTCTTCTTATTAACTTCCATTTTACTGTAGGTGTTTTATTTGATTCTTTTAGATGCCAGAAATATTTTGAGAGAGATGTTTGATTTTTATATTTATTTATTCTAAATGAAGTTTGATGTTGGTTGAATCTTTTTTTGAATTCATGGCTAGTGCAACCTATATATATTTTTATGTTATCAGGATTTTCAATCGAAGAGATATTGCATTGGTATACTAATTTATCCATAAAAAAATTTATATACATATATATATATATATATATATATATATATTTACATGGATATGTTAAACAAAGAATGCATTATTTCCCTTCTTTTTACTTTTAGCCAAAATCCTAACCAAATATTTTTACCCACAATTCTTCTCATGGTAAATATTTTGCTTAACATTGCATTATAAGGCTGACATCATGACAGATGCTAGATAACATCTTCTATCTTCACTTCCAATACACTAAGCATCATCAGTTAGTTTGCCTGAAGGCCAATGTCTTTAAAGAGGCTCTCTCTTTAACAGTGTGTACTACCCATGGATCAATAATAGTAATACTTTTCTATTCTTGTGCAACAGCTGCCATGGTTTCAGGAGCCAAGAGTGTGTTCAGTCAGTGGCAAACATTTACGAAGACTGCATGCTGTTTGCACAAAACCCTGACACTGTCTGGAGAGACCACTTAAATATCAATCAGCCACTTATAATACTAACTAAATGTACAGTAAAGTGGAATGCAAATAGAAGACTGGTAACAATTTAACTGCTTCCAGATGAAATGATCAACACAGTTGGCTGATTTTATTGGGAGAACATGAAAAAAATTCTTGGATTTGTTTGAAACCAAAAAGTATTGCTATATTTAGTACATAGTTATTTGTGTCTCGACTGTCAAAACCTGACAAGAAAAAGAATCAAGTTTTATTTATTAGTTTTCTTCCTTTATAGCTGGACTTTTCAACCAGAATTTTGTCATATTTATCACAAGGTTTTAAAATTTAAATAGAAATGTTTTTTTATCATTTCAAAAACTCTATCATTTTTTTTTTTTTTTGACAGTGTTCTCTGAAAAGTAGTAATTTTATTTTACATTCAATAATTTTTTATTATTCTGTATAAGCTTTCAGTTTTGCAATACCAAAGTGCTTTCGGGATATAGTTTTCAAGTTTCTTAAATTGCCAACATTCAAAGCAAATGATATTCTTCAATTCCAATGAATTTTTACCAGATTTTCATATATTAATGAACTGCTTCCATTTCCATGGCAACAGCAATTTATTTCTAAGCTAAAACTCTTCTATTTTAGAGTTAAGCATAGCAAAGTTGTTTAAATATGGTATGAAGACCAACAGAGGCATTATGACAAAAATATTCTTGATAATAATAATGAAAGTTTATCACCTTCTATTTTCCTCTTCTAGCAGATTATCATTCATCTGAAATATTTGCTCTTGGGATTATCAAGTGCCTAAAGGATTGAGAGTTTGAAGAACAAGATATAATAAAAGCCAAATATTTTTATTGCATTTTATTTTCCCCTTCTTTTATATAATGCATTGTCAGCCATCTTTAGTATTCAGTATTATCCACATGGGCATAAACAATTTAGGGTTAAAGAAGACCACAGAAATTTTGTTATATATATATATATATAACAAATATCATCAAGTTAAATAAACTTTTCTGATTTCTTTCTCTAAGTAGCATTCACAGATCTCTATTCTAAAAAACAAATATACTAGTATATACTGATATACTTGTGAAAATTTCACTGTTTCCTATTTAATTTTCTGATGAATCTAAATCCTTAACTTAATGATTTGATAAGTTCATGGCAAATTCTACAACAATAAAATATCCATATAAATTTCCCTATTGCATCGTTAAATATTTGAGCTTAACAACTTTAATAAAATATTGCAATAACTATCAAATATGAATGCTGATCACTATTTAAAGAAGCAAGAGGGTACAAATAAAAATATTTGAAATTGGCAACTTTTTTCATTTCACTGAAATATACGTTAAAAACCTATCTTCCCTTCTTTTTTCCATTTTCTCTGATATGTCTTTTCTATCTCTCCACATGATCAGAATGGAACAGTCCATTTTTTTAATTGATGTTGCATCTAACTTTTTGAAGATTAAAGTTAACTGGGAAGCAAGAAGCCAGAAGAGAGTTTCACAAATGAAAAGCATGATAGAAGAAGCTATTAACATAGAACTTACAGTTACATGTAGCCATTTCAACTGTAAAATTCATAAAGTAAAAATACCACAGTGGAAAGTTCATCAGAACAATTACCATGAAAATATTTATAGAAAAGGCAGAGGGAAGCTATGTTATGGTGGTGGGAAAGGGAGTGAAACCAAGATGACAGGTCAGGACCAATAATATTGCAGATTCTTCTTTGGATTTTATCAAGAATCTTTAAATATATAGCAAAAGTACCAGACCAGAAGTGGCAGAAATATTCAAAGCAAGGGCAAATGGTAGACTTATAAACATGTAAGAAAGATTCTGGAGAGAAACATTATCCAGCATGACATAGTGAATCAACTTTCTTAGCTGCAGACTTAGTAATTGATTCAATATACTCTTTTCACATCATGTCAGTGGAAAACGTTAGTCTTAGAAGACGGAATGAGCCACTCTTCTGGAGGTTAGTATCAGCCATGCTGATGGACGGTAAAATGGTTTCTCTCAGATGATTGAAAGAAAGCAGTTTTGTTTTTTTGAGATGTTGAAATTAACAAGACACTCCTTGACCCATTTAACAAAAGATTGTGGGTCTTTTTTATTTTATATGCTCTGCCAATTTAACTTTATCGAAGCAATCAGACTTACTATAGAGACAGGAGTAAATAAGGTGTGTCATGAGGCACAGATAACCAAGTTGAGATCTGATGACATCAGGAAAGTCATTGATGAAAATTAGGAACAGTGTAAGTCCAAGGATAGGTCCTTGAAGAACACCTGCGTTTATGCAAAACGATGTAGACTGCAAACAGCTTTCATGATAAGCATTTTTAATTGCATCTAAACTATCAGAAAAATTGATTTTCCACAAGCAGTTGAAAATGTGTCTAATGGATGATTTGGAAATGGATATTCCAGTTCAGCAAAGGCAATGCACTGAACCACCCCGAATTTATCAGATCAACTAAAAGGGTTCTTTAACTGAAAGATATATATATATATATATATATATATATATATATATATATATATATACACACACCCCATGATTCCGAGATTAAGTCTCTCAGCACTTCACCCATTTTTATTAGAAATTCAAAGAATTTTCTGTTCTTTTTTTAAAATTGGTTTCTGTATTCCAACTCATTCCACACCCATAAGAATGTTCACCATATTTAACCTTGAGTCCTATAACATCTTTGATGTGTGGCACAAATTATAGCACTCAGGGTACAAACAGTTTAAAAGTGCATGTGAACTACAGAGTCTATGACCTCCCCACCCACACCTTTCCTTTAAGATAACCTCAGATTCAAAGCCAAGCTTTCTAAAGCACCATTTCACAACTAATCAACAGCATTTAAACCCAAGTGAACTCTCAAATACATAAATTACATCTGAATTTTCTGGATATAAGCTGACCTGTGTTGGGCTGATTTCCTAATATGCCCTTAACTAAAAGGGGAAAGTTGCTACTACAATTGCCAGGTGACAATTGTTAATTTCCATCTCTCTTAAAGGATATGCCAATAAACAGGATGAAAGAATAGACATAAGTTAAAAGTTTGTAAAGCACTGAGCTAGACAACAAGACAAACAAATTTGAGACATTAGACAAATGTCAACATGGACAGTCATTGTAACTAGATTGGAACAAATCATACTAACTTGTAGAAAAAAAACTAATACAAACTGCAACTGTTCGACTCCAAACTCATGTTATTTCACTTCAAATCAACAAAGTCTCTTAATACAAAAGAAATGGATGCCACATTTAATGAATGACATCAACTGAAATTGTTGGCTGCATATATGCATATTATTAATTTTGGAAGTGTTTAAAAAAAGCTTGACTTAACAGTATGTTAAGGTGACATCAACTGAAAACAGAACATATATACACTTCCCTCATCTGGTACTTAACTATCTTCTAATGCAGGGTCAATTTAAAGGTGTAGCACACCTGTATACATGTAGATTGCTTGCAACCAATTTCACAATAATAACTGATAATATAGATTTTATATTTTGTGTGTGCAGACATATATATATATATATATATATATGTAAAGGGAATAGGTTATAGTAGTTCCAACAAGAGAAAAGTGTGTATATTAAAATGAAGAGAGAAACCGCAAACGTTTTTGGTTGTAATGTGGATTTAAAAAAAAATATATTATACTTTATTTATATTGAAAATAAAGTATATTTTTAAAAAATCTACATTACAACCAAAAACATTTGCGGTTTCTCTCTTCTTTTTAATATATATATATATATATATATATATACTAGCAGCATGGCCTGGCGTTGCCCGTGCTGGATTCAAAAATCATACAACTCATACAGAAATCGCTATCACTTGACTTAAAATATTTTTGCCCTTCCTTGCCTTTAAAGGAGTGCCCTTTGCCGTGCTGATGTTGCTATATGCCTTACTTCTTGCCTATCTCACACTGCAAATTTTTTCTAAGCTCTATACTAAACATTAAATCTGTTATGAAAAAAGAACTAAACAAAATGAACACAAAACAACTCGTAACTGGAAAAACCGAATGAAAAAAGAATGTTAAGAACAAATACTTTTTCACACCCAACCCAGTTCTGCGGAATCAGAATCAACGTTGAGTTTAAGCAAGCGAATGAGCCAACTGGAGTAAAGTGCCATGCAGATTTAAATTTTTCCCACTTGTGACGAATGCAGCTATCGATTTTTTTTGCATGCTAGCATACTAGTTAACATTCATGTTAGTCAGCTGTTGGCTCTAACGCTGGCCAATAGAATCTTCCTGCCTATTCGTGGCAGTCAGCTATAGGCTCTCACTCTGGCCAGTACAAAATGGCTGCAAACTACATGAAAACTACCATAGAAGCATGAAAAAATCGATTATTTCCACTATCGATGGGAGTTGGGAAATGCAAAGTTGGTCTTGGCCTACCCACTAACTTGGAGCATGTGCATGTAAATTTTGGTGCAAATCTATTGAAAATTGCGGCCGTGCATTCATTACACACACACACACACATTCTGCTTTTTACATATATATATATATATATATATATAAAATGGACATTGAAGTCAACACCCAGAGGAAATGGCCTGTTTCATGCTAAATGCAATTATCAGGCCTGGCAATTGTATTTAGCATGAAACAGACTGTCACCTCTGGGTGTTGACTTCAGTTTCCACTTTTATATTTACATTTGCTCTCTCTCTGATATTGACCACTTCAACTCATAAATATAGCATACCATAAAACTATATTTTATCATATATATAAATAATTATATATATTGTCCTACCAACTGTGTATATTTCTGAGATGAGGTAATTATTTACACTATTAATCATTAAAATATAAATGCCATAAGTGTTTGCTGCCAAGGCTCTGTAGGCCATCATTTGGATCACTTCTGTGTAGATATACTTGACCCATTAATAGGAAAGTCGCCTTCATATTTTCAAAACTCTGCCCACTTTGTGGAAATAATTAAAGATACTCCCATCCAATCCAACCAGATGGTGAGTCTTGACATAGTGAGTTTGTTCACCAAGGTATCCATGGAGAAGGTACTATCAGTAGTCAGGGACAGACTGGCCTTGGACTCGTCCCTAGGAGAACAGACCAGTATACCAATAGATAACATGATAGAGATGCTGATCTTCTGTACACAAACAGCACACTTCAGAATGGGATCAGGCATATATCAACAGGATTTAAGCTTAGATGGGTTCACCACTATCACCAGCAATAGCAAACATGGAATAATTCAAAGAAATGGCATTAGAGTCCACATCACTGCAGCTGTGGTAAGAAATATAAAGGAGAAACAGACCAACCCCTTAAGGGAAAACTGCAAGAACATTGTAAACCTGTAACACAAGGGGAAATAGAAAAATTCAGGCATAGCTGACCACATATGGAGGGAAAAGTGAGATCACTGCCCCTTGTGGAATGAGGTTGAAATAATAGAGAACATCACTGGAAAATATGAAAACTTAAGGAATCAGCACATATGCTAGGCCACAATAATCTCCTGAGCTGACCAAGCATAGATATGAATACAATATGGGAACCAGTAATAAGGAATGCTAGAGAAAAGCAATAATAACAACAAAAAATTGCAATATGAGCTCTGATAAGAAAATATAACTAAGACATTAAGTTTATAAATCCCAAAATTCATATGCAGATGTCATCAAGAACACATGGCCCAGTTGATAAAAGCATCGGTTGGAGTTGTGAGTTCAATACCTGGCTACTGCAGTGGTAAACAAAAGCATGGAAAGTTGAGTTAAAGGAGGATAACTGAGACATCTGACATGGCACATGTAATTAGGACAACCTACCCTGGTGAATGAAATAAAGGGTTCTGTTCAAAATTCCAATCACCTGAAGAATGCAGGAGCATACAATGGTCAAAACGTGAACATGGCAACAAAGATAACTGTCCAAACAATGTAAATAGTGTAAATAACTCTATCACATCTACAGTTGAAAAGAATTTATCCAAAACTCAGCATAAAATTTGTTACTGCTACATCTAAAACAATAAAAGACTTAGTCAATAAGGAACTGAGGAATACTAAACAAAATAATCAATGGAGTAATTTACTCGATCATAAATAACTGTAATAATTATCACAAAATCTAAATAAAAGATTATATGAACACAAAAGGGACATTTTACAAAACAATACATCAAATTCAATGGTTGTCGAAACTGACCACAATTTTGACATCAAAAATTCTACTCTGATCAAAGGATAAAACAATTCACTATATCAAAAATGTCTAGACAGTGCCTTGATCACAAGTAAATTCACTGTAAATTTGCATCCTGGCTCTTACAACATTTCACCATTCCTAGCAGAACTTGTAATATTACAGTGTGGGATATTTACTAACAAAAGTGTTGGAAACTAAAAGAAAAAGAATCTAAATGAAATTGGCTAGATTAAAATAAAATAATTAAGATTCCTAGCATTCCTTGTTTGTGTGCATGTGTCATCATACCAAAATAAATTTAGTCTGATGAAGTCCGAAAGAACGAAATTTTTCCCCTGTCATACTTCTTTCACTCCAATATCATGGATGAAATGCATCACAAATAAACTTTTTTCCATTTTGTTTTACAATTTTCTCAATATATATATATATATATATATATATATATATATATATATATATGTGTGTGTGTGTGTGTGTTATACATGTATTTATCACTGAAGTCTTGAGAACAGATACTACATTTTGATCTGCCATTCTAATTGATGAATACCAAATCTTTTGTTGATGGCTCATGACCAGCCAAGAAAATTTAATATATAAAGTGATGTTTAGGAAGACCTTCTCACAGACCAACTCCGAAGTGAATTTAATTCTTACTGGCTCCCACATGAGTGCTTCCTTGTTTCAGAGTAATATAAATAAAGTAAATAACTAATATCTCTCCACAATGGTTATTCAAATTTCTCATTACTGGATTTGTTGCCATGTGTCAGATTAAGTTCAGCTTAATAGAAATCACATTGTAGTGGATTCCCTTAGAGCAATGATATAGTGAGCTTGATCTTTATCGAGTACTCATTACTTGGGACCTTGTGTCATAGCAAACTAAGCAAATATCATTTGTTTTTCCATTGATTAATTCGTTTTCTACAGTGTGTCAACTAAAATATCATTTAGTCACTACATTGTAAAGCTTCGGTTGCAAAACTAGTCTCTCAAAAGGCTACCATTATAATAATTTCAAATTCACATTGAGTGTCCTATAATTTTGGGCCTTGTGTCAGACTAGGCTCATTTGATAAAAATCTGTTAAATAAAAAATATTTTATACACAAATAGAAAATAATGAAAGCCAGAAACTTTTATGAAAAATGTCATTTGTAGGCAGAGAAAAGGAAAAGCAGACAAATCATTTTTTGTGTGTCCATAAGTAAAATATTAAAACAAATGACTTGTTACTTTTATAGCTTTTACTGTTAAAAGCAAAGGAGAAAGATTTTAGGTAAAAAAGGAAATCATTTTCATAATTTACTGAACAGTAATAATTGGATTAAAAGTAATCAAATTCAGATCTAATTTTGATTAATCAGATTACAGGTGTTCCTTCATTTCTTTTTGAATGCTTCTTCATATGAAATTTTAACTTTTTTTTTGAGTTCTTGATCATTTATTCTTAAATTATGTCTTCCAAAATGTTTCATTTCACTGCATGGCTGTAAATTAATACCTTTTTTATTCTCATTCAAGTCCAAACTTTAAAAGTGTTCTAGGATTTTATGTAACACTGGAGTACTGAGAAAGCCCATGTTAACCTCCAAGAGAGCAACTCACTGTACCTTTTTCAGGCTAACGTTTTCTGCTGACATAAAATGGAAAGATCATGTAGAATCTTTTTCTTAACAGAATCACATTTATAAATCTACTATTCATCCATGCATGGAATATTGTTGACATATCTAGTCTGGTGCTTTTGCTATAAATATATATATATATATATATATATATATATATATATATATAAAAACCATTCTCAAAATCCAACAAATGGTCTATATTATGTCATTGTTCCTGACTTGCCATCTCAACTTCAACCACTTTCCCACGTGGCTTCCCTCTGCCTTTTCTATATTTTCATAGTGATTGTTCTTCTGAGCTCTCCTCTTTGACATCTCAACTGCATGGATTTAAGTATACTACTAGATTGGCAATTAGGTCCCATCATTTTACTGTTGAAATAGTTAGCAGTAAACATAAGTTCTATTCTAATAGTATCTTTTCTCACACTTCTCACCTGTGGAACTCTCATTCAATTTCTTGCTATATTCTTAAAAAATTTAAATGCAACTTCAATCAACATTATTTAGATTATTCGGACTATTGTCCTCATCTTTGTCGCCATATTTATTACAAAGTTTCAGCCGTTGTACACACGGGCTTCTTCAGGTGGTTGGAATGTCAAACTGAACCCTTTATTTCGTTCACTGGGGCACAGTGGATAAAGGCGTTTGTTAGATCCAGTGACAGGACCCAAAGAATGTGAGTTCAATACCTGGTTAAGGCAGTAGAGAACTTGCAGAGGGGAATTAACAGGAGATAACTGATAACTGACATCCATTAAATATGGCACGTGAAACTAGAACAGTCTACCCCAGTGAGCGAAATAAAGGGTTCAATTTGACATTCCAACCACCTGAAGAAGGCCGGAGTGTACAACGGCCGAAACATTGTAATAAATATGGCAACAAAGATGAGAACAATAGTCCAAATAATGTAAATAGTGTACATAACACCTCATCTCATATATAACACCTCATCTCAGAAATATAGACAGATCAATCGACATCATCTCTCTTTCTGAATCTTGTTCTTTTATTGTTTGTTCTCCTCACTAAACAGTAACTCCTTGTGTCTTAATGGTATTATTGCCTTACTTGGGGTGAAATGATTAAAAATATAATCAAGTGAGGTGATGAGGTCATGGAAGATGTCTTAAGCTTACACAACTTGGGTTGTCAAGTAGTAAAAGTCCTATTGTAAGAAATGTAACAAGACAGTATAAATTCTTCAAACAATTATCCTTGCTAACTGAAACATGTGCTTCTCATGAAAGACAATATTTGATGGCATCCAAGAACCCATCCCCCACCGACTCTATTTCCAAATAGTACAACTTCATGAAACTAACAATAGGTACAATACTGTCTACAGTGTGTGACTTAATATAAGCTGACCAGATAATGCAATTTCACATACCAAAACTGGGATAGAGCTTTTGAGTTATTTTATTTTATAAAGTGTAACATTAATATGCCATAAAATACAATAGATGTTTTAATTCATTGTGACATCACCCAACCACAAAAATAGAGTCTGTGCCCTGTGCATAGTTTGCAAAAAAAAAAAAAAAAATAATAAATCATAGATGATTACAAACTCACATATGGTAATTTTTTATACCCCATGATTATTGTGATCAATCAAAAAAATTACCTTCTCAATAAATGCTGTTGCTTTTCTTGATGAGGAGGGCATATTTTTTGGTGCATGAGCAAGAGTTAGTTTGCTGTGTTAGAATCTGTGAGTTCGATTTTTGACACTTTTTATTTTGACTCTTAGACTTTTGACGTTGGACATGTGATTTCTGATTTCTATACAACTCATCTTTCCTACCGTCTGAACTTGTTAGCCTGGATTTGGACTTTTTTGTTGCCCTCTTACTGTTTGGGACATTTCATTCTTATGAATAGGATATGATGTAGAATCTTTCATGCAATTGCACTGAACTTCTTCTATATGCCCTATATCTTCGTAGACAATCATGGTTCTAAAAAATTTTCTATCCTTTATAGCTTTTGTCAATTCAATGTCTCTCTTAATTGCTGTTCAGCCAACCATTTACATAAGCTTCTTAGGTAAGTTATACCTTGCTTTCTCTGTCCTTCTTGCCTCCAATATATCTTGTGAGTATCAAATCCTCCAAGCCCTCTTTCCTCATTATATACCTAGGAATGTTCAGTTGCCTCTTTCTGATGTTAAGTATAAGTGTCCTTTTTATCTCCATTTTCTCTAAAGCTTTGTTGTTATCCATAAATTCAGTTCATGGTATTCTCAACATCCTTCTGTAGAATCACATTTTGGTTGCCTGAAGTCTCTTCTTCATCTGTGAAGAGATTGTCCAGCTTTCATTACCATATAGGAGGACCAATATTATATAACAGTTCAGTACTATCTGCCTATATTTCAGAGATGAGGTATTGTAATTATTTACACTATTTACATTGTTTGGACAGTTGTCCACTTGGCCATGTTTCCTTAGATAAAAATGTTGGTTGAATTCAGTGACTTGACCCAAAAGAGTTGTGAGTTCAATACCTGGCTATAGCAGATGTGAACAAAAATTTGAAGAGTTGAGTTAAAGGGAGATAACTAATACTGAGAAATCTGGAAGAGGCATGGCATATGGAACTAGAACAATCTACCCCGGTGTGTTTGAAATAAAGGTTTCAGTTTGAAATTCCAATCAACTGAAGAAGGCTGGAGCATACTCTTTTCTTTGTTGATAACAAGCTACTTTCCATTTTTCAATAAATGCAAAATAGAATTAATTAGGAATTAAAAGAATATCTGTGTCCCATAATGGTTATTGACATGAAAAATGGAATCCTCAAGCTGAGTTCAAATTCTTCCCTAGTCTGTTTCATTTACTTTTGGTACTAATACTCTCAAAAAAGGAAGGAATCTAACACTTTTACAACCAGCTATAGGTTAAATAGCAGGGTAGACTTGACTCACTAGGCTTGAGTGGCAGTCACTCTAGGAGAAGGGTTACTCTGAATTCAAAACCATAGAGGAAGCCATTGGAAACCAATCTACTTTCTTTTCTATGAAGTAAGGACAATTTCACTCCAAACAAGGGTATAAAGCCACTAAGGGGTTACAGGGAGTGCAAGAGAATGAGAATACTTTAGAGAGGAGAAAGGACAATAAAATAAAAGAATTTGGGAAGACAGGAGGTGGTGATTGGTGCTGTATTTAAATTTGAATATGGTAGGTGGCAGTAAAGAAAGAAATCTGAAGGGAGTTTCACAGGTGAGAAGTATGAGAAAAGAAACTAGAACAGACAGCTGCATCTATCTAGTTCAATAGTAAAATGATGAGACCTAATTGCCAGTTCAGTAGCACACTTAACTTCATGCGATCAAGGCACCAAGGAGGAGAGCTCATAAAAAAAATTGCCATGAAAATATTTGCAGAAAAGACAAAGGGGGAGCCATTGTCATGTCAGTGGGAGAGTGACTGAAGTTGAGATTGATTACTTAACAGATCCTTCTTTGAATTTTGTCAAGAATCTTGAGATCTATAATAGTGTTGTAGAGTGGTTTCACAGTGGAGGCTTGTATTTGTACTAAGTCGGTCCTAAAATAGGTTCGATGTACAAAACGTTAGGAACTTGATATAATAGGTAATGACAGAGAAATCTAGTGGAGGTCGCTGATATTTTTCGACTGACTGACCAACTCCCTGAGCGATTTTCTACTACTCCTACTTATTATAGGTGGGAGAGTCTATTAACAATAGAAGAGGTGTGTTCCACTATAACAAATAGGGAGCACCAGACCAAATATGGCTGCGGTATTCCTTGCACAGATGAATGGTAGATTTATAAATGTACAAGATGGATTCTGACAAGAAAAACTGTCTGTCATGACATAGTGAACCAACTTTCTTAGAAGCAGATGAAGTAATTATCTTTTTTTGTAATCATGGCATTTCATCTTGTGTACGCAACTGATGTATGTTGCATTTTTGAATGCCGTTCTTTTGATGGCGTTGCATTCATGTCACTTCTCATACACATCACATTCATTGAGTGTCAAGGATCTACGAACTGTCCTCACCTAGCCTGCATATTGAACCAATGAACATTTCACCACCACTTGTTCTTTCATTACATCTGAGTCTTATATTCAACAAATATCTCTGCTTTACTTGATGCTTTGGATATTATGCCCAAACTGATTGATTTTAAACAATCACATTCTGACTTCATTTCATAGGAATTGGCACTAGATGTGATTATGATCAATGCCACCCCCACTCAGAGCAATGTTTGACATTTCAAAGAAATCTGAAGACAACCCAGAATTTATAAGTGATGCAGAAAAAAATTAATTTAAAGAATTTCTGTGTCCTTTTCATAATATATGTGATGTAGTTGCCATATTGAAGAGAAAAGGTCAACAGCTGAGAAAAACAGAAATATACTTCTGGACGAAAGCAGTTGAAACTTACAAAACTTGCAAGCTCTGGGGTAACAGATTTTACAAACCAATGAAGCATAGGTTAAAAAAAAATGCTTATGGTAATAGTAACTACTGTTTCCTTACACGGAAACATCCTGCATTCATTAACCAAGCAGCCATATTGAATTTTATCCAGTCTTTATCTAATGAGATAAAGATTTAGATGATAAAATTAATTATTATACCAGTTTCTTTGTTTTCCCTCAGGTTTTTATTTCCTGCCAAATATTTTTTTTATCAATCACTTAAATAACCACCAGATTGAAAACACCATATAAAAACATTAAAGTTGCCAGACAAGTGAATCCTGGATCAGTGAGGTTTTTGATTGACTGATTTGTTTTTATGAATTTATTCAAACCTTTGTGGGTTATTTAAAGCCAAACACACATGGTCAGATGAACAAGTATCATTAGTGTTGCTATGATAATGAAGTTAAAAGAGATAGAGAGAAGCCACTTAATACAGATAGACTTTGCACTTTGCAAGTTATAATGTTATCACTCGATAGAAGTGCTTGGAAGGAAAGTGTGCAGAGTGTGGTTGTCTCAGCACATCACATGGGTTTCATCAGTGACCATAGCTTGTGCGGCAGTTTTTCACCAAGCACAATATTCCCCAGATCTTTCCCCTTGTGACTTTTTCTTCATTAAAAATCAAATTCCACCTGAAAGAAACAAGATGTTGTAGCAACCCCAGAGAATACAATGATGCTGTCCCAAAAATAAGTTCCAGGAAGTCTTCCATCAATGAAAATGATGCTGGATAATTAGGTAGCTTCAGAAGGGGATTATTTCAAAGGATATTAAATGCTGAATTGATATGTGTTGTAGTTTTATTTTTCATAGCCCCAGTCATGATACTTTTTGATCAGTCCTTGTATTTGTAATTGCAAGAATAATTCTTTATTCTGTGCAAATCTTTCAATATAAATATAACTATTTTTTTGAAATAACAATGATTTTTCCTTATAGAAGTCCTACTATTTAACCCATAACTGGGGGAACAGAGATGGATTCATAGCTTTCCTAAGAGTATTTATGTGTATGTGAATGTAACAAACTGGAATTCAAACCCGGCTCTCTGATTTCTCATTCCAAGCCACTATCCATTATGCCAGATGCACATCAAGATCGGTGAAGACAAACTGATGAATCATTACAAAAAATTACCGAAAGTGAATCCAACAATCTAACAGTAATATTGCTACAGAGAAGTGACTAAATTTTAAATCTTTTCACAAATTATTGGCTGAGATGAAGTGCCTATCTATCTTGTGTAAGTTTTCAAGACTCCTTAGAATCGTACTAAAAACAATTCCTTCGTCCTGATGTTGAAGTAAACCTACTTAATTAAATTCCCTCTATAAACCTTCTTAGCCCAAATTGAAACAAATGAAATGTATAACTAAGAAATGTATCTGTCTATGTCTGAGATGAGGTATTGTAACTATTTACACTATTTACTTTATTTGGGCTGTTGTGCTCACCTTTATTGCCATATTCATGACGTTTCGACCATCTTCAGATGATATGTGTTAGAATTTCAAACCAAGCCCTTTATTTAGTCTACAGGGGTAAATTGTTCTATTTCCTTGTGCCATACCTTTTTTTGGATATCTCAGTTTTAGTTAATTTAGTAACTCAACACTCCAAGTTTTTGTTCCCTCTGCAATGGCCAGGAATTGAACTCACAATTCTTTGGGTCAAGTCATTTTTGGACTACTCAACCAACACTTATCCACTGGGCCATTTGTAGTTTCAGTTCAAAATTCCAACGTATATCATCTGAAGAAGGTTGGGTGTATAGTGACCAAAATGTTGTGAATATGGCAATAAAGATAAAGACCAAATTATGTAAATAATATAAATAAGAAATATATTTGACAACCTTTGTTATGAATTAAAAAATATATTATTCTTTATTCATGTGCATCACTGTCACTAGTTGTGATTAATTAGTATCTTAAAGAAAAAACTAAATAAGAATTCATTTGTTTCTGCTAAGTTTTTAATCAAGAAATACAATGAAAAGTACAAAAGCTATTTTGAGTGGAGGAAAAATTCTTCTATAATATTGCATTTTCAAAGCCCACACATTTCTTATGTTCTAATATCAATAATAAAAACTATAGTCTTACACAGAACATTCACAAATGGTAATTATTACTGTTAAAGACAAAATACCAGAAAATATATTAAACTCCACTTTCTCCATGAGGAACAGTTTTTTTTTACACTGAAAACTTTTCTTGCATTTAATTATGTTTGAAGTAATAAAAAAATACTTATTTTCATTGAATACCCATATTTGATTAGAGGCTCCAGTATTTATTCTAAGCAATGTTTATTTCATTTATTTTCTACTTGAGAAAACTTAATAAAGAAAACATGTTTCCATTTGCAGGAGGAACCACCATCTGATCTGACATGCATTTACTGCTCAGCTACAAAGAGCTTCACAATGAAGGAAGGTTCTATTTTGCCTTTAAATCATACTCCCTCATATCTGCTGAGTTTCATAACAAAAACATAAACAAATCAATTTCTGAAGAATTAATGAATTTATTTTTAATCCAATATTTTTTATTACTTCAGCAAGACTATTTTCCCTTCTAATGAATGCACAAATCCTTGTTCAGATTATTGAAAGCCCATATCTGCTGAGTTCCATATCCAAAATGTAAACAAAGCAATTTCTAAAGAGTTAATGGATTTATTTTTTAATCAAACATATTTATGAGTTGAAATATTATTTTCAGTGGCTATCCATATTTGAGCAGATCCTCTGTTTATTTTAAACAGGATTTAATCTACCTGCCTACTAGAGACAACTTAATAAAGAAAATGTTGGAATCAAACATGCATCCCTTTGCAGGAACAGCCACTCTCTGATGTGGTGTGCTTTTAAAGCTTGCCTACAAAGAGCTTCATGAGTATGCCTACTGAATTTAAGGATTCTACAAGTTATATAAATATGATAACGATATTATCAATAAATTTGTGTATTCTACAGGATACAATTCATATATGTATAGTAAACAAACTCTTTCAAATTATATAAATATAAAGTCACAAAAAACATTTATATTGTAAAGAATATTAAATTTGAAGAATAATATTAAAAATACTGTAATTATTTTATCTACCAACCTGAGCTCATATTCAACCAAACTGTGTGTGGATTGGTTGGCTCCGTTGAGGAAACATAGGTCATAGGAATGTACCATTTGTAGCTGAAAAGAAAGAAATTCACCGATAATGATGACTGAAGTAAAACAATTCAGATACATACAAGACTGATAATAATAATGTTAATAGTTCAAAGTTAATTTGCGTTCAAACAATTGGTCTTTAATCACACCCTTCATCTGATGCTTGAACGTCCAGCATTGGAGTTTGTGTCCAGAAGTGGAGAGAACAGTTAAAAATTTAAATTTTAAAATAACTGGAAATAAATTAATGATTTTACAAGTTTTTAATTTATATTGAATTTAAGCAGATATCTGTCAGTCTCCTCTGCGGTGAAGCAATGATCAAAAAGGAAAAATCAGAACCACATACAACATGGCATTAAAGAGGAAATTCTTGAAGGAAGTTAACTGTTTTTGGAGAAGCCTTTTCTTATTTGTAACATTCGATAATACAGTTTTAACAATTCTTATTGTATTTTTTCTATCAATTTGAAACTTTCATTATTATAATGGCAATGTAAGAACCTTTGTGAATAGGTTTGCAAAGTCCAAGTTCACCATCCAGTTGGTATGAATGAAAGCATTTCTGATGATCTCCGCAAAGTGGCAAGACTTCTATACAGAGGTATAGAATAAAATTTCCTTGTCTTAAAAATGTTGATAAATAAATGCTGCTCATAAAGCAGAGCCTGTTTAATCCATGGAAAAATGGTTGACTCCTTGTACCACTGCAAAAAAAAAAAAAAAATACCTGACCCGTTCAGATATGCTTTATCTTTACAAATGTCAGATCAGTCAGAAAGGAAATGGAGTATTGCTGCCATGTCTGGTCCATCCTCATTTTCCAGCTTTGGTAGAGTTCAAAATCGTTTCTGTGGTCATGTTGGGATGACTTACTCTAAAAACCCTCTTTCCCCACAGATGCAACATTTCAATCCTATCACCATTCCAAATTTTCTTTAGTTCCACCAGTTCAGAGATTTACAGCTAGGACATTTACACTATCTTTTGTGGGGAAGACTTATTCTCCAGTCTGCAGCCTCTTTCCCAGAGAAGCAACATCCATAGGAAATGTTCTTATGAGCTCTACTCTTTAGTTCCATCAGTTCAGACCTTTACTGCAAAGATATTTAAATAGTCTTTTGGAAGAAGACTTATTCTCCATTCTGCAGTCTCTTTCCCAAAGAAGCAACATTGTAATCCCATCAATGCTCTATCACTATTTCCATGGCAAATGTTCTGATGAGCTCCACTCTATTGTCCCACCAGTTCAGAACTGTCCAACTAGCACCCTCTTACCCATGCTATTCCAAGTATTTCCATAGTCTCCTCAAAGAACTAATTACTCTTCTTAATTTTCTTCCTTGCCAATAAATAGAACAACAATTTGCTAAGTTCCTCAAAAAGCATTATAAGAGAGATATCTTCCATTCAAAAAGGTTACCAAAGGCTGCATCAGAGAAGCACTTAAAGAAATTAGATTTTTTGTTTTATGTTTTTAGTAAAAACAACAAATTCAAGTTATCATTGGTGACACTGTTGATTACTTTGTTTTATTTTAAAGTTCATTCACAGCAGTTCTGTTTAAGGAAAGATTAAGATTACATCTGTCCAAGACTGATATCAGTTATGGTATTTGTAGTGAAGCTGTTTAGATGACTCATTAAGGACCTTTTCTTTTTCAGTGCATTGACAACTCATGGGAACAGGTGATTAAAATGATGCCTAATGAAGTTGGCCCACTGTTAAACCATCACCTGTAGAGATTATCTTTAAACCATTACGTGCAGAGATTATCTTTAAGATCATCATGTGTAGAGATTATCTTTAAGACCATCACATGTAGGGATTATCCTTAAACCATCATGTAAAGAGATTATCTTTAAGACCATCATATGTAGAGATTATTTTTAAGACCATCACATGTAGAGATTATCTTTATTTACATTCAGACTAATATCCTCATCTTTGTTGTTATTATCACAACATATATCTCATCTTTGCTGTCTGGTCTACTTCAGGTTGGTTCAGGTAACCTTCAGGGGATTTTGAACTGAACCCTTCATTTAATCTATAGGGTATATTGTTCTAGTTGTTGTCCATGTTTGGGGATATCTTGTCTTTAAAGTGTTGATTCATGAATTTGGTGGCATATTAATTTTGAGTTCAATCCCAGGCCCGGGTAGTACTGAAACATTAGAAACAGGATGATCAGTACTAAAAAAGGACAAAACAATACCTCCCTAGATATGGTCATTGGGACAAGAAAAATTCAAACTCTGTAGAGGGAATAAAGGGTTCAGTTTGAAATTCTTTGAAGGTTATCAGGATCCACAGACACCAGAAGGACAGAGAGCACACTTGATTGTGATAATAATAACAAAGATGAGGATATTAATCTTAATGTAAATAGTGCAAATAATAACTCTTCATGACAGAAATTCAGATAAAATTCATAAGATGTTGTTGATGCAGAACTTCCAATCAAGAAATGCTTTGTCCTAAGACACTTTTCAAACTGATACCAAATCAAAGAAAATAATCAGCATAAATATGAGTTGCCATTATTGTGGAATGGAAACAAGGAAGACATTTTCATTGAAAGGAACATTCATTTGTTTCTGACTCTTATGTACCATGCTTCAGCTCCATCACATAAATTAGGTGCAATTTAGTTTCCATTAAAAAATTCAGGTGTGGATCAGAGGCAGATCTCGCATTCAATCATATCCTCCTGTAAATAGGCAATCTTAACATCCACTGTGTGACACATCCACTGATTAGATGCCATATAAAGTATTTCCTTTGAACATATCAGTGGATCTTTCCACAGATTGGCCACATCTTCTTGAAATCCATGAGCTACCAATCTAGATTTAGTAACAAGATTGCCATTTCTTCTCAATAATTATCTGTCTCACAGGCATAACATTTTTGCTTTGATCTTCTACTTTTTCGTACACATAATTATCCTTCCACGTCTTAATTTCACTTTTCTTTTGCCAGCAGAATTCAGTTAGAATTGTCTGCAAATCTTCAGTTACCACTACTAACCAATCGTTCTTTGATAATTTGCATGCGGTTAACAACATAAATGTCACAATGAGGTCTGGAAATATCTTCCCTTTTAAAAATGGTTCATGACTTCGCTAATATGGCAGTAAATCCTCAACAATTTCCTCATACACACTATTTACATCGTGGTTGCTGAAGACATTAGGTTTATAATACCCAGAAATTCATACACAGATCTCCTCAAGGACACATGGCACAGTGGATAAAGGCGTTGATTCGATTCAGTGGCAGGATCCAAAGAGTGTGAGTTAAATACCTGGTTAAGGCAGTGGAGAACTTCATAGATGAAGAAGAAATCTGAAGCAACAGCAACAAAATAGGGCTGATAAATGACATCTGACGTGAAACTAGAACAGTCTACCCCAGTGATTGAAATAAAGGGTTCAGTTTAACATTCTAACCAGGGCGTACAACATCTGAAACATTGTAATAAATATGGCGACAAAGATGAGGACAATAGCCCGAATAATGTAAGTAGTGTACATAATACCTCATCTCGGAAATATACTGAATTTCTTCATAGATGAAGAAGAAATCTGAAGCAACAGCAACAAAATAGGGTTCTTTTCAGGGAAACAGGAGCAAAAAGTATGCTTAGTCAGACGGAGTCTGAAATTCTAGAATGAGATTTTATCATTATTTACATTATGCAGATTATTATCTTCATCTTTGTTGCTGTTATTTTTCAGCTATTGTGTTCTCCAGCTTTCATCAGGTGCTTCTTGATCCAGATAGTATTATTAGTAATATCTTGAGTTTAAAATTAAATCAAAATAAATATGAATTAAAAATTAATATTGGTTCTTCCCCTTTGCTGTGTTTATCACAAAATTTTAGTTACTATATTTTCTCGCCTTCCCTGGGTGCTAATCAAGAATTTGAAATCATTTTAGATGATACAAATACAGGGTGCAATGGATAAATTGTAATAAACATTGGCTTCAACCACAGCCTTCAGATGACTTTGGAAACTCCTGCAACTCATTTGGACTGTCTCCTTGTTTAAGTTGGTGAATGCTACCATAATTCTTGCCTTTAGTTCATTTTTGGCATTACAACGAGTTTAAATGGGCACTACACATAATAATCAAGGCGGGGTTGCAATCTGGGGAGTTAGGTGGCCAGATGTAAGGGGTGATGTGGTTGTAGAAATTGGCTGACAATTCTCCTGTTTGTATGGCATGGTGCAGAGTCCTGTTGCCAGATATAGGGTCTTCCAGCAGACCCCCTCTTGAGTCAGGGTAGCACTACCTCCTCAAGGTACTTCATGTAAGCCTCTGTGTTGAGTTTGAAGCCCTGTGAGAAGATGAATGGAGACGTAAAGTTGACATCACTAGTGATCACTCCAAACATTTTCATAATCATCATTAGACTAATCCAACTCTTTCTGAATTCAATACAATGTCCTCAGATTGACACCCAAACACCCTGCTCTTTTTCTCACAGATGGTGCCCAACTGACCCTAGTATACTCTGCAGTTAATAAAAACAAAAACTAACAATGTGTATGCACAAAATGAAAAATATAAAACGGCGACAATTTACCCAACATAGCCAGTAAATAGGTCGCTCTTATTTCTATGACTTGTCATGTCCAGTGTACTTTTGAGAGAATTTCAGGATGCATAACTTAATTTTTTTTCTTAGGACATCAATCTACTTCTCCAATAAACTAATGTATATTTCTACATTACGTCAACCATGGATTGAACTCATAAATTTTAAGGAACAAGATGTGGATATTGGATTTGTGGAGCCTTAAATTCAATATCGCTTCTCTTAAAAATTCTGAGATATTTAACAAATGCTAAAATTACCTGACAAAGGTCAGAGAGTACACAATCTAAAACATTGGGATTGAAACAACAACAATAAAAATAAGGAAAATATGTTTAAAAAATCATTGTATAATGTTTTACTGTTCTTCAATGTTAATTCTTTCTTTCTTCAAATTTTTTCAGTCAATTATTTATAATCACAAAATACTGTTTCTTGCTTATATGAACTGAAATAATGATATATTTAATCCGTTATGATTTGTAAATAAAATAATATTCTATTGTATCCTGAAGACTTTCCAGGAAAGATTTTAAGTCCTGACTCCATTCTTATTTTCCTCCTCATGAAACAAAAATAGTATTTTGTAAAATCTTTTTGTTTCTCACTATAACAACTACAAAATGCCATCATCTATTTATTCATTTCTGAAAGGAAATACATTTGAATGCATTGCAATATAAATAAAAAGGGCTTTCACCTCAAAATAAAAATTTCAGACCATAATGGAAAGGGAGAAGTTTCTTTTGAAACAGTAAAAGACAAACAACAATAATGACACACATGATTTAAAATGAGAGAATAAAAAGGGAAGCATAAAAAACCTAAAAATCTTGCATTAAAAGGCAAAATAAGTGCTTAGCAAAATCAGAAACAATAAAAACGAACATAAGAAAATTTGTTCAATTGTAGTTAGTTAAACATGTTACATAGATAATAATGATAAGAATTTATCCTGACCCAAATTACTGGTTTGTCAAAAGCTCTCTAGAAAAATGAAAGCAAAATTTTGTGAGCACATTCACAGTATAATTAGTATTACACCGATAGCAGTGTAATTATTATTACACTAACCACAGTATAACTATTATATATTAATCCATTCAAACGAGCATCATCATCTTGGTTGTTATTGTCACAACATTTTAACGATGGTAGCCTCTAACCCTCTTCATGTTTGGTAGCATTGAGAATTATGAAGCAAACCCTTTATTATTGAGTGCATGCTCAAGGAAATATTTGTCCTCTTGATATCACTTCTACTGAATTAAAGTATTTCACTACCTCCCCTAGGAATTGAACTCATGTCCATCAAATAATTGCATACAATTGTTTAAATAAAACAGTGTATAATTAATTAACATACAACAAAGTGTATTCTTTTCAATTTGTTTTTGTGGTGTAGGGCGTCAGAATTGACAATGTACTTTGGAGGTTGCCAGCTGTATTTGATAAGGAATTGCAAAAAGTAAAAAAGCAAAAACAATATCCTAAACTTTTAACCAATTTTTAGTCTTTAAGGGAATCATTAGTTCTGCATCAGGTAGCCATTTCAAAGATACAAAAGCAAATAATAATTCCACATAGTTACATATAATACAGTAGCAGCCATAATATAAGAAACGGAAACAACAAAGACATAAATATGTATATTACTTAAAAGGTAATGCAACTTTGTATAATATTTGTGCATTACACCCTAATCTTTATTTGGTAAAAATTTCATCGCTAATCATGCATTACCTTTTAAGTAATATACATATTTATGTCTTTGTTGTTTCCGTTCCTTATATTATGGTCGCTACTGTATATTTAACATAACATTTTTGAGGATGTAAACATATTTGTTTCCCTTTCTTGATATTTAAACTTAAAGACTTTGTGACATGACCAGCTGGTGTCTGGAACACACTGTGATGTTAGGATACCTAGGATGGAAGCCAGTACTTTCTTCTTCTTCTTCATCGCTTGTTTTTGTTTATTGTGCAGGAGCATCGTCCACATCAGTGGGCCCCCTTCCAGGTAATTGGCTAGTTGCACACAGAGCAGTTCACACTCCAGAAACAGGATCTGTTGATGAGCTTGCCATAATTGTAGTGGAACAAAAATGTTTGACAGGATGGCCTGTCCCGGTTGTCATCCTAACTCAGACTTTAACGGCAACCGAGGACTCTGTTTGTAAAAGACATGGAGCTGAAATCATTGGAACAGTCAGATTTTTAATTTGATTTTATTTCAAAGATAATGAAATAGTCAAGATTTTCTAAAAAAGAGAGGTATTAGCTATAGATAAGAAGCTAGGAAATATATAAACAAAAGTTTTATTTATTTTTGTCTAAGTTGAATTGCTGCCAATGTTAATATTACACACAATTTTGACTTTTATAACTGAATTAGCAAAACTGAGATCATTTTTGGAGAAGAACGTACATTCTGGACTTGCAGGCAAATTATTTTTTTGATCTAAACAATGGCTCTGAAAATAAGGGTAGATGTGTACACGTGTAAATATAGAAGAAAGAATATACAGTAGATCTTTGTAAAATTGCATGCTGTATATAACATATATTCACACTTGAAAACACACACATGTACACACTGCTGACAGAAATTATTGACACAGACTAAATTTTTTAATTCATTGGAATAATTACAAAGATAATTGAGTCATAAAGACTTGCTGTGACATGAGATGTATAAAGTTAGTAAATATACAATCAAGATTTTTAATATTTAATTTTGAATAATGATAAACAAAAGAAAAATGGTATGCCCCAAATTTATACACAAGAAAATTGCCCATACATTTTCTGATTTTTTGGGGGGTCGGGGGTTATATTTAACTAAATTGGCTCAAAAGGATTGACAGGAATACCTTGACCTACTTTATGTGCAGAAACTTGATATTGTTGCAGAATATTTGGGTTTCTTGCTTTTGTATATCTTTTCACTTCATTCCATAAATTTTCAATTGGATTCAAATTGGGACTCTGTGAAAGCCAAGCTAAAACTTTTATATTCTTTTCTGTAGAAATTTCTCAACTAATTTACAAGTATATTTTGTATTCTTGTGCTTATGGCCATATCACATTGAAACACTGGTTCTCATCTAGTCACTCTAGTTAAGCAACAATGAGCCTTGTCAGCCATTAAACAGGTGACTACTGGGGAATACCAAGTGTTGTAAAAAGCCCTAACTTGATGTCTCCAAACAAATTACATGTCATTGATCCCAGACATTCTAATCTTGTCTCATCTGACCAAAATGTATTCTCCCAGAATGCGATACACTTAACAATATATTCATCTGCAAATGATAAATGAGATTTCAAATGATTAACCTTTATAAAATTGGTCTCAAAAGGTCAGCATGTTCATAGTCTTATTTCTTGCAAGGCTCTAGCAATAGTATTTCTTGTTACTTTCACTCCAGTAACTCCTGAAGCATTCCTGTAATCTTGAGTTGTAATATTTTGGTTATTTTCAACAATTCTTTATAAGTTACATTCTCCTCTGGCTAACAGTTTCTTCTTCTTAACACATCTGAGTTTATTTACAACAGTATTTTCTCTTTTGAACTTTACAATGATATTTTCAACAATTGATTTAGGGATAGTAAACAAATTCCATGTCATTAGGTCCCAAAAATTCTAATCTTGTCTCATCTGACCAAAGTGTATTCTCCTAGAATGAGATTGACTTATCAATCGATTCATTTTCAAATGTTAAGCAACATTGAACCTTGTCAATACTCAGATGGGTAACCACTGTGGCTGCTGTAAGCTTTCTTTAAGCTTTTATGTTTTAGTCTGTGGGGAAAATTGTGAAAATGGCCTACCTCGGAAACGCGTTCGAATCTGCGCAGTATGTAAACACTGGTCCTTCCAACTGTAAAAAAGAAAACCAAAATGGCGGCGCCTGCGTTTTATGCCGAGTAGTCTCGGTCAGTTAACGTGAAATCTCGTTGCCTCGTGATTCGCATGCAAATCGTGGTCGGTCCGCAGCTGTATAAAGCAGGCTCGTTTCTGCTGTTTCAAAAAAAAAGGCTTTTCGCTCGTGAGAAGGTTGGACGTGCGACCCGGTTTTCTTTGTACCTACCTGCTATCACCAGTTGAATTGTTGAGTTACACACTTCAAGCTATTTCGGCAATGGACAAGTTCGATCTAAAGTTGATCCCAGAATTCGACGGCTCCCCACGGGCCCGACTATCGTTGAATGGTTTGAAAAAGGCGAACGTGTTTGCAGGGTGTCCAAAATAAAGGAACCTGCACTAGTCATCCCACTGAGACTCACGGGAGGAGCCTACGCGGTATATCAACAACTTCGGGGACGATGCTGACCTAGAAGAGATCAAGGACGCCCTGTATACGGCCTTTGGAATAGATCCATTCATCGCTTGGAAACAGTTCGTCGGACGACGGCTCGAGCAGGTGAGACCGTGGATGTTTACCTGGCTGATTTGCGAAGGCTGGCAGTACCGTTTGGCGGACAACGGACCGCATACTGGGGTGCGCCTTCCTGGCAGGGCTTCCAGACGACACCAGTCGGCTCCTGCGAGCGTCTTCAAGATTGGACACACTGGGAATTGACGAATTGCTAGCCAGGGGCCCGAAACATCTTGAAGGACACGGAACAGATCGCGGCAGCCATGAGAACGCCTGAGACACCGAGGGAGGGCCCAAAGTGCTACAAGTGCGGTGGACCCAACCATTTCTCTAGGGACTGCCGGAGCCGGCGTGACGTAGGAGGGAGCGGCAGGCGGAACCGTGCGACTACGCTGCTATCGCTGCAAAGAGTTAGGCCATGTAGCACAGGATTGCTGGGGAAACGAGTCCGGGGACAAGGTGCTGTCGCAACCCTTGCCCCCTCTCGGTCAGTAAATGCGGCATTGCCTGTTATCAACGTGTACGTTGAGGGTAAACGATGTTCGGCGCTCGTTGACACTGGATGTTCCCGATCGATCGTTAGCGCGGATCGATGCGTGACATGGAACAGTCAACAAATCGAGATTCGGACGATTGACGGGTGTCCCGGCCTGTTGTGGTGTCGGGACTGTGTCAGTCCTAACAGACGGAGGAGTCATGCCAAAGTCGACGTCTTGGTGGCACGTCAAAGGCCCCTCGGTACGACCTGCTACTTGGGATTGATGCGATCCGGCGTTAGGAGGCATGATGATCACGCCAGCCGGAAATGTGGAACTGGGTGAAAGAAGAAAGGTGTGTGCAGCCCTTTGCGTTAGTGAGCGGATTTCGACGTCTCCTTCAATTCCGACGAGAGAGAGTGTGGACCGCCAGGTGAAATGGGCCCAAAAGACCCGCCAGTTCAGCTTCGCAACAAGGTCGCTGAGTACAAAGTTCCAGACAGCATCAGAGGAAAATACGAAAAGAGCTTCAGCAGTGGATTGTGAACGGCTGGCTGATTCCATACCCCAGGAAAGACTGGGACCCCAAAGGGTCTGATTCCCTTGATGGCAGTCGTGCAGGAGCAGAAACAGAAGGTGCGTCCGGTACTCGATTACCGCGAATTGAACGACTTTGTGGATGCTTTCACTGCCGATGCAGAAGTGTGCGCACATAAGTTGAGAACGTGGCGGCGGCAGGGAGTCAATGTGTCGCTTCTGGATCTGCGGGGAACGATATCTTCAGATTCACATCGACGAAGCGCTGGGCCATTTCAAACGGTTATTTTCAAAGGCCAACGCTTCTGTCTTACGCCGCTAGGATTTGGGCTAAATGTAGCGCCACTCATCATGAAATCCGTTATAGACGCCATCGCATCGCAAGACCGCACAATTGAAAGTGCCACATCAGCATACGTTGATGATATCTTCATTAATGAAAGTTTGGCCTCTGCATCGCGTGTAAGACAACACTTTTCGATTACGGTTTGGTGTGCAAGGATCCGGTGCGACTGAGAGATGGAGCAAGAGTTCTTGGCTTGCAGGTCTGGGAAGAAAATGGCACCCTCCGATGGAAACGAGGAAGTCAAATTCGGAAGCCCCTGATGTGTTGACCGGGCGGCGCGTATTTTCGTTGTGTGGAAACTTGTTGGACACTTCCCAGTGTGGATGGCTCAGGGTGGCAGTTGCATTCGTCAAGCGCCTGGCAACCGCAGCAACCAATGGATGGGATGATAACATCAAAGATCCCTCTCTCTGTCGCATACTAGCAGAGATGTTAAGTAGAGTCGCGGGAACTGGATCCCGTCGGAGGAGACTGGTGCATGAGTGGTGACGAGATCACAGTCTGGGTGGATGCGAGTTCCGTGGCGACAGGAGTGGCATTGGAAGTAAACGAAAATGTCGCCGAAGATGCGTGCTGGCTGCGTCCGACTAATGATGCCAGGCACATTAATTTGGCTGAACTCGATGCGGCGCTTAAAGGAGTGAATCTGGCTCTCCAGTGGGAGGCGACAACGTTGCGCTTTGGTCACTGATTCGGCGTGTGTGCACCGGTGGATTTCAGACACCTTGACCGGGAAGGCACGGGGTGAACACAAGGGCGGCTGGTGAGATGCTGGTCAGGCGACGGCTGGGCATTTTGCGATCGTTGGTGGACGAATATGGATTGACCGTAGACGTGACACTTGTGCAGTCCTGTCAGAACCGTGCAGATCGCCTCACCAGAGTACCGCTGGGTGGCTAGAACTGCTCAAGAGAGGAGAACCGCACTCGAGAGCTGTGCAGTGGCAGGGAGACGACTGGATGAGGACCAGGTTGCCAATACGCATCGTCAATGCGGACATCCGGCGTGAAACGAACCCTGTACTTCGCCAGGTTAGTCGACCCGCAGGGTGTCCAGAGAAAGCGTTAAATCCGTTGTGAAGGCCTGCACAACCTGTCAGTCGATCGATCCGGCACCCGTTCACTGGGAAAGAGGAGAACTGAGCGTGAAGAGCAACTGGAGCAGACTGGCAATGGACATAACTCACTACAATGGTGAGAATTTTTTAACACTCATTGATTGCGGTCCCTCCAGGTTCGCGGTATGGCGGCTGCTGCGCAGACAAGACGCGAGCACCGTCATTCGACTGTTGGAGAATGTTTTCCTGGAGCGAGGCCCACCCATGGAAATACTGACGGATAACGCATACTGCGTTCACCAGTAAAGATTTTAAAGAATTTGCGGACACTTGGGACGTGCATCTGCGTTTTCGATGTGCCTACTCGCCAGTGGAAACGGCATCGTGGAGCGGAACCACAGAACCATCAAGACCATCGCAGCCAGGAAGGGCTGCACAGTTTCGAAGCGGTTTACTGGTATAATGTCGCCCCGAAGGATAACATTTCACCATCCACGGCGCCGGCTGATGCACTGCACAAATATCATGTCCGGCGTGAGGGGCATCGAAGCCAACCCGCTGCCTGAACTAGAAGTGACTGGAGGAGATTGAAAAAAGGAGACATCGTTTGGGTCAAAAACCCACGCGGCAAGTGTACGACAAAGTGCGGCACTGGACGTGTTACGGAGGTTATCAGCCCGCAATCTGTGAGAGTTGATGGGGTGCCTCGTCACATTAAAGACTTGCGACCGGTGACGCAATCACTACCGCTACCGGCGATGAAAGCGATTCGAGTCTGGGAGTAGTGAGCGTTCAATCTGCCTTTGAGTTAGACCTGCAGGGCAGCGATTCTGATAACAGCAGCCTCCCGGCGGACACAGTGTTTACCGACACTCAAACCACAGACGAGAACACGCACGAGGATGAAGCTTGTGTTATCCCCTTCGGAGAGGGACTCGACGGCGACGATCGCCACCTCCCTGCCCTGTTTGTGATCATGAGATCAGGGGAGTGTGGGGAAAATTGTGAAAATGGCCTACCTCGAAACGCGTTCGAATCTGCGCGGTATGTAAACACTGGTCCTTCCAACTGTAAAAAAGAAAACCAAAATGGCGGCGCCCGCGTTTTTGCCCGAGTAGTCTCGGTCAGTTAACGTGAAATCTCGTTGCCTCGTGATTCGCATGCAAATCGTGGTCGGTCCGCAGCTGTATAAAAAAAAAGCAGGCTCGTTTCTGCTGTTTCAAAGAAAAGGCTTTCGGCTCGTGAGAAGGTTGGACGTGCGACCGGTTTTTCTTTGTACCTACCTGCTATCACCAGTTGAATTGTTGAGTTACACACTTCATAGTCATAATATGAAATATTTTTGTAACAGAAAAAGAAATTTGGTTTGGTTTATTTTGTTTTATGGCATATCAACCTCTATGGGTAATTTAATGCTGACAAAATTTTCATTGTTGGTAATATTTTTTTCAAAAAATTTATTTCTAATAATATTTTTTTCCTTCAAAAAATCTACTTCTGGTAATAATTTTCCTTCACAGGTAATATTTTTTTTCAAAAAATGTATTGCAAAGTATTTCTGGTATTAAAACCTATTTTTACACTTTCATAGTGTTTTGACCCCAGTTTGGGGGTTAACTATTTGCCTATAGCTGGTACCCTAACAGGTGCTACTACCTCATGTCAGGGTGGACCTGGGAACACCAGTAATTAAGAGGTGGTTCCATGCTCCTCAAAGCCTCCTGTACAGAGGCCTTGCTGTTGGACGTAGTTTATTGTTTTACCCAGGACATGGTAGTTTATTGTCATACCCAGAACGGAAAAGAAGTTTGTATTTAATAATATCCACAATATGGTAGTATAATAGCTACTGGATTAAATAATATTGTTTATTTTGAATAATGCTGCTTGGTAAAATGTCTTTAAAAAACAGTAACAAAACTGTTTGTTACTGAACATGTGAGCAGTGACAAACTATTAAAGAAAATAGAAACTTATACATAACATCTGGAAGAGACAGCTGAAATTTCTAGGGCACATAATGAGAAAAGAGGACTTGGAAAATCTGATACTCACAAGACTGATTGAAAGCAAGAGGGACAAAAGAAAATAACACATAACCTACTTAGTGAGTGTGAGTGAATAGATGGCAGAACAAGGTTTAAGAGAAATAACAAAAAGATAAAATTTATGAAGAGCTATGAAGGACAGAAAGTTGTGGAGAGCCATGATCACAAACGTACTGCAGGAACAAAGCACATAGAGAAGGAGAAGAACAAAACTGTCATCATACAACAGGCTTCTAAGGATTAAAAATTGCAAGAGATTTCTAGAAAATCCAAAGTGCCGCTATGTACAAGCAGTTCAGGCCAAGATGAAAAGCAAACAACTTAAATCCTTGGAGTTCTGGAAAATTTCCAACCAAATTCTCAATAGGGGCAAAGTGTCAGTGCCTACTATCACAAATGACCCTGAGGTTATCTCATCCTCACCAGATCACTATGATCTAATTCTACATTAGATGACAAAGGCCACACACTTCCTAACTCATCCTCTCTTATGGAGCACAAACTTAGTAATTTCTATCACAGACTGAAGACTTATTAAAACCTTGATTCTTAGAAAACTACACGTCCAGATAAAATCTTGGCTGTTTTTCTTAAGAATATTAATTAACCCTGGGTTATCCACGGTCTGAAGGAGAAGTCTTTCCCAAGTCTGTGGAAGGTGTCTGTTTTTAAGAATGTGGATGAGTGCTCATCCCCCATCTCATTATTGGCCCATCAGCTTCTTTAGTATCATCAGCAAACTCTTTGAGGCGGTAATCAACAAGAATGTTGTGGTTACCTCAGCTAGGACAACCTTTCAATCTACAAACAATACTGATTTCAATCAGCTCAACCCACTGCTGATATCCTATCATTGCTAACAGAAGAGGAAATACATATCACAAGGACAATCACAGATATATGGAAAACACTTGACAAGGTGTGGCATAGAGGATTGCTGCACAAACTCTTCAGCTTTGGAATCATTGGAAAAGTCTCCAATTATCAAGTCCTTCCTAACAGGTAGATCCATGAAGGTAGTTGTTAATTGCCCGTCCTCCAAGGCCCATGAGACTAATACAGGCATCCCGCAAGGGTCACTTCTCAGTCCAATTCTTCTTCTGCTGTATATTAATGATCTGCCTAAGAGTATACTCTAATCTTTTGTGTATATTTATGTAGATGATACAACAGTATATGGATACACCTCAATGGGGCAGGGGCGGGGGGGGGGCGGTGGAACTGGCTGTTCGCATTCAATACTTTAAAAACCAAACTAGTAAAGTTCCATCATCATCATCAAGCAGACCCTAAATTTTCATCTATTGCAATTATCAGGCCAGGGAGGGGCCTTTTAATTGCAATAGATGAAAATTCTCTGAGGGAGGCCTCATTGCCTTGAATGTCAGCTAAATCTTAAGCTCGAACCAGACTTCAAGTGGAACTTGTGTATACGATCAACCACTAAAGATGCTGGAAACATGTTTGGTTCCCAGTACCACTTCAGTAAATACCCGACTCAACCTTTACAAGTACCAGATCAGGCCAAAAATGGTGTACTGTTGCCATTTAGGTCATATCATACACTCTCATACTAGAGTGATTGACACTTTGTTCAAAGGCTGAAGTGACAATTCATGTATACAGGCTAAAAATGAAGTACTTTTGCCATATATGAGCAGGAACTGTCCTGTCTTCACTCTCAAGCTCCTTGCTACTCTATCACTATTTCCTATGGAAAATGTTAAGACAAAATATATTTCTTAGTTCCACCAGTTTTAATCTTCTCATCTGGCCTATCTCCCATGCCACGTACACACAATGCAGCAAACCACACTTATTAACTTTGTATTCCATCAGTGAGAACTTCCATTTGAATAGTTTTCTTTCATGTTTGGTTTGGTATTTCTTCCATGAACTGCTACCTTGTGGAATCAACTCCCAAGGTGATGCTTACATGACCACTACAATCTTAACCTGTTCAAGTCAAGCATTAACCCTTATCATTCTCACATATCATAAACTGCACCTCTTACTCTTATCATTCACACAACCTCCTCCTTCAGTATCCCTCTACCCTGAGTGGCTCTTTGGCCTTGTATACGGTGAAAATTAGTAAAAAAAAAAAAAGAAAAATCATTTCCAATATATGGGAATTACTAGAGAATTCGAATAGCAACTTGAAAATTACAATAAAAACAAAAAATTACAATAAAAAGAAAAAAAAGAGACTTGTCAAAAATTAATAACAAATCAGGCATCATTTGCACAAGTCCAGTAAAACTGACTTGAAAACCAAATTCAAAACAAAGTCAACATTTTTATCACATTTTTTTTCAACATGGACTTACATATGTCAAAATGTTGTAGAATAAATATAAAAATGACTTAAGATATATGATGTAATGTGTCAATGCGAGCACTTATATGCCAGGTATGCAAAACGAGTGAAGGAAAGGAAAAAGAAATAGGGCCACCCTAACACCTTAATTTAAGAAAGACACGGTCTTGGAGCTAGGAGAATTGGTGAGAGTTGTTGGGCATATGCAAATTTTTTGCGAGATCAGTTCCGCATAATAAACACCACGCAAGGGAGAATAGAATGAGATTTTAAGAAATGCTAATTAACAATTAATTATAATTGTCAATGCTACATCTAAGTACTTCAGATAATATTTTACTTTGTGATACATAAACAGTGATGACATAGAATTGGTGAGGCCACTGCCCTGAATAGACAGGTCCGGTGAGGAGAAGGAAGACAAGTTCAAATTTTGCCAATCTGCAGGATATACTAATGTCTGTAGAATGACAGAGTTGTACTAAAAAGCAGCAAAAATGAAAAAAAAATGTAAGAAATTCACAGAATATTATTACCATTTTAACAACATTGTTAAGATTTTCTTTACAAACAAAAAAAAGAAGTAAAAACCATTAAAAGATTAAAAACAAAATGAATATTTACTTAAAAAGAGAACGAGGTATGTTGCTTGTGTTGGCAAGGGTTGATAAAAGGAATCTCTCTTGTTTAACTGTGACTTGTTCTCCTCGTATTTCAACCATGACAACAGGATACCCCATCTGCTTTGTCCAAGTGTCCATGATGGTCTTTACATCCAAACGGTCACCTTCTGATGATGACTATGAAAAGAAATCACAAAATATTTGCTTTCAGAATTGAAAATAAAAGAATAAACAACCAACCTAATGACTAAAATAATCTTTGGATAAATGTGCAATACAAACTGGGCATCTAGCTAATGTAGCCTTGTCCCAAACTAAATTTTAGTATATATGTAGTGAGCTTCAAACATTAAGTTATGGTTAGTAGGCTAGTCTTACAGACGATTACTAATCTAAGGAATTTATTGCATACTGAATACTTGATATATTCAGGTGCTTGGTAAATAGTTACCTACAATTAGGTCTATTTAGTCAAAACAAGTGTCACAAGATTTTTCTTTATTTAAGCCAAATCTTTCCCCTTCAAAATCACTATTTATATTTATCCATATATATATATATATATATATATATATATATATATATATATATATAGAGTGTGTGTGTGATGGATAGTTATTATTGTTGTCTAAATTATGCAAAAATTAAAATAATACTTACATCTCATTTTAACAGATATATTTACCAAAATTAGACGAAAATATTTTGAAATAACAGAGACTAAATCTATTCAATAAAACTGCCATTGGCTTCAACCGCAGACTTCAGACAACTTCAGAATCTCTTGCAACTCTTCTTTGTACTATTTAGCATTGTTGAATTATTGCTAACATTTTTTCTTGATTTACAAAATCTACATTTCATTCAATTTCATTTCAATTTCCCTAACCAATCAATGAAATTTAAATAAGCTGATTTGTTTGGAAAAATACTTTGACAAAAACCCTACTTAGTGGTTCTTATGCACCCTAGTAAGATAATGAAATTAATAATTACTATAATAATAAACTAGATAAAAACAGGTATATAAGACTAACTACTAACTCCTTAACATCTACTATCCAAAATAACTTATCCAATCTTAACAATATCAAAATAATTACAACCACATCCTAAACTATTTATGCATGTGAAGAGAAGCCCAAATAACTAGAACAATAATAATTTTGAAGCAGGTATACAGGGTGCGATGGATAAATTGTCGTCTAAATGACACAAAAAAAATGAAAATAACACTTACATCTAATTTTAACAGATATATTTACCAAAATTAGACAAAAATATCTTGAAATAATAAAGAGTAAATCTATTCAATAAAAATACCATTGACTTTCAAATATTTTAACCGTTTTGGCAACAGTAAACTGGCTCACAGGTTTTAGTCATCAACAGCTGTAGGTTTTTATTCACAGCCACCAATAGCAGTGGATTTTTATTTATAGTCATTAACGCAAGAGGCTTTTTATTCCTAATCACCAAGTTACTTTGGATTTGTATTCTTAGTAACCAAGAGCAGTTGCTTTTTGTACCATGTTACCAACAACAATGGCTTTTTTTTTCCTTGGAGAAACAAAGTCAAATATTTTCTAAAATATATAAATTTTATTAAAAAAAAAGATTGAAATTTAAAGATGACAAAGAGTCATAGAGATTTGAATATTAAAGAAATGATTCTGGTTGAAATGTTTGTAACTTATTTATTTATTTGGTTGAAAGTAAAATTAAAATTTGAGGGGAATATAATTTAGAACCAATTTTTTTTTTTGTTTTAAAGTTAGAACTTGAGATTTTCGACATTAGATTTCTCTCGATGTTTCACATTTTAGTGATTAAATAACAACTTTTTAGCAAAAAAAAAAAAAAAGAATTTTTGAGGATTATGTATTTTTTAGTGATTGATTATTTATTTTGAATTTGTTTTCTTTTGTGATTGGTTCTGATTATTGATCTTCTACAAAAAGTAGGAAACACTGTTGAAAATTTTTTATTAAAAAAAAAAAAAAAATCACATTTCACTAGAATCTTACCCCAGACATAGCTTCCCACAAGTCATCCGTTTGTGCATTCTTGTAGGCATATTTATTCAGGTAATTATTGAGTCTTTTCTCAAAAACAGCTGACCCCAGAAAATGGCGCATCATTCGAATGATCGATCCACCCTGAAAATAGATTCACATTTTTATCTGGTCAACAAAGAAAGTGCATTCTTTTCAAAATCTTTATATGTTGGAGTTTTTAAAAGATAATGTTAGTGAAATATTAATTAAGACTTAGAGCAGGTGATTATTGGCATTTCAGAAAATCTATAAATCAAGAGAAATTATGGAATAACACTAGAATTTGATTGATTTAACACACACACTCACACTCACACATACATACATACATACATACATACACCCTTGTGCAAATTAATTGAAACAAAATGAATAATTCCATTATTATTTACTTTTTTTTCATATTTTTCCAATGAAACATGACCCAGTGCACATGTTAGTACTTTGTATGTCCATTCCATGAAGAATTTCCTTCCAGATTGGCCACAGATTCTCGATTTAAATCAAGAGAGTTTCCGGACCAATCTATAGTAATTTGCCAGTGTGTTCGTGCAGTGTTACAATTTTCACACACTTACTTGGAGTAACATCCATCACAGACAATGGCCATAGGACAATTAATCAACAGTTGAGACAATAGTGTCTGGGTGTGATAAAAATATGATGCAATCACAGATGATGCAATATTTTTCAAGGTCAAACAAATTTCATCATACACCACAAAAATAGATTTATACTACTGCACAGCATTGCAAATGACCTAATCTGTGGAAAAAATAGAAATTGACTACAACCTGTCACTCTAGTGGGTCTAAAACTGACCATATGATGAAAGAAAGGAAACTAAAGCTGCTGTTTCATTTAATTTGCCCAAGGATGTACTTATGTGTGTATGTGTTTGTACATATCATTTTTTTCATTGATACATGTTTCATTAAAATGAGATGAGTATTTTTTTAGCTAAATTTCTTCAAGGGATAAGGAACTGAACATAGAATAGGCTGCACTAGAGATAGTTTGGTCCAACACTGAAAATTTCTACAAAGACAAAACCTAAAAACTCAAGTCATGTTTTTAAATTTCCTCATCAGATTGAGACGCTCATACGGATACTATGCATTGCATGAAACCTATTGTAGCAAAGGAGTCAAATTCAACAGTGTAATGGACGCAACTCTTTCCGTCAGAAAATGTCGGACACGATGCAGCGCAAAGCAATGTACACCGAACACGGGTGTAATGCCCTTCTGCCAATTTCTCCAAGCGACCTGCTTTTATGGAGCCCAGACACACCTCAATAGCATGCGTGTAACGCGACCTTGCAAGACTGCACGAGACTGAATATTAAAAAATCACGGACGCCATCTTGGACCCTTTCTTTCTTTTCTCAACCCACAGGCCAGACAGACACAAGGGCGTTTGGGGGTAAGCCATTTCTATTTTCCCCACACCTATTCAGAAATATCTAAACTGTTAGTTGTAGACAACTACTTTTTCAAATCAATGATTAAAAATGGTAGAAAGAATAAATCACGTAGGTCTTCATGAGGACCATTCTTCTTTGAACCTTGAGAATCGAGTCTACAGAATAACAAAGAACTGTAACAAATAATTGAAATGACATCACTTGAGGATATCCAACAACTAAAATAAATAGCATATGTAACTCAAAGAGAAAATAATGGCATAAGACATTCCACACTAATTCAAATGAAAGGTTAGGAAGGACTCCCCCCCCACTCCATTAATACTGGAAAGAGCGATAACAGTGAACTTGAGAAACCTATTTTTCTGAAAAATTGTTTTTATAAAAATGATTTTAGGAATTTCATCTGAAAGTAACACTGGTTGCTCAGTTAATGAATGCCAAATGTTTCCATATAAGGAAACGGCTTATATTGACATTTCCATTACATGAGATCATATGCTTGGCTTCACTGAGTATAGATATTAGCTGAATGTTTGTGATTGAGTGTTTTCAACTATGTTTCTGGTCATTTTCAAAATCTAAGGTCATGGAGATATAGTGCCTTTCTCATATTCAATACTTTTAAAACTTGGCATTTTGTCATAGACATGTCACTGTCAAGAGAGATTTTTCATTCACTAAAATTTAGAATCTACTTTTTAACAGTTAATATATAGTATACATGTATTATTTATAAGTAATTGTCTTATGTTGGTGGAGATTTTATTGGTAAGTGATACCTGTTTATTGATGTGTGGGGTAGATTGCACTGTGATGTGTAAAGTTGCAGGCTAGCCTGCAGGATAGAGCAGTGGTTGTATGTCCAACCTACATATTTGATGACTGTGTATCTGTGGTTGAAGAGAAAAATAAATAAAAAAATTACTGCCTAGTGCAGGTAGTCAGTCAACTGGCTAGAGACGTCAGCTTTTAATAATGTCACCCCTATTGACTGGAATAAGATCACAGAGTGGGACTTTACAAAAGCTGATGTTTTTTCTTTCTAGCAAGATTTTTGTTCCCTGCCTGGAGAACCTTTGTCATTCAGAACTTTTGTTAGTTGCTGAGAGAGTCAAGCAAAGAGTGCAAGTGAAGACTTGTAAATGAATGAAGATGTATCAGAAAAATGATTCTATTTTATTTAACAATATTTTCCCCAACCATGTCATCAACAAGTAAATAAAATTTGTTTTAAAGAATTTTAGAAAAAAGTAACCCAAACACTGATACTAATATAAACAAAAATAAATACACCATGAACTTATACTATTTACATTATTCAGGCTATTGTCCTCATCTTTGTCGCCATATTTGTTACAGCATTTTGGCCGTTATACGCTCTGGCCTTCTTCAGGTAGTTGGAACGTCAAACTGAACCCTTTATTTCGCACACTGGGATAGACTGTTCTAGTTTCATGTGCCATATTTAATGGATGTCAGTTATCAGTTATCTCCTGTTAATTCCCCTCTCCAAGCTCTCCACTGCCTTAACTGGGTATTGAACTCACACTCTTTGGGTCTTGTCACTGGATCTAACCAACGCCTTTATCCACTGTCCCATGTGTACTTGAGGGACACTGTATGTGCTGCAGTAGAATTGGTGTTTCTTGAGCAAGGTGACCTGACTGAGCCCAACCCACTCCAGGCCTGTTTTGAATTCAGTTTTTTCTTCTCCTAGATGAGTTGCCGCACAAGGTTATAGAACCCAGTCTGTCCTGCTATTTACCCATAGCTGGGGGGAGAAGAAAAGAATTCATACCTTTCCCAAGGTATTAGCACATAAGTGAATGTAATGGATCCAACTGGAATTTGAACTCAGATGTCTGATTCCGCAATTTGAGCCACTATCCATTACTCCACCATGCTGATACACATCACTTAATAATTTTAATAAATAGCTTTTGGATTATTAATATTTCAGATGCAATCTTTACAAAGAAGAGCATAAGAATTTGTAAACAACATTGTTTTTATTTTGGAGGGATTTTTAGGTTCTTGAGTTAATGGCAATAATTTAGTTTGATGTTTTGAAAATTTTATAGTGAAAGATATCTTGGCACCCTTATGTATGTATGCATGCATATACTGGGTGCAGCAGTTTGGTATTTTGAGGACATGACCTTCAAGAGCTCTCTCTCTCTCTTTGACCTATTTTATTAACTTCTCTTTTTAGATAAATATCATCAGACATCAAATTGAACAAAGCCAATGAAAAGGCAACACAGTAATACAAAGCTATCTCACACCCTAACAGTTGCTTGATTTTACATTATCAAAGTTTGAAAGGAGTTGGAAGCTGTTGACAGGGACTCAAGAGGAGCAGCTAAATGCAAAGTGCATACTAATAGTCCTAATAATATCAGAAGACATTTGTATGAAAGGTTCAGAAAATAATTCATAAGAACCCCAAAAAGTTATGTGAGTCAATGCAAATGATCTCAGGATGTCAGAGTGCATCCTCAGAAGAGTTGTGAATGAGGACATCTGGTAAAAATAGTATATGATGCAGAGAGGTCATTTCATATTGGAAGAGACAAGAAACAAGCTAAAATACCAAGAGGCTGGAATTCTTTGGTTTTTCTCCAATGAGTAAATCTTTGATCAAGACTAAAAGGTAAACTAAAGGAATGGTATGTGCCTATACAGAGGTTTGACTAAAATTCCAAGGATAATGCCTAACAAGATTCAAGCAGCAATTTGGTTCAAGTAGGCAACAGCAACAAGTGAGATGTCATGTTTCATTACTTCCTTCCTCAGGGGTCCTCAGAGTCAATGCTACTGTCAATCAAGTGTTGTAGAACCCAAGAATAGACAGTGCATCCTACAGGTCTTCCCAAAAGACTTTCCAACATCTTAAAAGGCTAAGAAAACCCCAATGATGGATATATGACAATCTCCAAGACCATGTTCACTCAAACACATGGCATCTGAGAACACCTGACTTGGATCAACTGGACAGCAACATATAAAATATAGTTAAGAGAGAGGTCAATCAATGATGCCATAACACCATGGAACCTATCTAGTGTGGCATAATCAACATTATATCCAAAATTGATAAAGATCTCATCAGATGTCAACAATTCCAACTCCTTATCAAAGTGGTCATCAATGCTGAAAGTGGATACATTGAATACGTGGAATAAAAGCATTCTGAAGATTATTTGCGCCAATTTGGTATCAAATAAAACTTTTTTGACATGAGCTATATGCATCTTTATCAGGTTACATGCAAATTTCCTCAAGAAACAGACACACACTGTATACACACATATACAATTATATATATATATATATATATATATATATATACACACACACACACATATATATATATATATACACACACAAAATTATATATATATATATACACAAAATTATATATATATATATATATATATATATATATACACACACATAATTATATATATATATATATATATACACACATAATTATATATATATATATACACACAAAATTATATATATATATATATATATACACACACACATAATTATATATCTATACACACACATATATATATATATATATATATATATATATATATATATATATATATATATATATGGACATCTGATAATATATTTTATATATAATTTTGTGTGTAACATTTCAGTTAAATTGTTGAATATTTATGAGCGTCTGCAAATTTTAAAATTCCCTTTCGATCATGCTATATGACAGAATCTAGGTTCTAACAACTAAACTTTTTAGTTAACCTGATAAGTGTCTATGTTGGTTCTTAAATTATGAAAAATTTTGAGCAACAGTCAAATATATTTGTTGCAAAATAAAATCATTACATTTGCCTTGATAAAGTCGATATACTTTTTCTCTTGTTTTTTCATATATATTATAACTTTATAATATTATTTTAAATTGTAGTTGTTATTCTTTTAATCTTTAGACAGACATTCTGATGTTAAAATACAGACTTTTATTGCCTTTTTCCCATCAGAAATCTCATAATTGAAATCATAATTCCTTTTCTGATTCTAAGATTACATTTTGCATGCCTGATGGAAATGCTTTAATTATCATATAATCTTTTTCACAATGGACAGAAAAATTTTCAATTCAAGTAAATTTCGTCTTATTGTTAAACAAGTAATGTTGCCATCTTCATCAATAATTGTAATTTCCCAATCAACATTTGCAGCTGAAAATGATGGAAATGAAACTATTTGTTTTATAATCACATTACAAACTTTAATGTGTAACTTGCTTTCAGCTTCTTTCCAAATTGCCAATCTCGTAATCAGTGCTACTAAGCAAACCTAATCTAATTTGAAATAAACTAATTAACAAATAATTTGATACTATTTCGTACTTACTTAACTTACTTAATTGTTCCACTGGGAACTTCCTCCTTACCAATGGAATATGAAACGAATGAGGGTATGGTAAGTTCTAGGTGTTAAGTTTAGCACAGGTGGAAGCAAGGAGTGTAGTTTGCCCAAACATCTGTTATAAAAATTGTGACATAGTGAAATGAAAAGGGGTCGTAGTACAGAAAAAAATTAATCACCCACAAAGTTGCGCAGATGCTTGTGAATGCTGTCAAGCCTGGAAAGTGAGGACTGGGAAGTTCCAGCCCATATATGGCAGCAATACTCTGTTTTTAAGTGATGGGTCATATATATAAGTTCCACTTGATGTTTGGACTTAGCTTGAGTCACAATAGATGCTAAAGGTAAGGAGTTACATTGAGACTCCATCATGACTGGAAGAAACTCAGTCTGTTTAGTAATGATAAAAACTTACTACCTTCATTTTGGAGTTATTAACTGTTACCAGCCAGTTTATCCCCCATTGAGCTGTACAAGGAAGATCAGAGGTGAGATCAGCTGCCAGGCTCGGGTCATTTAGATTTTACGAGGTGTAACCATAAACCATGTTCTCATCTGCATAGGTATCTACTAATGATCTGAGAATCTTCTTAGATCATTAATATAAAGCAGAAAAAGTGTAGGACCAAGGAGAGAGCTTTGCAAGAAGGCCTGCATTGACCTCATGGGCATTAGAGTATACATGTCTGTTTCTCTCGTACTGCGAATTGGTAAATTTGTACAGAGAAAATTTTACTTTCATTTTCAATTAGGAACAAATTCTTTTAACTTAGTTGCATAAATAAACTCCTTCAGGTTTATAATTTCTTTGGGAAACTTTATTAAACAAGAGAAAGACCCAAGTATGATTTTAAATGTAGGCCTTGAGTGTGTGTGTGTGTGGGGGGTATTAATGTCCTTTTTATTAAAAAAGTTTAACAAAATTAAATTTCCCCAACATGAAGAAAATACATTACACGTGATTTTTACCATCATGTTCATTTTACTGATTCTTTTAACATCAAAGACAACAATGCTTGTGAGTTCAATCACCAGGCAGGGCAAGGTGTACTTTGCGAGTTCAATCACCGGGCAGGGCAAGGTGTACATTGCGAGTTCAATCACCAAGCAGGGCAAGGTGTACTTTGCGAGTTCAATCACCAGGCAGGGCAAGGTGTACTTTGCGAGTTCAATCACCAGGCAGGGCAAGGTGTACTTTGACTCAGTGGAAACAGGGCAGGCAATAACTAAGTACTACTAAATAAGTTTGGTTTAGTTTGATTAGTGGCATATCAACTCCTTGTGGGACATAGAATGCCGAAATTTTATTTTTGTATGGACTTTGGTAATTTTTTTTTAATATGAAAATATATTGCTGCTAATTTTTTGTAATGTATTTTTATATTTTCATGTTTTGACCCCAGGTTGCGGGAGAGGGGGGTCACTATTCGCTCATAGCTGGGACCTTAACAGGTGCTACAAGTCTTGGTCAAGTTAAGAGGTGGTTCTAGGCTCATCAAAACCTCCAGATCAGAGGCCTTGCTACCAGATGTAGAGTATTGTCATACTCAGGACAATACTAAATAAGAATCAGACAAAACACCCCTAGACAGGGTAGCAAAATGACAAAACCTACCCTGGTAGATTAAATAATGGCTTCAGTTCAAAATTCTCTGAAAGCACCTGATGAAGGCTAAAGGGCTCAATTGCTTAAATGCTGTGATAATAACAACAAAGATGAGGACAAACGTCCACATGTAAATAATGATAACTCATCATTCCAAAAATTCAGATAAAATAATACCTGTATATTATTTAATGCAAGAAAAGAAAATGGGTTAAATTATTTCTTATGGGGAAAATAATTCTCTGTGTGTGCAAAAGACTGAAATATTATTTAAAATAAAAATTTAATAACAAAGAAGAAGGAAAGAAATGTTTCAATCAGATAGTAAATATGACAAGCAACTTTTTAAAATATTGTACAAATATATAGAGAGAAAATATGATGTAATAAATTTAATAATTGAAGAGAAATAACAAAATATTTACAAGCATTGTGGATTAATAACAGAATCATTTTGAATTCATGATAGCAATGAAAGAAGTAATTCAAAATATCAGATCCTTATCCATCTTTACGCATTTCAATCACATTCAACAATACTGGAACCCATTTTCGCATGAAATACCCCCATTGGCCAGCTAATAAAATTTATTTGTTCCTTCTTTATAAAATTAATAAGATTTAAGCAGCACAATATTTGCAGCTATATATTAATTATCATGACATCTGGCTTGTGACATGCATTTATTAAGTGAAAAACATTACTTGATACAGTGCACTGTAATGCACTAGATAGGTTATATACTCAAGGTTCAAACAGTACTAGGATAAACTATGGTAATGAATAGTAGTAGTAGTAGTAGTAGTGGGGTCAGGATAAACTGCAGTAAGGAGTAATAGTAGTAGTAGTAGGGTTGGGATAAACTGCGGTAATGAGTAGTAGTAGTAGGGTCAGGATAAACTGTAGTAATGAGTAGTAGTAGTAGGGTTGGAATAAACTGAGGTAATGAGTAGTAGTAGTAGTAGGGTCGGGATAAATTGTGGTAATGAGTAGTAGGGTTGGAATAAACTGAGGTAATGAGTAGTAGTAGTAGTAGTAGTAGCATTGGGATAAACTGTGGTAATGAGTAGTAGTAGTAGGGTTGGGATAAACTGCAGTAATGAGTAGTAGTAGTAGGGTAGGGATAAGCTGTGGTAATAAGTAGTAGTAGTAGTAGGGTCAGGATAAACTGTGGTAATGAGTAGTAGTAGTAGTAGTAGTAGGGTCGGGATAAACTGCAGTAATGAGTAGTAGTAGTAGGGTCGGGATAAACTGTGGTAATGAGTAGTAGTAGTAGTAGGGTCGGGATAAATTGCGGTAATGAGTAGTAGTAGTAGTAGAGTCGAGATAAACTGCAGTAATGAGTAGTAGTAGTAGTAGTAGTAGTAGGGTCGGGATAAACTGTGGTAATGAGTAGTAGTAGTAGGGTCGGGATAAATTGGGGTAATGAGTAGTAGTAGTAGGGTTGGAATAAACTGAGGTAATGAGTAGTAGTAGTAGGGTTGGAATAAACTGAGGTAATGAGTAGTAGTAGTAGGGTTGGGATAAATTGTGGTAATGAGTAGTAGTAGTAGGGTTGGGATAAATTGTGGTAATGAGTAGTACAACAGTATATAAGGAGATAAGGAAACTGAAGATAAAATAGGCTGCCCTCAAGGTAGTTTTGCCTGATACTACAAATTGCTGCAAAACAAAAATATTGACCTAAAAGTGTGAATCAGACATTTATATCAATCTGATGCATCAAACTAAACTTGTTCAGAAATATCTGAACTGTCAGTTGTATACAATTCACTTTCACAAATGAATGATTAACAATTGTTTTGAGTGAATAAAGCATCCAATTTTTCATTGAATTTCATGGACAGGTGGTACAAAATCTCAAAAGAAACTGTACCAAAAAGAGAATCCATTTATTTGAGGACTTTTAAGAGCAGCAATAACTAAAATGAATAGGATATGTGACTCAAAGAGAAAATAGTGACATAATGAAGATGTTGATGTTCCACACTACTTCAAATTTTAGGAAGGAAACCCCCATCAATAATGTAAAGAGCAATAAAATTTACAAAACTTAAGAAACTTATTTTCCTGAAAAATTGTTTTAATAGAAAGATTTTATAAGTTTCAATCAAAGGTAATCACTGGCTGCTCATTCAATGAACACTAAATGTTTCCTTATAAGGAAACGGCTAATATTACTGTTACTATTAGAAATGATGAGAACAGATACTACTGTTTGATGGATAGAGACTGCAGAAAACCATAACAAGAATATAGCAGTGGCTGCTTGGTCAATAAATGCCGAACATTTCCTTAGAAGGAAATGGCTAATATTACCGTTACTAATAGAGATGAGGTGGGCAGATACTAAATTTGTTATTTAATCGCCCCCAACCCCGGACCTGCCTTACAGCGGTAGGATATGGCACAAGGTCAGTTTAAAGTGGGGAGCCCAAGTGCGTGCACATGTGCTAAGGCCCAAAACTGCCCAGTTTCTGAAACCAAAGTTGTGCTGGCATTGATATTCCACTGACCCACCCTCTTTGGTACAGGGAGGGAGGTACTGCCACAGGCTTAGAATTACTGGTACCAGACATTCCTCATGTATTTGTTGTTTTCTTTTGAAAGAGACAAACACAACTGAGAAATAAAAAGTAGTTTGTCCACCCGAACACAGATACTATACTTTGATCCCAGGCCAATGGCCAGGGAGGGAAGAAATGCCTAACTTGAGTAGCAATGGCTACTCAGTCAATGAATGTTTCATTATAAGGATACCATTAATATTATCATTGTTATTATGGCTATGGAAAATACTCTTATAAAACATAATTCTTAGACTGGCAAATATGAGAATTCTTCAAGATTATAGAGTTTTTTGGTTGAATACTTTTTATTATTTCTAAACGATTTTTTCAGCATGAAATTTCATTTAATTTATTTTCCTTTTCTTAAAAGAATTCCTCGACAGTTTTCTTTTTTCAAGCACAAAAGGCAAACAGAGATTTCCAATCTATCTTCTTCATGTGAAGTGTTTTGTTATTTTTTTAAAAAATTTATTCACTCTTTCTACATCAACGATTTTTCACTAAAATCACTCTATTCAAATGATTTTGCTTGAATCACCAAACAATTCAGGAATTTTCAAAAGATAATAGGTTTGTGTCTGGATCAGTTATAACAAATTTATTATCACAGATAAGGAAATTGAACAGAGAATAGGCTGCACTAAAGGTACTTTTGTCCGACACCATAAGATGCTATAAAACCAAGATATTAAGCTGAAAACTTGTCACGTTTTTAATGCCTTGTCAGATTTAAACTCTCGTATGGATTTTATGCATGTGCTCAACATATTCAGAAATGTCTAAACTATCAGAGCTCTATGCAACCATTTTTTTCAGGTCAGTGTTTAAAATAGCTTCATCAGACCCTATATACAAAGAGTTTTTACCAAATAATAAAAACTACATCACTTGAAGACTTCCAACAGTAGCAACAATACAAATGGATAGTACATGCAATTAAAAGAGAAAATAATGATATAATCAAGCTTTTAACATTCTACACTACTAAAAACAAAAGTTTTGGAAGGAAATTCTCATCATACGGGAAAATCAGCAGCAGAAAATATGCAACTATTTCAGCCATCAGGCTGGTTAAGAATTTAAATTTTATGCAGATGACACTGTATTGATAGTAGACATAGAAAGAAAATAGTAAGAAGTCCTAGATGAGGTAGTAAGGAAAGTGGGAAGAAAGGACTAACCATCAATTATCAGAGAACAATTTATGGTTGTTAGAAATACAAAAATGTCATTAGAAACAAAGAAAAGAGTGCTGAACTGTTATGTAATAATAATCACAATGTGGAAGTGAATACAAGACCGTTTTCTCACAGATTAAGAAAAGACTCGGGGAAAAATTGATGTGGTTCTACGGAAGGATGCTGAGAATACCATGGACAGAACATGTGTAAAATGAAGAAGTTTTTTTTTCAAAAATGGGAGCAAAAAGAACACATGCTTAGAATCAGAAAGTGATAGTTGGAATTTCTGGGACATATAATGAGGAACGATGGTTTGGAGAATTTGATGCTTACAGGATATATACTGAAGACAACAAAGGCAGAGGGAAACATTAAGTAACCTATCTAATGAGCTTGTGTAAAATGATCAGAGAGTGAGAAGGACAGTAAAAAATAAACATTACTTCAAGTTATGAAGAATAGAAAGTTGGGAAGAGCTATTATTTCCCATGTTCTGAATGTAAATAGCACATAAAAGAAATAGCAACAATGTTTCTATTACTACAGAATCTGTCAGCAAGTGATGAAGAGAAAGCTAGTCTTACTAGCAATTTAAAAATTAGTCTTACTACTGTGTTTAACTTTCACTGATAAATGACTTTCTAGTATAAGATTTTAAAAAATATTTTTATCGATAATCTTTCTTTTTTATTGGGTTGTCAGATAAATTTGTTCATTTTTTCTAATGTTATTTGAATAAACATGCAAAATACTTTTGCTGTAGTATTTTATGAGTTCCTGTAGCTCTATTTGCAGTGATATGTAAATGACTTCCTAATTAGCATAGCTAAGGCATAGACTAGATAAATGCCCAAGCAGTAAAGGTACACCAACTCTTGGTATGCAAGATAAAGGACTACTGTTCAGTTACCATAGTACAGAAACTGTATTGCTTTACTTCCCTTTGTGTGTTCCATTTGTAGTTTAAGTACCTTTTAGATTGGTCATTATTTTGACCACTTCTGGTTAGCCCTTAATATATTGATAGAACAATCATAGTAAAAAGCATGAGCACTTGGTTCATAGGTTTATCAAGCTCCATAATCTCACCCCTCAATATTATCCATCACCACCTAATCTCATCCATCAATGTTATCCATCACCACCTAATCTCATCCATCAATATTATCCATCACCACCTAATCTCATCCATCAATGTTATCCATCACCACCTAATCTCATCCATCAATGTTATCCATCACCACCTAATCTCATTCATCAATGTTATCCATCACCACCTAATCTCATCCATCAATATTATCCATCACCATCCATAATCCATCATCCATCAATGTTATCCATCACCACCTAATCTCATCCATCAATGTTATCCATCACCACCTAATCTCATCCATCAATTTTATCCATCACCACCTAATCTCATCCATCAATGTTATCCATCACCACCTAATCTCATTCATCAATATTATCCATCACCACCTAATCTCATCCATCAATGTTATCCATCACCACCTAATCTCATTCATCAATGTTATCCATCACCACCTAATCTCATCCATCAATGTTATCCATCACCACCTAATCTCATTCATCAATGTTATCCATCACCACCTAATCTCATCCATCAATGTTATCCATCACCACCTAATCTCATCCATCAATGTTATCCATCACCACCTAATCTCATCCATCAATATTATCCATCACCACCTAATCTCATCCATCAATGTTATCCATCACCACCTAATCTCATTCATCAATATTATCCATCACCACCTAATCTCATCCATCAATGTTATCCATCACCACCTAATCTCATCCATCAATGTTATCCATCACCACCTAATCTCATCCATCAATATTATCCATCACCACCTAATCTCATCCATCAATGTTATCCATCACCACCTAATCTCATTCATCAATATTATCCATCACCACCTAATCTCATTCATCAATGTTATCCATCACCACCTAATCTCATTCATCAATGTTATCCATCACCACCTAATCTCATTCATCAATGTTATCCATCACCACCTAATCTCATTCATCAATGTTATCCATCACCACCTAATCTCATCCATCAATGTTATCCATCACCACCTAATCTCATCCATCAATATTATCCATCACCACCTAATCTCATCCATCAATATTATCCATCACTACCTAATCTCATCCATCAATGTTATCCATCACCACCTAATCTCATTCATCAATATTATCCATCACCACCTAATCTCATCCATCAATGTTATCCATCACCACCTAATCTCATTCATCAATATTATCCATCACCACCTAATCTCATCCATCAATGTTATCCATCACCACCTAATCTCATCCATCAATGTTATCCATCACCACCTAATCTCATCCATCAATATTATCCATCACCACCTAATCTCATCCATCAATATTATCCATCACCACCTAATCTCATCCATCAATGTTATCCATCACCACCTAATCTCATTCATCAATATTATCCATCACCACCTAATCTCATCCATCAATGTTATCCATCACCACCTAATCTCATTCATCAATATTATCCATCACCACCTAATCTCATCCATCAATGTTATCCATCACCACCTAATCTCATTCATCAATGTTATCCATCACCACCTAATCTCATTCATCAATGTTATCCATCACCACCTAATCTCATCCATCAATGTTATCCATCACCACCTAATCTCATCCATCAATATTATCCATCACCACCTAATCTCATCCATCAATATTATCCATCACCACCTAATCTCATCCATCAATGTTATCCATCACCACCTAATCTCATCCATCAATATTATCCATCACCACCTAATCTCATCCATCAATATTATCCATCACCACCTAATCTCATCCATCAATGTTATCCATCACCACCTAATCTCATTCATCAATGTTATCCATCACCACCTAATCTCATCCATCAATGTTATCCATCACCACCTAATCTCATTCATCAATGTTATCCATCACCACCTAATCTCATCCATCAATGTTATCCATCACCACCTAATCTCATCCATCAATATTATCCATCACCACCTAATCTCATCCATCAATATTATCCATCACCACCTAATCTCATCCATCAATGTTATCCATCACCACCTAATCTCATTCATCAATATTATCCATCACCACCTAATCTCATCCATCAATGTTATCCATCACCACCTAATCTCACCTCTCAATGTTATTTTCATGTTATTATTTGAACAATTGTTTAGTCATATTTTATAAAAAAAAAAATGATAGCTCAAGATCCAGTGATTTCTATCATCAAGAAAATCTAATGCAATGTTTGCAAGATGTAAACAATGAAGAAGAATACATTATTGACTGTTTTTTTAAAATTGTTGATGAATAATTGGGCTAAAATAAATGGAAAAAATAAATTTATCTGACAAGCCAATAAAAATAACATTGTGAAAAATCAACCTTCATTTTCAGACAATTAAATTCCCAAGAACCAATAGATATTGAAGGGTTCAAGTTACATTAAATAAAAGCCAATAATTAAACTACCAATTTTATTATTAATGATTATTTTTAAATAGAGGTGCAGCATAGACAAGTTCAAAGTCAGAGATAAATTTGTATTAATTTCTCACTAATACATTTGGGGAAGGCATGAATTTGTCCCTTCTCCTGTCAGCTATGAGTAAAATAACAAAGCAAACTGAGGTTTTTAGCATTGGCTAGCAACCAAAGAGAAAGAGAACTTAAAGTCTAGAGTGGAGTCCCTTGAGGTTCACAGATGTCCATTTTAACTTCCTTCCAGTAATTCCTGTAGCAAAGTGTGCGAGAAAACGGAAAAAAAAACAAAAAAAAAACAACTTCTTGTGACACAAAAGACGAACACCTTCTTGCGAACCAAAAACAAACGCCTTCTTACGAACCAAAAAACGAACGCCTTCTTGCGAACCCAACTTTACGACAGCAAACGAGCAAAACGGCACCCACAACTGCTGCTGACGGACGACTGACCGCAACGGCAGCTGTCGCCCAAGAAAAGATGCCAAATGACTCGCGCATCTTCTTATAGTCTTCGGTCGAGTCCATTATGGTACTCCAAGGTGTGTCCGATGACAACACACACACGCAGTTCGAGGACGTTTTCGCGCATGCTCGTTACACTCCTCCCTGATCTCTAGATCACACAAATGGCAATGTGGAGCAGGCTGTTTCTGTCTGGTGCTCCGTCTCAGTGGTATGGTCTCAAGCGCTTCCTCAGTGGTGATCTCTTCAGGCGTCTCGCTGAGCTCATACCACATAGGTTCATGAAGCGCGCTACTCTCTGAGGGGCTCTTCGTGTGATTTTATATAAACCATCAGGGCTTCATCATCATCATCATCAGAACTAACGTGGTTGCTGACGGAATAATCCTTCCCGCACGCTGGTCGCACATCTTTTATGTGGCGCGGTATTCCATCAATAGAGACGGAGTGTGGGCTATTAATTTGTGTCACCATACCCTTGCTGAACTGTGTTGTACACCTTCCATGCGGATTTTTCATCCAGACAGTCTCTCCTACCGTATAAGGATTGGCAACCGTGTTGTCACGCACCAAAGCTGCGTCGATACCCTTAATGTGGACCCTGTAAGTGTAGGTTGCATTTGCCGGTGTAGTTGAAGCTGTTTTATTGTCCTTTGGGGTAACATTGTGCCAATATACAGCTTCCAAAACTGAACACCGTATTCTCGCTGCGATGCGCTTTATTGTACTATGAGATCTCTCAAGAATCCCATTCCCAGATGGTACGTGGGCACAGCGAAATCGTATTTGTACATTCCACATCTTTGCAAATGCGGCAAACCTCTCTCCACAAAACGCTGCACCATTATCCGTAAGCAGCTCAACCGGCGGCCCTCTTTCACAAAACACTACTTCCAGCTCCTTGATGATGCTAGCAGAATCTTGGTGGTGCAAGGGCTTCTAAATGGCAAAACGACTAGGGCCGCAGTCTATCAGCGTCAGGTATAGTTGATGTCCGAAATGGGTTACATCTAACGCAAACCTGTGCCAATTTTCCGCGACATCAAGCCTGCCCGGTTTCCAACGGACAGGGGCCGGGTCAATTGACTGGCATTCTTTGCATCCCCTAACCACCGCTCGCACCTCAGCTTTTGTTACTCTTGGGTCGATCAACTTCACAAAATAGAGTGTTCTCTTCACACCTGGATGTCCGCTGGATTGATGAATGGCTCGTACTTGAGCAACATCTTGCTCTTCAGCCACAGCGCACAAAGGTTCTCTGGGTTCCGTTATTTTGCGCATTTCATTTAACCATCACTGCGGTACTCTAGTAAGTTGGTCGGCTCGATTGTTGCATGACTTGACAAGCTCTACATCAATGTCCAGCTCGTATTCTAAGGCCAACTCTTGGAGTGTTGTTAGCCGACGTCTAATTAGCATCTCGGAGGCAGCCTTGGTGCGCACTCTCGTCCGTCCGGACAGTGTGTCTGCTACCCAGCAATGCACACATGCTGAGTCTGTCTGTAAATGAATGGTTTTGGCCTTCCATTATAATGCAAGGTTGACACCTCGCAACACAGCATCAAGCTCAGCCAAGTTGATGTGCTTCTCTTCGTGCACCGGTCGGAACCAGCTTGCGTCTTCTGCCATGGCGCCATTGCTCTCCACAACCACACTGGTGGCTAAGGAGCTTGCATCTACCCACATAGTTACATTTTGCTCACTGATGCACCAGTCACCTTTCACTGGATCGTCCTGGGCTAGTCTCTTAAAAATGTCGTTGATCATCTGGGCTAGAAAAGGGTCCTGCACTTCGTCATCCCATCCAGTGGTAACAGTGTTTGCCCTCCGCTTCACAAATTCTGTGGCGACACATAACCAACCGCATACAGAAAAATGACTAGTCAACTTCCCGCACAGTGAGAAGACAATTCGGCGGGTAAGTTTATCGGGGACTACCAGAAGTTCACATCCACGACGCCATCGCAGTTTTCCTTGCTCCTCCCAGACATGCAATGCCAGTACGCGTGTGTCAATTCTTAGCCGCTCCAGGGTCTTACTTGACAGACCAAACTGCTCCAAATGTTCCTTGACGCAGACCACAGAACACACACTCTCATTAACAAAAACGTTGTCAATATAAGAGGAGGAGGCTGCGTTGACGATCTCGTCCTGGCTCAAGACGTTATTAACAATGGCCCGCATGATTAAAGGGGCAACATTGAGCCCAAATCCTAAGCGGGTTAGACAATACCTTTGTCCCTTAGTCTCCACTGTTTGGAATGGCCAAAGGGACTTGTCAACGTGTACCTGCAGATAGGCCCGGCATAGGTCCAGCACTGCAGCATTTGGTCCTTGCTGACGCCATTCCCGTAATTTTTGCGAACACACATCTGCGTTGGCCGCGTACGCATCAACGTATTCATTGAGTTCCCGATAGTCCATAACGGGTCGAACCTTCTGTTTGTTTTCCTGCAGAATGGCCATGAGGGGGATTAAACCCTTTGGGGGTCCGAGTTCCTCCTCCGGGTAAGGAAGCAGCCAGCCGTTATCTATCCAAATCTGGAGTTCCCAATCATACCCCTCCCAAATTTGTGCGGGAGCTGGATATTCTGCCAGTCTATTTCTTAACGTACCCGGAGGTTGGTTGCCAGCCCATTTCCAAGATGTGGTCCACCTCCGAGTGGTCTCATCGAATTCTACTTTAAAGTCGGGCTCGGTAATGGTGATATCAGCAACGACTGGTTCAACACACTGCGGAAACTTCACCTCACCGGTGCCAGTTACAGATATTCCTCCCAACTGTTTGATGGCGTCTAGTCCAAGCAGGAAGTCAAATCCAAGCAGGTCTCCGTCCATGACCAGGGCTTCCATAGCGATGGGCGGTTTTGCACCAACACTAACTTGTACCACTCCAATTCCACAGCAGTCAAGTGCGCCTCCGTCTACTGTAAGCATGCGTGTTGATTTTCTTGTCCCCATGCACGACAGCATGACTTGCGGACTAGTGACTGTGCGCATCCTGTATCCACCAGAGCTATACGTGGTATTCCATTGATGCGAAGTGTCACTACAGGCAATGAGCCATTTACATCAGTTTTGGGGAGGAGATTGGCGCTGAATTCTTGCCCCTTTGCCCGTTTCCCGGACAACACCGAGCAATGTGCCCTTGCCGATGACATCGATAACAAGTGATGGTCCGTCGATGCTTGGTACCAGCACCTTTGGATGGTTCATGACCCAGGAGACAATCGCTCGCCCTATGATTGACTCCATTGCATTTATAGCACATCGTGGGCACATCTGTTTCCTTCAACTGTGCAGCCATTGCGGCCTGCTCCGTAGGACCAATGCACTTCAAAATAGCGCGAGCTCGTGCCAACACATGTGACAAATCCAGGTCTTCCATCTGGGATGACGCTCTTAAAAGCTCCTCTGCATGCTCAGGCAAATCAACAACGAATACACACTGCAAACACTTCCGATCGGCCACCAAACAGAACCGCGAGTCTGCGCAGTTCTGCCAAAAAGACGTCGAACGTCTCCCCTGGATGAAGGCGACGTGCTGCAAAATGCTTCCACGTGGAGAAGGGATCTAAGGCAAAACCTGTGTATAACGCTTTCTTAACGCAATTGAAGTCTGCGCGCTTCTCCTCACTCAATTGCTGGTACACAGCATATGCGCCACCTGCCAAACGCATCGGAATAACACACTCAATTCGCTTCACAACGCTCAACTGATATATTAGTTCCGCCTTCTCCAACCATTCCACTACCGACTGTCCAGAATCGCTTCCGTCGAACAGTGGTATCAGCTTCGGGTCGAAGGCCATAATGCCGAAATAGCTTGTGCGAGAAAACGGAAAAAAAACAACTAAAAAAACAACTTCTTATGACACAAAAGACGAATGCCTTCTTGCGAACCAAAAACGAACGCCTTCTTGCGAACCCAATTTTACGACAGCAAACGAGCAAAATGGCACCCACAACTGCTGCTGACGGACGACTGACCGCAAAGGCTGTTGTCGCCCAAGAAAAGACGCCAAACGACTCGCGCATCTTCTTCTTATAGTCCTCGGTCGAGTCCATTATGGTACTCCAAGGTGTGTCCGATGACAACACACACACGCAGCTCGAGGACGTTTCCGCGCATGCTCGTTCATACCAATATACAAGGTCTGATCAAAACTGTTGCTATGGTAACAGAGGTAAAGTACATAGAGTGAAGCTGCTTTGCACTGATTGGCCTTGAATGCTGTTGTGCATGCACACAAAGTTATAATGGTCTCTCTCACTTCTGGTGTTTATAGCAGGGCTTGGAAGGAAAGTGTATAGAGTGCGGTCATCTCACCACACTACAAAGGTTCTATTACAGGACCATGGCTTGTGCAGGAGTTTTTGGAAAAGCACAACATTTGCAAGTCCGCCATCCACCATATTCCCCAAATCTTGACCCTTGAAACTTTATCCTTTTCAAAAATCAAATCCCACTTGAACGTAACAAGATTTCCAGACATCAAAGAAATTCAAGAGAATGCAATGTGGCAGTTGCTAGCTATTCCCAAAAAGGAGTTTCAAGAATGCTTCCATCAATGGATAAAGTGTGAGGCTTTAGAAGAGGACGACTTCAAAGGAGATTAAATGATGAATTTATATGTGTTGGAGTTTTTTTTTTCTAGCACCAGTTGTATAATGGTCCCTGATCTCTAGAGTTGACAGAGCCCAAGGGATACATCAACAGGACTAGCAAGCAGGAAGCAAATGAAATAAATTACTCAAGTAATAAACATAGAAATAAATATGATATGGGAGCCGCTAATAAAGAAAAACAAATGACAGCAAGTCTTCAACAGGCGCAGCATCTGTAACAAAAGTGAAACTGCTTCAGTGAGTTCAGTCAGACAAGCAGCACTAATCATCAGATAGGTTAGGTTTAAGGCTCCAGGTTCTCCACACAGAATTGACCTACTAGTATGTATGTATGTATTAAAGCATTGGTTCATGAATTTGGTGGCATAATAAATATGAGTTTAATTACTGGGCTGGGCAGTGCATACTTGGACTCAGAGAAAACTGGAAGTGCAATAACTGAGCAGTACTAAATATAAGAATTAAACGAGATATCCCGGGACATGGTCAGTGGAATGAGAACAGTCTAGCCCTTGTACATTAAATAAAGTGTTCAGTTCAGAATTCCCTGTAGGTTATTCAGGTTGTTGAAGGCCGGATGAGACAATGAATCAGAAAACGTGATAAAAACAACAAAGATTATGAAAATAGTCTGAATGTAAATAGCGTAAATAATAATAAACAGAAATCTCTCTATAACACTTTGGAGTACAAATGGATAAGAAAAACAATAGATTTTACAAGTTAGATGGAAGGTTAATCTTACCTAAATTCCCAGTGTTTTCTTTAATTTTGTAGACAAATGTTACACCAAAAAATGAATTTAATAAAAAATATTTAAAAAAGAACTTTCAAAAAGAAAAAATGAACCACATCAATGGAAAAAAAAAAAAAAAACACATTTTGTGAGGATGACTTCATAGAACAATTTTAGCAATTTACCTTTTTATAAGATATCAGATCAAATATGGAACTGATATCCTCAGGTTTACTGACTTGGACTTCAATTGGATGTGAGGACATTAAAGAATCAGCCTTCAAACCACTCCACAAAACATCAAGGACAAATAATTCAAACTGAAAGTAGAAAAAAATGTTAATTTTTATTCCTGCTTACATGTGTGTGAATGTATATACATAAGTATATATATATATATATATATATATATATATATTAAATATAGACAGTGTTGATTCACATGTACACGCTGTCAGAGATCAAACACTCTTTTCCCCTAAATATAACAAATTTTAACTATATATTCATTATATATATATATATATATATATATATATTTAATTAATTGATCTATATAATATGATTATATAATTAATTATTTGAATTGATCTATATAATATAATTATATAATTAATTAATTCATTGTATATATATATATATATATATATATGTGTGTGTGTATTTAAGCAGAAAATTCTCTTTTAAGCATGTCTGATTAAATAGACTACAATGGATTACAATAATGGATAGTTAGACATAGTTTTTGCCTTATCACTTGCACACCTGATGTTGATCTCAGAAAGAGATGGAAAGTACTTGGGAAATAAAAGTGATTCTTACTGTTACAGTGCAATTTTTGCATCATTTGAAAATGGAAAAATATTTGTGAATATGAAAGGATTATGCTAAAAATAAGCAGACATATTGTTTGTAATTTATTTAGTCAGACATTGAGTATAATCACTGAAGTTAAATAATGTCAAGCCTGGTCAGATGGATGACTCTGAGAGTAACAAGTGCTGTTTTACAATATATTCATGATTTTATATATATATATATATATATATATATATATATATATATATATATATATATATATATCTTAGTCATATCATGTTTTAACAGTGGTACTAGTACAATCACTGAAGTTAAGTATTGTCAAGCTTAGTCAGTATCTAGATGGGTGACTGCTTGAGAATACCAAGTGCTGTTAGCTGGGATGTGCAAGTGGTGTCATAGATAAGTGCTTGAAGTATAAAATCAGAGAGCCAAGTTCCAATTACAGTCAGATTCGTTATATTATGTGCAAATACCCTTGGGAAAGGTATGAATCCACCTCTATGACGCAACACCAACTAGGGGTTATTTAGTAGGACTTGTATCAGTAAATTATTATTATCTCCCCAAAATTCTTACCATTTGAAAATATTTTCTGGCTTTAAATAACCTCTAAACGGTTGGTAAACTGTAAAAAAATAAATCTCTCTATCTCTCTTTATATATATATATATATATATATATATATATATATATATATATATATATATACTTTATAAATTAATTGGTTTAAAATATGGTTTTTTGCGCTACACAGTTCTAACCATGTTTCAAAAATGGAAGCTAAAAGCCACAAATTTAATTTTGCAATTAAATTAAAGACATTAGTTCCATTTCATACTCAAGCGAATTTTGGAGTAACTTTTAAAATTACTGGGTTTTAAAGACACAGCTAAAATCACGTTTCCATGGTTACAGATAAATCTACTTCAACTGGACAAGGGGTGTCTGGGTTTTCCTTATGTCTGCATCATTGTATCGGTTATTAGCTACATTTTGGTAAGGGGTAGGGATGTATTTTTCAATGAAAACTGACATCCGTTGAATGCATGTCGTCTGGATTTTTTAAAAATTTATTGTTAATGGCAAAAAAATTCTTACGGCATTTTTTTCTATTTGTAAATTTAAAGATTTTCACGGGTGTTCAGATTAGAATAATACTTTTTATTTAACTACGATTTGAAATATTCTCATTTTTAATTTTTATTATACTATATTTTTTTAAGAACAGTTAAATGTATTAGAATCCCTTATAGTATGTAGGATTATTTTTACATCAAGTATAAGTATGTATATTAGGTTACATTTTTTTTTATATTATTTAAGTAAAATTTATGACAATGACGTCAAAAATAGTTACTTAATTTCACTGATTTAGTAAACTTTTATTTTTTTTATATATAAACCTAGTAATATATTGTTTCTCATGTAAGTACAAAGGACATGGGTCATTCAAAAGCTTACATCTTCTGTCATTTCATATTAATTTTATTTTACTATAGGTGTTTTATTGGATTCTTTTAAGTGCGTGTCATACTAAGTAAAAGAAGTTTAGGTTAGAAATCATTTTATTTAACTACAATTTTAATTACAACTTTAAAATATTTTCATTGTTAGTTTTAATAGACTATATTACTTTATAACACAAGGAAATGTATTTGAAATTACTTATAGTAAGTAAAATTATTTTTCCATATCAAATTATATGTATATTACGATTTTTAAACTTTTATATTTAAATATTATTTAAGTAATATTTATGACACTTACTGCAAAAATAGCTAATTCAATTCTCAGATTTAGTAAACTTTATTTATTAATTAATTTATTTATTTATTTTAAATATATATAAACTTAGTAATAAAGTTTCATATGTATGTACAAAGGACATGGGTCGTTCACTGGCCTACATCATCTAGCTTTTCGTTATAATTTCATTTTTCAGTAGGTGTTTTATTGGATTCATTTAAGTGCCGGTAGTACTTTTTAGAGGTGTTTAGGTTAGAATACATTTTATTTAACAGCAATTTTTAAAAGATGCTTAGGTTAGAATTCGTTTTAACTACAATTTTAAATACAACTTTAAAATATTTTCACTGTTGTTCCAATAGACTTTTTTTTTTATTAAATTTTTAAATATTATTTAAGGAAACTTTTTGACAATGATGGCATATAATAGCTATTTCATTTCTCTGATTCAGTAAATTTTTATTTTTTATAAACTTAGTAATATATAGTTTCTCGTGTATGCACAAAGGACATGGGTCGTTTAATGACCTACATATTCTAGCTTTTCTTATTAACTTCCATTTTACTGTAGGTGTTTTATTTGATTCTTTTAGATGCCAGAAGTATTTTGAGAGATGTCTGATTTTTATATTTATTTATTCTAAATGAAGTTTGATGTTGGTTGAATCTTTTTTTGAATTCATGGCTAGTGCAACCTATATATATTTTTATGTTTTCAGGACTTTCAATCGAAGAGATATTGCATTGGTATACTAATGATTCAGTGCGACATTTATTTTGTAGAGGGCAATTATGAGGGTTTCTACAGTTACATAGTTTTTGTTTATTTCCATCAGTTTTTATCTTTATTTTTCCATTGTCTAAATTTTTTTGGTTTTGGTATAAGTGTTTATTTAAGATATTAGCATTAATGTTCTTAATGATTTTTTCTAAGTTTTCTGTACAGCTATAACTCAATTTTAGTGTGTTTTATTGAAAATAATACTTAGTTTACTTTCACTAGGAAAATGCTTGACTATTTATGCGAGAAATTTATGTCCTAATTTGTTCTTTACCATTTGGTTGTATGGGGGAGTATACCAAATAATTTTTCTACATCTGTTTTTTCTATGCTTTCCATTTTCATTTTTTATATAAGTTAGTTTTGGGTTTTTGTAGCCACTCTCTTTTAGAGCCTTATTATAGGAATTGATATGCTCATCGAAAATCTTGTCATTTGCTGAATTTGTACTAATTTGTTTACTGATAGATAACGGTATATGTTTAATTATAGGTGGGGAGTGATTTTATTTAGGGTGTATATATAAAGGATTGGTGTTGTTTTTTTTATAAGGTGTGTATGTATTTTTATTTAGATCTAATGTTATATCTAGGAAGTCCACTTTTTTTAATTTAGTACTAAGCATAATTTTTAAGCCCATGCTTTTAAATTCTTTATATAATAACTTTCTAATTTTATCTATTTTGAAGTTAGTTGAGTTTCTAATAACCATAAGTCCATCATCTCTGTACAAACCAATGTCATTTGTATTAATATCATAGTGCGCTGTAAGGTTGTATAATATAAAAAGACCAATGAGATCAGAAGACTCAGCTGAGTCTAGTGATCCCATTGTGATGTCAAATTGGTTGTAAGAATTCTTATATATATATATATATATATATATATTAAACTTAGCTATCTCTTCTTTCTCTACTGTTCTCCTTCCTCTCATGAGTGTAGTGTGGTAGATAATTTTTCTGATAATGTAAACAAAGCCATCTTCCTACACCCTGATGCAAATATATTTGTCTTTAGTGAATTAAATGCCCACCATGCCAGGTTGTTTAAGTAATCTTTCACTGGCCTTGCTGGCATCCAGACCCTTAACTTCTCAATCACTCAATCTTTCATGCAAGTGCTGGAATTCTCCAAGCATTTCCTCAGTAACCCTGATGGACACACTTCTCTTCTACTTTTTTCATCTCTGATCATGCAGTATTGTCTTAAAACATTTCTTTCCACTCCCTCACCAACCAAGAACCTCCTATCAAAACAATATCTTTCTGTTATCAATGAGGAGATTGGAAATCATTCCATGATTTCTTTCATGATGTCCCTTGTTTTTAATCTTCCTGTTCAAAAATGCATGTCTGAGGTCCCCTCCTAGGTGAAAGCTGGCATCAATGCTTTCATTCCAGCTAGGAAATACCAATTTAAACTGCGTTCATCTCCTTGGTTCACATTTTCATGCTCAACCCACAGGAATCACTTCTGACTGTACCAGAGTGACATGTTTGACTGCAATAGACATCTATTTATCTCTGTTTGTAATGAATGCAAGCGTATCCTCAAAGAAGCAAAGTTGCTGTTCACTGATAAAATGGACCAACATATAGCATCTTGTAAGTTTGGTTTGAGAGATTATTGGCAGCTCTGCAAGAGTGTGCTTAACAATAGCAAATCTTCAATCCCTCCTCTAGTCAATCAATTTGAAGTTCTGACAGCTACAGCAGATAAGGTTGAATGCTTTGCTTGTAAATTCTCTTCCAAATCAGCATTTGACTCATTTCAAGTACCCACACCTTATTTCCCCAATAGGTTTTACAGAGTGATAATTCACATAACCTTAACAATGGTATCAGACATCATTTCTAAATTAGACTCTCAAACTCCTGAACAACAAGCCATAGGCCCAATCAAGACCTCTCTGCAGGAGCTAGCTTAAATGCTAGTTTAAAATGCTTTTAAGCTAGTATATATATATATAATCCTTGGTATGTATGGAAATACATGAAACCTGCAAATTAGTGAATTTTAAATATAATCCTAATGCACTGAGAATAAATGTAATAATAGATTGTCCTATGCAGCAAAACATATTAAAGTTTACCTTCACAAAATAATAGATTGTCCTATGCAGCAAAACATATTAAAATTTACCTTCACAAAATTGCTAAAAATTCAGCATCCTGTGAAGAAAACATGCTCCAAACATAATGGAGCATAGTTTTATCCTCAAAATCTTTGTTATTATTATTAAGAGGCAAGATCAAAGGATTTTCTGAATATTTAATTAAATTTTTTACCCCATTTTAGAACATTTGGAATTTTGATTAAAAATCTTGCATCAGCAGTTGCACTAATTTTTAGCATAGCAAATTTTAACATCTTTTTTGCAGTGAAAGACATTAATTTGGAAATTCTTGCAAAAACCAAATTGTCAGATTTTAATTAAATTTTCAGAACTTATTCACAAATAAATGAAATTATTTTTTAAATTTTTTATTAAAAAATCTTGGTAAAAATATTTTTTAGATATGTTTCACCCCCTTATTTAATTTTATGAAAACTTGAGAAATTCAAGGTGATAATTTTTAGTAACTATATCAGTTAAAAGTAGAATTCTTTGAAGAATTTAAATCAACAATTTTTTTTCTTTTAAATCAGAGCCTATCTTACTGAAAAACTACTCTGAATAAAAAACAAAAACAAAAAACAAAACATAATAGAACTTGTCAGGTTGACTGGAAGTTGCTGTCTCAATGTTAGACCAAAATCAGACATTTGTGCAGAGGTTCTGAGTGGCACTTCCGGTACCATTTTAAAATATTCGAAAATAAAATTCATATTATTATTCACACCTGACAACGATTCCCTTGCAATTTTGAAGGGCTTCATTTTGAGCCAGCACTTGTTACCTGGAAACTATAACTACCAAAGATAAAAAAAAAACAGAAGAGGATTCTGGGTTGTAAACTCAGATATGGATCACTCTTCAACTGAAATGACATTTCCTGCTTTGCCAACATGGATTCTCCAACAAAGTTATGTACCTGTTTTCCCATTCTTTTCAAGGGTTTTATTAAACATACTTCAATCTGTGTAAGTGAACTTTTCCTGTCTTCTCAAAGGTTTTATTAAACATACCACATGGTGTAGAAAACATAATGGTTATTTGTTCTTAAAAATTCTGTCTTCCGAACCATTATTGTGTCAGATTTTTATCAAAGTATGTAGTTTCAAGATTGTCTTATTTCGGACACCATCCAGAATAACTTTTAATCACAGTTACCTAAATTAGATTGTACACTAACAACATATCACAATCCCACCCCTCCAATAACATTATTTAATTAAAGAAGCTTTTAATCATTTTTATGAATAAGGACAATATTATCTAAAGAAAAAAATTTTTTTTGATGAATTTATAAAATTCGTTTTTATTTTTTTTAATTTTAATGAGAATAATTTATAATATTTTTAAATCTTTAAAATTCAGTTTCAGTGGTATAAATCTTAGGAAAAATTATTAAGTAAAACTATATTTACTAATCATATATTGTAAAGCTTATGACAGTCTGACAGCCCCCAAATATTTCTTAAAGAATTGTGAATTGTTTTTGTATATATAAAAATGTACCAAATTTTATAGATATGGTTGCCCATACATGACACTATCAGAAAATAAGAGCAATAGTAAATTTAGAAATTCAATAAAACATTATATTACGGAAAATATTTTCTTAAATTTTAGTATTATCAAGTACTTGAAAGGTGTTTGCATTTTATTCCTCAATTATTGTTTAAGGTTAAAGCCCCTGTAGAAAAATATTACATAACAATCTGTCATTGGCTGTCAGGGATGCATTAAAACCTGTCAACATAAACAGACAAGCTACCGTTGAGATGAAAAACGGTAGCTTGTTTGTTTATCCGTTGAGTTGAAAAATACATTTCTCTGATATTTTAAACTTTAAAATAATAATATTTGTTTCAAATCAGATTACTTTAAATAAGATAATATTCCTCAAATAAAGTTTCAGAAAAGTATATTTTATTTTGGGATTTATACTTTTTAATAAATTTTTTTATGTCACTAAAAATGGTGCCAAAATCAAAAATTTTAGAAATTTCAAAAAACAATTTCTTCCAATCAAATTAAATTAGTTTTGAAATACATTACAATGTTTTGCTGATTGAAAATATTAAATTTAATCTCTCAGCTTGAAATTAAAACTAAAATAAAAACTTCAAGAAAGATTTTTCAGTATCTGTCTATAAGATTTTTCATTATTAAAAATTAATTTCAAATTTTAGGTATTGTGTTTTCATGAAGGTCTCTACATTAAACATTTTGTCTCCATTTTGAATAGTTAGAGAGTTTTTCATTAAAGATTCATCGTCTCTGTACCAAATTGTCCAATACCCCTACTCCGCCCATTTTTGAAACGAGCTTGAGACCGAACATGAAAAATTGTCAAGCTGTAGGTTTTTCTTATCAGAGTAAATTTATCAAAGATGGACTGCCTTACAATGCTAAAGATTTCCAACTGCTTTGTTATTTACAAATAAGTGGAAGGGAAAACTGGATTCATGCCTTTCTCAAGAATATGTAAGCAGCCATAACTAAAACACAAACCCAGTTTACAAATTCTATTCTTTTGTGTCTGTAAATACAATGCCACTCGGTGCCATATTGAAATAACAGGAAGAATTTAAATGTTTCTTATAAAGAATAGATTGAAATTCAATTTCTAAATTTCTGTTATCTCCCTAATTTTACAGTCAAAACAAATTTACAAATAGAAATAAAAAAAGAAGAAAATATTTTGTGTATAAACAAATGGAAGTCAATCAGCTGGTGAGAACGTCAATTTTGGCAACGAATTTAAACAATGAAATATATTATCTGAGATTCTATCAAGGGGATTAGTGTTTGTCACCAAATAATAAAAAAATTACCTGAATTTCTTTTTATTTTTTAATTTATTAAGTTATTTGTTTATTTCAAGATTTCTAACACTAGAAATTCAATCAAATAGCCAAGTTAGCCATTTAACACAATGAGAGATGGCACAGTGTGATTTTTAAAGTCAATTTAGAAAACAAGATGAATTTTACTGATTCCATATTCTGTTTTTATTTCTTTGATTATACTAAATGTTCAAGTAATAAAAGACACAAGAGCCACTCAATGTAGAATGTTACTGAATGAAGTTCTGTGAATGTAAGAGGAAGTAAATGAAAATTATGAGGATATGTAGGATAGATAATGATTAACCATAGACTTGAAGAGGTTAAGATTGTATTAAGTAGGTAAGTATTCTCTCAGGAGTGTCCCACAAAATAGTGATTCTCAGGAAGAAGCTGTCAAAGTGGAATTTCCTTTATTCCAATGGAGCACAAAGGGAATGAGAATGTTTTGGGTCCTTTTTGGCTGGAAAGATTGAAAAATATTGCTTAATTTCCATGATCCTACAGAAACTGGTATTTTAATATGATGTGGCTGTAAGCCTAAGCTTATAGGTGTCTCACTATAATGCAATTGTTAGCAAATTAGTGTCACAGACATTACTGCTGTAGTGAATTCAATCCATGTGTGATCTTGACCCAGATTAATATAAGTTTAGTAAATATCTGAGGCCTGTTTTGCTTTGGGGCAATGGTTTACAAGAGATTACTAATTAAAATGAAATTGATCCTCATTGGGAGCACCAGATTTTTAGCCTTGTGCCAGTTATACTCAAACTTAGAAAATAGATGCAATAAAACCTGAAAAAGGAGACATACTGGAAGTGATTACAGTATCATTTTTTTTTTTTTGCCTTTCTTTTTTTTTTAGAAAAATAAAATCTGTAGACACTTACCACTTCGTAATCACTGTTGATGACATTGGCACCAATGTATCCCATAAAAGTTGCAAATCCTTCATTTAACCAAAGATCATTCCACCATTTCATTGTTACATAATTACCAAACCACTAAAACAAAAGAAAACAAAGAAATAAACAAGTTTTCTTTGGTTATCAAGTTTAATGAAAATAGATTGTCTTGATATCCAAAGACAAATTGCCATATAGAAAATAAATAAAATAATTAGTGAATTTATTATGTTCATAAAATACTAAAAACTATAAGCTTTACAGAAAAAAAAAATTGATCTAAAAAATATTTTAAATAGACAATTGAATAATATTTGATATTTTTACTAACAATTATAAACTTGATAATATAAATTTAAATTCAATGTTAGAACTTTAATTTATATGAAAATTGTTGCTGGCTAAATCAATAACAAGTTGGGTATAAGAAAACTCTACATATTATGAATATTCCTATTTTTCTGTCCCCCTTTTTTCTGTATCTTCTCATTGTCTCCCTTATCCCTTTCAATCTTTGTTTAAATTTTCTGTTGGTTCCAATATTGAAAGGAAATAACTTCAAAACATTTTCCCCTCCCCAATTTATAGGCAGAAGCACACAAATGAATGCTGGGATTTCTTCCTAGCCAATAAAATAAGCCAGTTCTTGGTTTCATCTGACTCAGTCCTGGTCTGTCTTGAAGTCAGAATGCTACATTCGCATGTCTAAACTTGCTCTTTTGTGTCAACACTAATTCTTAATTTGTGAACTTTTTGCCTTATTACTGTTTGCTTTGCCTTATTACTGTTAATATGTCTTGTATATATTGTTTACTTGCTTTATATTATTTTTTGCCCTATTCTTTTCTTTTTATGGTTATAGCAAATTTGTCAATTCTGTTTGTTAGGCAGTTCTGCCATTTATTTACATTTAACCATGGCCACTCACTCTACATTTTCATCTAAATGTTACATAAACATGGATTAATCTTTTCAATCTTTTCCTTGTTGTCTTGTCATATTCAGCCAACAAACATATTTCTTCATTGTCCCCATTCAAACCCCAGCCTTTTCTTTTCAACTGGTTTTATTTTCATTTATGTACCCTTATTTATCTACTGTGTCCTCTCATGATGTAGGCGATCATGGTCCTCCACAACTTCCTTTCCCTTGTAGCTCTTAACAAACTTTGTCTTTCTATTATTTCTGCCATTCCACCATCCATATAATCAAGCTCATTATGTATATTATGCGTTCCTTTGATCTGTCCTGCGATTATCAGATTTTCCAAGCTCCCTTTTTTTGTTATGTGTGTCAGCTTTCTTAATTCCTATCTTCTGACTAAAGCATAACAGATGTACAGATAAACAAGCAGAATAACAGATGATCGGACTGAAAGCATAATTGATTCTAGCACAAACAGCTTGGTGATCAGGCAGAGAAACTACACTCTGGTCGCAGGTAGAAACGTGTCAGAGTCGTACATATGAACAAATAGAATAATAGTATAAATAATGCAAAGGAAGTTAGATCACTGTGTTGTGCCAGAAAATTTTTTCTCATCAGTGTCCATCTTGTACATTTACAAATCTACTATTTGCCCATACATTGAATACTGCTACCATATCTGGTCTAGTGGTCCTGCTATTCATCTCAAGGTTCTTGACAAAATCCAAAGATGGATCTGCAATGTAATTAATCTTGACTCAACTTCAGTCACTTTCTCACCAATATGGTATGGCTTCCCTTTGTCTTTTCTGCAAATATTTTCAGGACAACTGCTCTTACAAACCTTTTTCCCTGGTATGTCGACTACAAGAATTTAAACGTGCTACTAGATTGGCATCTAAGTCCCACCTGTTTACTGCTGAAAAAGGTAAATGCAACTGCCACTTCTGCTCCAACAGTTTCTTTTCTGGCACTTCCCGACATTGGAACTCCCTTCCATTTCCTTGCTTCCCTGATAACACTACAATCTTCAAAAATTTAAATGCAACATCAATCTCTATCTTCTTGCATCCTGTTCATCTTTTATCCTTTCCTCAAACCTCCTTATACTCAGTCCTTTTTGTCACTGCAACCACCTGCATATTAGTGCCATTGTTACCTTGCTTGGGGTGAAATGATTCAAATAAACACTTTATATTAATTCAAATTGTTTTCTTTCTTTCTTCTTATTCTCCACTTTCTAAGAATTTTCATTTATTGTCCATTGCAAGTGTGTATTGTCTTTTTGCATTTAAACTTAAAAATTAATCCAATGTAAATCTGATGAAAGAAATAAAATTCCTGAAACATGTAAACACACTCAACAAAAAGAGAGAATTATGTTAAACAGTTTTCGTCTTCAATTCTATAAATGTTTGATCACATTTTTTGTGTCTTACTTGTCTATGATGAAAGTGAGAAAAGATTAATAGGCATTATATTTTGTACCGATCAGAAAATTTGAAGAATGCATTTTTTTTTCATAAGGAGATAAATCACATTACCAACCTGTAACTAATTTTAAAATGGGAATTATGGGAATTTTTGTTTATATTTAAATGCTTGAGGAAAAATACTGCATTAACTTTCATTTTCAGAATCTTGAAAAGTGATAGTTTTATTTATTGTTCTTAAAGGACAAACATCCACCATGGAATTTCTACTGAATCTGCAAAATTAATCTTCTTGAATTATATCACATCTTTTTTTCAAATTTGTCAGTGTTAATAATAATTTTGTTTTTGTTTTGAAGAGACACACAGTTGAAAGATTCACTAACCTGATGAGCTAATTCATGAGCTATGGTTATGGCAACAATTAGTTTACGGTGTGTTGTGGAATCGTGTGGGTCATAGAGAATGTTACTAGTTCGGAATGTCATTAAACCCCAGTTTTCCATGGCACCAGCATCAAAGTCTGGAATGGCAACCAAGTCTGGAACAAAACAGAAAAATATATTTGAAATACAATTATGAAAGTTAAATTTCAATACAAGATTGTTTATACAATTTTTTAGCATATAATTCTATATGACCATTTAACTATCAAGAGATGTTTGTGATGAGGAATTTGTTAATAGTAAAGAACTAGAGCATTTTTCCTGGAAACAGGAATGGTTTTATGCAACCAGTTTAAGAATAAAAATACCAAAATAGCAAAAAACATGTTATACAGTTGGTAAAAGAGATTTTTTTCTTTTCAATCAACCCTGTTGATAGTATTTGCATCAAGCTTAAATTATTAAGACATTGGACAAGTTTTTCATTTTCAAACTTTCAAAATTACTTCTGCTAATTTAATGATAACTGGTAGTGCTTGTAAGTCTGAAGGATTTTTTGTTTTTTTGAATGATTTGGTTTCTATGACTTATCAGCCCTTTGTAGGTTATTTAAAGCCAGAAAATATTTTTAGAATATAAGAATTTTTTGAGATGTACTGAATGTAAAGGCCAGGGCCAGAATGGTCAGTGATTGGCCGGAGTGACTCATGGGTGGGTCATTCTGACAGTGATGGACATCCTTTTTTGGGGTTTTGAATATAAGTTCAAAAAGGAGGGTCTCGAGAATCCTGATGCATCGATATGCCTCCCACACTCGGGTCTGCGACCAGCTAATACCAACCACAGAAGAACATAGAGCCAATGTACAACATGCATTCCTGTCATGTCAGTCCTACTACTGCCTCTTAGAATCCAAGCTGCCAGGGTGAATAAAACGAATGTGAAAAGTAAATAACCCTTTTTGTTGATAATGTTTTTATTAATAGTATGGAGATCCCGAGACAACACACAACACAATGGAGATAATAATGTTTTAGTGATACAAGTCTTGCTAATTAACCCATAGTTGGAGGGAGAAGTGGATTTATACCTTTCCAAAGGGTATATGTGCTTAAGTGAATATAACAAATGCAATAATAATTGGAACTCAGTTCTCCAATTAACAATTTCAAGTAATTATTCATTACACCACCCACACATCCAAGCAACTGGTATTTTCAAGCAGTCACTCATCTAGGTACTGACCAGGCTTGATGTTGCTTAACTTTGATGTTTCTACAGGAACCTGTGTTTCAACGTGATGTGACCATAAGCGTTGTAAGTCTGAAGGCATTAGTGATAATAATAAAATGATAGTCCACATACATAAAATGTAATCTATACATATTATTTTTAAGTTACACCTGTGCTTTAGTTTTACTAAATAGTAGTTCTTTTAACTTTAGCGAATGAGCATTTTTTTTTCTTTACTATGACCTATACGCTATTACAGCCTATCTGTACAATTTAATATAGTGCAATTCTTTTACTAACTGCAACAAAGAAAATGGAAACAAAAACAACACTTCTAAAGGTCGTTTCATTAAGATGGATTATATATAAGGGTGTTTCATTAAGATGGATCAAAGTCAACAGTAAATAAGTATTATTGGTGAAAATTTATTTATTTCTCTATTGGATCATGTTATTTAAGTCATGGCAATTATGTGTGAAAAATAATATTGCCCAAATGTCTGCCAAATCTGAAAGAAAAAGAAAAAAATCATTAGACGCTGAAACTTAATTCACATTTAAAATTGGTCCGAGTTAATGGAACACCCTTTACTTAACATCAGAAAGAGAGAGTTCAAATTTCGACAACAGATAATGAGTAAAGAGAGCATGAAAAATTTGATACTCACAGGGACAGAGTGAAGCTAACATTGACAACAATGCATAACCTACCTAATGAGCTTCAGTAAATGGATGGTGGAACAAGGTTTAGGAGAAATAACAAAAAGACAAATTTTATTAAGAGCTACAAATGATAAGTAATTGTGGAGAAACATGACTGCCAACAAACTGAAGGGCCATGATGTATAGAAGAAGAAAGAAAATATATATCTGAAAAGATTACTTAATTTTAAATATCAATTTTATCCCAACTTCAAACTTTCTGAGTAAAATTTCCAGTCTTCAGGGGTTGTGGTTTTAAATGGTAATTCCATTTTTTCAGTTGGAAATATTGTTTAAAATCACTAACCCCAAAGACTGGAAAATTTACTAAGAAAAAAAAAAAGTTGGAATAAAATTGATATTTAAATAATTTTTTCATATAATATTATATAATATTATTAACAATTTTTATATTTTAATATTGACTACTATATATAAAAATATCTACTGTTTCTTAAATCATATATATATATATATATATATATATATGTGTGTGTGTGTGTGTGTGTGTGTGTGTGTGCGCATGCGGCGCAGTTAAATGTTCGCTTTCTGACCATGGTTGATTTGTCAGGAAGGAGACTTCCTGATATTATTGGTCCGGAGTAGGGATGATCCCAGAATGTGGCATCTTTGGAAAGTGCCTGAAAACCACACCAAGTGTTGACCTAAGCCTTATGAGTGAAATTGGCTAGACGGAACACTTTGGAGGCCGTCAATAGCTGTTATAGCACAAATGCACAAGTCATCGTGACCAAGTGTGCTGGTGTTGTTCAGATTGTTGATCATTCTAGGTAACATGCTCTCTCCCAGAAACTGTAACTAAGGTCTGCTGAGCATAGTTGCAGGTTGGCTCTGTGGGTATTGAACAAACACAAATGTGCCTGAGTGAGAATCTGCAATAGGGATTGGCTAGCCGCCTTAGTAGACAGGTATCCCCAAATAAAAGTGGCCAGCTATTATATATATATATGATAGGATAAATAACAATTAGGAAATGTTTATCAATCTATCATGTTTCACTTTTTCATCAGAGAATGAGATATAGAGAAAAAGAAGAAATTCTGGTATTTTGTGTTGTTTGATTTTCATTGGTCAATCATGTTTCATGTGCATTTAAACAACGTTAGTATAATTTAAAGTGTTTCAAATTCAAGGAGAGAGATGACATATCTTTTCAAAGCTGCAACAAATTAACAGATTCCAGTCCTAAATGAATATAACATTAATATTGCTTTATGCATGTAAGTGTTTAATAATTCTAGTTTACTTATGTGGGGTTCAGATGATGATCTATATACATAAGTGTGTGTATGTCTACTAGACATTATGTTTGGTGGTTTTTCATATGCTGGCTTGAGAATGTTTTTATATAAAAATATTAGATTTTGTAATAATGGATTCAATAAATGTTAGTGATGTAAAATAGTTTATGAAGTGAATTTATAGTTCAATGTAAAGAATTATGCTCTTTTTTAATTAAGGTAGCATTTGTAAAATCAAGTTATGGTCAGTTTTGTTCCTGTGTATTATAAGTCTGTTTAAAAGGTTGTCTAAATGTAAATCCTTTTTATGCTTGTAGATACAGACTTTTAGATTTCAAGATATCTCACCAATATAAGTAATTTTAACTTGCAAGCATTTTTATTTGATCAGTACCAGCATTTGAAATTGTGTTAGATTTGTTTTTTTATCTAATTATATCTCTGATTGTCTTGGACATAGAGGTAAAGATCCTAGTATTAAAGATAACCATTTACAAATTTTGTAGATAGAGTGTTAGAGGTTAAGATTATGAATTTTGTGTTGTCGATGTTTGAAGTGATGTAGGTGGTGTCTAGTATTTTTTGATTTGTGAACATTGTATGCTTATTTTCTAGCATTGACAATGAAATGATGTGAAGAAGTCTAAATATTTTTTTCAATCTATTTCTCTTCTTCACAAAGGTATTTTGGGCTACATATCATGGACTGAGCATGTGAGCAATGATGAGGTCTTAGACATGTTATGGAAAACAAAATGAGGAAGGAGTGCCTGGAGAAACTGATACTCATGGGTCGAATAGAGGGAAAGAGAGACAAAGGAAAACAATGCATGATATAACTGGCAGGCTTAAGCAAGTGGATGACAGAATGTGGTCTGGGGGGAAGAAGCAGAGGGAAGGAACTTGTTGACAGCTGCAAGGGAGAGAAAGAGGTGGAGGGCCATGATCGCCTACATCCTGAAAGGACATAGCACAAAAACAGAAAAATTCTAAGAGCTCCGAGGTAGAATTATATGACTAGTTATGATTTTATTTTTTGACTCTGGTGGGAATAAAAATCAATTAGATCGTTTTAGTGAATTGGTTTACAATAAACTCTAAAATCTTGTTTATTATTTTTATTTATTAATGAGAAAAGGTAGAGATTTGTCTATCTCAAATTCATGTGTAAATTCAATGGTAGGTTTTACATTATTAAGAATCTTTATTAGGTCAAGTAGATTTATATTGTGAGGATATATTAAAAGAATGTCATGTATGTATCTTAGGTAAGTGGACTTTTAGGCATGATGTGTTTAAATATTTAAAAACTCCACTTACCCGATATATATATATATAATAATAATAATAATAATAATGGACTCTCCTGTCAGTTTCAACGTATGAGGATCTGACAGCTTATTGATAATCTTAAGTGGCATTTAAGACCTGCTAGTGATTTACAAAGGAGACCACATATGGACCAAGTGTGAGGATTGTGAGATGAAATCACTGTTAGATTGGCTGGCCTTTTACATATTGCTCTCGCTTCTTGAAGATGATTTAGACAAGCAGATTGAAAATTGCTGAGTCCACTAAAACATGTTGATCACCATTCTACCTGCTCCAAGGCTAAGCGCTCAAGGGTATTATGCGGTATATTGACTGCTGACAAGTTGCTTTTCAGCTTGTCTTTGTGTCTAAGCCATGGGCATCCTACATTCCTGTAGCCCTGATCTAACTGGCTGTATATTAGGATCTTGGGTATCCTGTCATCAGACATTCTCAAGACATGACCAGTCCACTGTAACTGAGACTGTATGATAAAAGTCTCGATTCCTCCAATATTACATCTGTTAAACAGGTCTACGTTAGATCTCCTATCTTGAAGCTTAACTGCACAGATTGCACACAGACAGCTTTTATAGAAAACATCCAGCTGGCATATATGGTACCTGTATGGAGTCCACAACTCTGAGCCATACAAAAGGATGGCAAGTACAACAGCTCTGTAAACCCGAATTTTCGTATCTAGTTGAATACCCCGCTTATTCCACAAGCGATGGCGAAGTTTCCCGAAAGCACTGGTAGCCTTAGCAATTCGATGCATGATTTCATCAGCTAAAGTTCCACTGTAATTGATTTTGCTACCAAGATAGGTGAAAGACTTTACATAGTTCAGGGATTTGTCTTCTACTTTCAATGGTCTCCCTGGAAATTTGTAGACTGGTCTTTTTTGTTTCTCACCAAGCAATTGCTTTGGAGTAGAACAAGGTTGGTGCACTACTTCAGTTTTCTTTATGCTAATTGTAAGACCAAAGGCTTTACATGCAGCAGAGAAACAATTTATTTGATGTTGGGCCTTTATAAAGGATGTCACTAGAAGAGATGCATTATCAGCAAACAACAAATCATGAATAATATGTGTACTAAGGTGGGTCTTGGCTTTGAAGCACTGATGATTGAAGAGACTACCAATTGTTTAAAACTGAAACTTGATGACACTCTCTGTGTCTGCAAATGCATATTTCAACATCACCGAGAAGAAAAGAGCAAAAAGGACGGGGGCCATGACACAACGTTGCTTGGTGCCATTGGTGACATTAAAGGATTCCGACATCATACAATCGGACACGATATTAGCTTTCATTCCTTCATGAAAGGAGATGATAACCTTTAGCATGTTTTCAGGAATGCCGAGTTTCCTCAAGACTTGCCAAAAAGCCTCTCAATTCACAGTGTCAAAGGCCTTCGTCAAGTCCACAAACACCATGTATTTCTCACAAACCTTCTCTGCAAATTGACAAAGAGAAAATATCATGTCAATGGTGTCCCAACCCAACCAAAAACCACACTGCAATTCAGGATAGATGTCATCAACAAGGTGTATAATGATTCTGTTTAGAATCAGTCTCGCTAGGATTTTGCCTGCAATTGAAAGTACTGATATCCCCCGATGATTATCAGAGACACACCTGGAACCCTTGTTTTTGTAGAGGTGTTTGATACAGGCATCTTTATAATCCTGTGAGACACTGACTGTCTTCAATATCTCCATGAAAAGTAGATGTAACTTTTTACCAACTTTTGGCCACCATGCTTATACACTTCGGGTGAAATAGAATCCTTAGGAGTAGGTGATTTTCCAGATGAGATTTGCTTGATGGAGTCAATTACCTCTTGATAGGTTGATTCAAAAGACAACTCTGGAATTTCAGGATTTTGCTCAATTGATGTGATGGCTTCCTCATCAGTAACCAAAGTGGTGTTTAACACAGTTTCAAAATGTTCTTTCCAGCGATTTAAAATGTCTGACTTATCTGTCAAGAGAGTTTCCCCATCTGCTGTGGAGATAGAAGCAACACCACTTTTCTGAGGACCAAAAATTATATATATATATATATATATATATATATATATATATCAGATTCACAACATAATTCATAAGTTAATAATCTTATCATTTGACAGCTACTATTGCTAAGATCAACAACACAGCAAGCTGTGAAAAAACATAATTGATCACATCTTGTAGAGAAATAGGAAATATTAATATGCTGATTTTAAAAAATGAAATTTATATAAAACACATGCCGAAGCCATCAAAATTTTGGTCAAGTCTAATTTCACTGCACAAACCGAACATTTCATTCAATAAATATTCTTTTATGCATTGTGTCATTTCAGGATGTGAGCAATCATGGCTCTCCACCACTTCCTGTCTTTTGTTACTCTAATGATTTACCATCCCGCTTTGTTTCTGTTTGGCCATCCATTTACATAAATTCATTTCCCTGCTTCTCTTGCCTTTAATGTCCTGTGAGTATTAAATTCTCCAAGTCATCTTTCCCCATCATGTGACCCAGAAATTTCAACTGTCTCTTTCAAATTGTAAATATAAGCTTCTTTTTAAACTACAATTCTTCATGATTTTCTCTCGTACATTCATATCTGCTTGATGTGTATCCAAATGTAAACAAATGACGTCACACACTATGAAATGGACAAAGTCCAACAATTATTTTAAGACGTTCTTTTTATCGATATAAATATTTAAGTAAATGTTCTGTTTATAATAAACAGTATTAACAACATTTACCAGCCTGAATGTCAGAGAAATTTTCATAGAAAATATTCGTCCTAAGGCAGGAATCAAACCTGTATCCTATATGGAACTGTCATTTAGCTTGATGTGCTTTTACCAATTTAGCCACAGAGGAACGTTTCAGTTAGCAAAGTCGGTTTTACTGTTTTTACACTACAATTCTCCATGATTTTCTCTTGTACATTCATATCAGCTTGATGCGTATCCAAATGTAAACAAATGACATCATACATTAGTGGACAAAGTCCAACAATTATTTTAAGACAATTTTTATCTTTATTGACCTTGCTAACCGAAATGCTACTCTGTGGCTAAATTGGTAAAGCACGTCAAGCTATGTGATGGTTCCATATAGGATACAGGTTCGATTCCTGTCATAAGCTTCTTTGTTATTCCTAATTTCCTTAAAACTTCCTCATTGCTCACAAGCTCTGTCAATGACAGTCTTAACATTTGTCAGTAGAACCACATCTCTGTTACTTCATGTCTCTCTTTCATCTGTGAAGAATTTGCCCAGCATTCATTGGCATACAAGAGATATTACATAGTACTTAAACACTTTTCTTTGTTTTTAACAATTTTTTTCTATTTCTTAATGTTGGAACCTAGAAAAGGATACTGGATGAGAGATAACCAAAACAGAGGTTGGAAATGAAATGGTAATCTTTATAGCATCAACAAAATACAATACTCGCCAGCAGCGTGAAGTAGGTAAACCACTGCTAGTGGTGGACTACTTAGACAGTATATTACCCTCACTTACAATAGTGTCCAATGTATTCAGGAGGATTGGGGCATACCCATTAATGTTCATACGTATGTTATATAACAATTAATACTTTCCTTAATTTATGAAAGCCACTTTTACTATTCCAACACATGACTGGATATCTATATAACATTTTCCGTCAGCTGTTACTACACAACCCAGTTACATTTCTGTATCTACATATTTTTGACATTCCCAATATGTAGTTCACAATTTGGGCTCTCTTTTTGGCTGATGACCATATATTTTATCTTCTTACATTATTCCTTTCTTCTCACTTTCCTTTACCTAAGCATTCTTTTAGTTTCCTTTCTAAGTCTGCTATGAACACAGTGTCATCCAAATATCTTACACTGTTCAGATTAAGTCTGTTGAAAATAAATTCTGGTAAAGTAGAAGCCCTACTAGGATCTATTTTTTTCTTACAATCATTTTGCTGTAAAACTAATTTCATTATAACTTCATAAATAGCACTTTTGGTATGTATATGGTTATTTTGAGTTTTCAATGAAGAATAATTTGCTACTTACTCTGTGATTAAAGATTTCATTGTGCGACAATCCTTGTGGGACTCTCGAGTTGGTTTAAAGATTAAATAGAAAGTATTTTTCATTACCATGCATAATTTATTGTTACTTCTGAAAGATTTTCTCCTTGATATTTATCATGTTTATTTAGTCAATTTATATTATTGGTTGATTGGCGATAACAAAATCAAGTGAGTATAAAAGTTTAAATATCTGGGAAGTGTTTTAACAGAGGATAGAAATTGTGAAACCAAAATTTGAAGGCACATTGGGATAGCAAAAGATGTTTTCCAAAAGCTAAGCAAAGTATTAAGAAACAGGAAAATTTCATTAGAAACAAAGTAAAGAGTGCTGAACTGATGTGTAATATCAGTCCTAGCAATGAATATTGGACAATCTCCTCTCAGATGAAGAAGAAACACAGAGAAATATGGATCTACAGTAAGATGCTGAGAATATCATGGACTAAACATGTGAGCAATGACAAAGTTTTAGAGAAAATAGAAACAAAAAGGACACTTAACATCAGAAAGAAAAAGTTTGAATTTCTATGAGGAAAGAGGGCTTAGCAAATGGTTACTTTGAGTCACAGGACATATTGAAGGCAAGAAGGACAGAGAAAAACAGCTCATAACCTAATTGATGAGCTTGTATAGATCGAGTCGCCATGGTTAAATGTAAATAAATGGCAGAACTGCCTAACAAACAGAATTGACAAAGTTTGCAACAAACAATAGCAAGAAAAAAGAAAAGAACAGGACAAAAAATATAATATAAAGTAAGCAAACAATATATGCAAGGCAAATTAATAGTAATAAGGCAAAGCAACAGTAATAAGGCAAAGCAACAGTAATAAGGCAAAGCAACAGTAATATGGTAAGAAGTTCACAAACTAAGAATTGGGGTTGACACACAAAAGCAAATTTGGATAAATGAATATAGTGTAGTAACTTCAATCAAGACAGACTGGGACTGAGTCAGATGAAACTGAGAACAGGCCTATTTTATTGCTTAGAAAGAAATCCTAGGATGCATTTATGCACATATTCCTATGAACTGGGGAGGGGAAAGTGTTCTACAGTCATTACCTGTAGGGATTGGAACTAACATTTTGTGTAAATGGTTGGCTGAATATATTTTTAGGAGAGATAGCAAAAAGCAAAATTTACTACAAACTATAAAGAATATGAAATTGTAGAAAGCCATAATTGCTAACATCCTGAAGGACATCGTATACAAAAGACGATGATAGAAATTAAAAAGAAAAAAAAAGAATTAGCTTCAAACAGGATTTGAACTCATCTCCCAAACTATAAAAGAAAAGATTTTATGATCAGTGGATTAACTGATTAGACTACCATAGTCATTCAGGGAAGGATTCATCAGCTAATATTTTTTCTAAGTTTTCTGACTTTATTGTTACCTATCAAGTAATAGTATTACTCTTCAGTGGTCTTAGTATTTTGAGATAAAATAGTTTATTATATTTGTTTTAATACAAGTTTTGACCAGTTTCTTACATTATTTACACTCAGAATATTGTTCTCATCTTTGGTGTTATCATAATGTTTCAGTCATTGTACCCTGCAGCCCTCATCAGGTGCTTCCTGATTTGGATGACCTACAGGGAATTTTGAATTGAATCTTTTATTTAATCTACAGGTGTAGATTGTTCTTGTTCCACTGAGCATATCAAGAGATATCTCATTTAGCACTGCTCAGTTACTGTTTGCCATTTTCCCTGTGTCTAAGTCTACACTACCTGGCCCAGGGATGGAAATCACCGTTACTCATCAAATTCAAAAACCAAAATCTTAATCCACTTGGCTATTCTCTTGTGAGATAATCCTGAACTTGGAACATTTCATATTAACAAAAATAATTTTAAAAAAATTAGATTACCATCAGCAGCTTTGTCACATCTTCACTAATCTAGTTTATGGAATTTATTTGGGAAAAGTCCAGGGAGTCAAATCTGGATGTTAGAGTTGAGTGTGAGAGATCTGGGTGATGATATGATTTGTGAAGCAACCCTTCACAAGAGGTGAACAGTCTACCCCCTTGCCATTAGGAATGTGACAGCCATACAGGATACAACCCTACTCAAGGTTATCTCACTTCCACCTGAGCCACCCCAAAGGAGAGTGTTTGTCACATATGCACAGTAAAGTCCTAAAAGCAGGTATTTACATACATGCTATGTCAGAAAAGTATCTAGTCTTGATCTAGTTCATGGGACTTATTTGGTATTTCATAAAAGTCCCAGGAAGCCAGGATTTTGATTTGGGTATGACAGACCTCGGGGATGCTAATATTTTGTTAAGAAAGTGACTGAAGTCAAGATGCCAGGTTAGGACTGATAAGGGTGGAGATTATTTTTATTTTGGGATTTCATCAAGAATCTATGGATATATAGTAGAAGCACCAGACCAGATATGGCAACTATATTCCATACATGGATGAATGGTAGACTTGGATAGAGTTATAGATATTATAAGTCAGGGGTCAGCAACCTTTTGGGGAGAGCGGGCCAGACAGAAATGCAATGTTTCGGAGGTGGGCGATGATATCAAATGTACTATAATAAATTGTCTCGACCTCAGACCGCTCCATCCATAAGGCTGTCTTGGTCTGGAGGTTTAAAGAAAAAAATGACAAAGTTAATGTTATATTATTTAAAGAAGGTTCCTTATTTTACTGTAGAAATAACAGGATAACAACTAGCACAATAAAAAAATTCAAATTCCTTACCACAAGTAAAATACAGTTAGAAATGGTAAATTATTTAATGAGGCACTTGTTTCTGATTATTACTTGATAATTTCTCCACACCAGGTGAAATATTTGTCAGTGACTGGAGCTAAACATTATTCACATGGTCATCAGCCAACCTTGTTCTTAAATGACTTTTAGTAGATTTCATTTTCGAAAAAAAAAGTTTCTCACAAGCATATGTCCTTCCAAATATTGGAACTATCATGTTGCGCATTATTCAATTGGCTTTTATATTTTCCACCTGGCAAAAAATATTTTTTTGTAGAAGTGAATTTGGAAAGAAATTTTTATATAAAAAATTTGTCGCACTATAAGCCAATTAGCTACAAGTGATAGTTATTCTGCCACTTGCTCCACAAATGATTTAGATAATTAGTGTCCAGGTGTTAAGTTGGTGGTCCAGACAAAAATCTTTCACTGACTGGATGTGGCCTGGGGGCTGGGTGTTGCTGACCCCTATTATAAGTAATTAAGCTGACGAAAAACAGATTGGCAAAAGATGTTATGATGAAAGCAAAGAAAAATATAGGAAAAACTACTTAAGCTCAATACTGAAACATGACTCATAATGAAAATAGATTTATGCCAAAAACTCAATTTAACAAGCTCTCTAATAACTGAGGAAGACTAGAGTTGTCGAAATGTTGTGACAAAGACGGACAGGAAAAGTAGTCAAAAGAATCCAGTTCCATTGAAGAGAAAGAGAAAATTCTAAAGGCCACTAGGCTCAAGTTAAATGCTTGTTATTCAGTCACTATTAATGAATTGTTTTCTGTCTGTGTGTCCTCTGCTCTAGAGGTCAGCAACTGTTTCTGACAATGACAGTCTTGGAGACATCTGACTTGGCTTTAGTATGACACAATCCATTATTCAGCAATTCTTTGTCCCTTCCTTGTCAAGCATGTTGAATTCCTTCTGAGAGAGACCATTTCATATTTCCTTTTATAGCAAGGTCACTAGTGACATTCAATGAACTCTTGTCAGCCTATTCATTTTTGCAAAATGAGAGAGACAGGTTAAGATAAAACTGTCTTGTTTAATGCCATCCTTGCCAACATTGGTTTGACATTGCAAGCAAACTATACATATAAATAAAATATAGAAATAGATTGGAAACTTCCATAAAACAATGAACCAGTCAAGTTTTCATAAAGAAACACCAAAGTAGAAACTTAGCAGACTTATAGTAAATGGAAACTTAAATACTGATGTGGAACATTGGATTAATAGTAAAAGACAAAAAGACTGTTATATGGAAATGTAAAGATATAATTTCTTCTTAAGAGTCTGACATTGTTTATAAGTTTGATATATTTGTTCATATTTGGAACACATTTAACAAGGCTTCAAAGTCATAGATTTTAAAACAAATCTCATTTCTCTCTTTTCTTTCTCTCTCTCTTTTTACTTATGGAGTAAGAGTGTTCAATATCAAATAGAACCCTTACTGATATAGACTGTGTGGATATAGAAATCAATAGTGTATGGTGACAATCTGTTTTGTTTCAATACAATCTTTGGACCATGTATTACTACTCCTTTACCAGATGTCATATACAGGCTACTTGGAGATTTAAGGTAAGTAGTGGGTTATATAAAAAAAATTCTAAAAATAATTGTTTCATACATGAAACTGACAGTCATAGTATGGGGCTAATTTCTCTTCCCACACTATATATATATATATATATATATATATATATATATATATATATATATATATATATACTTGGTGTAACAAAAATACTTTTACAAACTTGGTGGTGGGTTTCTTACGCCAAAACAAGGACAAAAGCCCATATAAACATATATCCACAAATCTTTCATTATTAAGTTTAAAGAAAGCTTGTGGTAGATGGTATTGTGTTGTCATGTAGACTAGACTACATTTGTCATTCATGTACATTTGTGGATAGTTTGTCTTCAATGTTTAACATGTGTAGTAGTGAGTTAACTGAGAAGTGTTCCATTTAACAATGGCAGGATATTCATATTGTGATCAGGCAGATATGATTTTTTCATAAGCTTTTGGAGACAATCCAGGTATCAGCAAACATCAAGTAGCCCTAGCATGTTGTATGTCTCATACTACTGCAGGGAGGATACTTCAAGAGCAGCTCCTGTAACCATATCATTTGCAATGTATGCAGAATCTTTCACCCTCTGATCACTCACCACAGGAGAAATTTTGCTGATAGTTTATTGCACAAACTGCCGATCTGTTGTTTGTCTCTTCGGTCTTGTGTATAGATGAGGCAACATTTGGAGGAGATGGAATAACAAATATACACAACCAACATTTGTGGGTGGATCAGAATCCCCATGGTACAATACAGGATAGACAGCAGCATCAATTTACGATGAATGGGTGGGCTGGAATTGTAGGGGACTGACAGGTCCATATGTTTTCCCAGCACATCTAACATGAGCTGTCTACCAGGACTTTATTTTGAACACACATCCAGACCTGCTAGAAGATGTATCCCTGAATGTATGAGTTGTGTGCAAATTTATTTATGAGTTCAAATGCCCCTTAAGAAACTGTGTTCCTGAACAAACCAAACTCATAAATAATTACATCAGCCACACTAATACATGCCTATCCATACGAATTACGTTACACCTAACCAACCACAACTTCATTTAAATATGCACACAAACCTACCAGACCCCATCCAGAACATACTAGTAGAAAATACAAGCATGATAACCTCATCCACATGTAAAAAAAGATTAAAAATAATGGAAACCCTTATAATAAAAAAGAAAAAGCCAACACTCAATAACATTGACTATGAACACTGCCACAATGCAGTGACCATGTTTGGAAAATAAAACATCCCTATAACTCTAGATATATACACACAACACATACATTCATTTAAAAAGTAAAAATAAAATCATCCTTGATAAAAGTCTAGCCGAAAGTGCTCAGAAATGCAGAACATTTGGACACTTTTTATGCACTTTGTGTTCAGAACAGTAAACACTTGTACAAACATAAGAAAAATTAAATAAAAAGCTTAATTGCAGTACCTTATCAGTTGTTTTTAATGAAACATGTATAAAAGAGGAATTGCTGCCTAAATAAGCATATATGTAAAAAAAAAATGAAGAAACTGGTAGGATATACCATAAATCAAAAGTACAAGTACAGACAAACCTTTCATCAATGGACTAATGAGTGGCCCATTAATGCAAATTGTATGTAGATTGGAAGGGATTATTTTTGGAGTTATAAAACCACTATAGTAACTACCAGTAGTTATGATCATAATATAAAGACTATAAACATGTATGTATGGTATAAATAAATATACACTTAATATAGATATATTAATCAATAGATAAGAGGTCTGTCTGTACTTAATTAAATGCTCTAGCTATGCCTTGGATTTATAGTGACAGAAAAAATATTTATTCAAAACTAGCAGCAAATGCATATAAAAGAATTAAAATATATAAAATTCAATCGCATATGAAAATTTTGTCAAATAAAATCACAAAAGAAAAAGAAATTTATCTGATGATCAAATAAAATTTTGTTTTACTTAAAAAACACAATTTTCCTGTTGTTTAAATGAAATGCAGCCATTATTCAAGTAAACATAATCAAGTACAAGGTCAACGTTCTTCTAATTGAACATTTGTAAGCAATAAGAAAAATATCTGAACAATTATTTTATTATTTTCAATTAGAAAAATTGTTCTGATTTCCATGATGATTGGATCTGAAGAAACACAAAGAAATTATCACTTAATACTGATTCACTCAAAATGAATCTTTTAAAAAACAAACATGAATAACTGCTATTTTAACCATTCAACATATTTATCAATGGTTATTTTCTATATGCCATGTACCTTCAAGATGTGAGCGATCATAACTCTCCACAACTTCCTATCCTTTATAGCGCTTAGCAATGCATATATTTTCAATGTCCTTCCCACTCTGTTCTATGATTCATTTTTCAAACTTGTTAGGTAGGCTGTTTCTTGTTTCATTTCTGTCCCACTTGCATTCATTATGTCCTGTGAATGTCAAATTCTATAAACCTCATTATGTTATGTGAATGTCAAATTCCTTAAGCCTCATTATGTTATGTGAATGTCAAATTCCTTAAGCCTGATTATGTCCTGTGAATGTCAAATTGTCTAAGCCTCATTATGTCCTGTGAATATCAAATTCTTTAAGCTGTCAAATTCCTTAAGCCTCATTATGCCATGTAAATGTCAAATTCTCTAAACCTCATTATGTCCTGTGAATGTCAAATTCTCTAAGCCTCGTTATGTCCTGTGAATATCAAATTCTCTAAGCCTCATTATGTCCTGTAAATGTCAAATTCTCTACACCTCATTATGTCTTGTCAGTGTCAAATTCCCTAAGCCTCACTATGTCATGTGAGTTTCAAATTCTCTAAGCCTCATTATGTATCCCAATAATTCACCTATCTCTTTCTGATTTTATTAGTATTGTCCTTTTTCTTTCCATTTTCCTTAAGACTTACTCATAGCTTACATGATCCACACAGGATTTTGAAGTTATTGGACATCCTGAATGACAAATGGAAGTTTATGTAATGTCTTTCTATAATTTCTTAATACTTTTAGTCTTTGGAGAGAATCTTTCACTCTTCTAGTGAACCTTTCAGATTTGTGTGTCCCATTTTCCATCACTTGTTATAATACTTCCCAGATCTTTAAGTTTTCATGCCTGTTTGATCTTGACATCTCCAATTTGTAACTAATGTCTTGGGCTGTTACTCTTTTGCTTACAATCTTACATTCTGTTATCTTACAATTGTCCAACATTTGCTGCCATATTGGAGAATTAATATTACAAAACAGATCAGCACTTTTTCTTTTATTTCTCATGAAATGTTTCTTAATATTTTGTTTAGTCTTTGGAAGGCATCAAGCATTGATTTTGAATTTATGTTCACCTGTGAAGGTAAATTAAGTTTATTTAATAATGATTCTGATAATTCAGCGACAGAAAGAAGACAATCCTGAAATATGGGATCAGAAAACATTTATTCTTAAGGCAGCAGCTGAACAGTTTTATCAAAATTGGAGGCAATTCTTGATCAAGGTTCCAGAGAACAACATTTATCCAGACCAGTAAGTAGCCTTTGTAGAGTCAAGGCTCTTGATAAATTTAGCTGATTAGAAATATCACAATATATGTGCCCTGTAAGGTGGAGGAAGTTAGGTATGGGATGATCTTTATCATCTAGAGTTAAAGGTAAAGTTCATAGCAAAGATCTTAGCCTTATTCAACAAGGATACGATAACTTCAGAGTTATTTATAATTGAGGGCACTGGCGGTTTGCCTCCATTGAATATAGCATTTACAATATTCCAGGATCCCCAAGACCCAAGTATTTAATTATCTATTTTGGCTTGGACTACCGGTGTATAGCTGCTCTTTGCATTTTCTAACACTCACTTGAAGTGCTTAATAAGGTAAGTGTTCTGCTACACCATTCCAGTTGATAAAGACAATAATAATGATTACAGTGAGCCAGGGCTAAAACACATTCAGGTATGGACCAGGGCCAGCTATTTGAGTTTTATAGGTATTTTGTAAGGGAAAAAGGTTTCAATGCTGGAAGAAATCCCCTCAAAAATGAAGGAGACTGTCTTGGGAGGTCAGCTTCTGAAGACAGTTAAGAAAAGTCCTTCTGCAACGTGGCATCTGAAGCTGTCCAAATCACCTAAGAAGATGATTCTGAATTATGACTATAGAAAAAAGACAATCAATAATCAGTATTTATAGATTATGCAACACAAGTTTAGAAAATTTGATGATTTTGTGACCCGATTGGCTACTCCTTCAAATGCCAGATTGTATATGACCTATATATATATATATATATATATATATATATAGAATATCACACTTTGAGTGCTGGTGTCAATAAAATAGTGCTCAATGTAAGATAACAGAGTTATAAGTTATATATTAATAATAAATATACATTTTTTTTTCCTTACGGGTAGCGTAACAACTTTTTTAAAGAATAATCCCTGTTCCCTGTAAATAATATGGACTGCTCCACTATTATAATAATCTGATATACATATCAAGATTTAAATTATGTAATGGTCAGTATTAAATCAATACCTGAAGATTGCACTGTGCATGAAACTCAGAGTCCACTCAATTGTAAGCAATAAAAATGCCTTTCTTCATGCTTCCAATTCTTCCTATCTAATGAAAATATCTTTCTCTCTGCTTACAATTACTCCTAACAATGAAAATATCTTCATTCTGGCTAGCATTTTTAATTAATCCTAACCAATAATAAATGCCTTTCTTCCTTAATATATTTAAGTAAATTTAGCAAAAAGTTTACAAAATTTGGCAATTAAATCTTCAAATTCCATTTTTACTCTTTGTCCTGATGATTTTCATTTATTCTTACTCTTGTCAATAATGTTCACTTTTTATCCCCATTTATAGAAATCAGTCATCAATATTACATCTATTTTTCTACTTGCCAAAATAGTTCTTGTTACAAAAATTCTATTATTAATCAGTATTTATAGAATATGCAAGACAAGTTTAGAAGAATTGGTGGTTTTGTGCCCAATTGGCTACTCCTTCAAATGTCAGGTTGTGTATATATATATATATATATATATATATATATATATATATATATATATATATATAAGTATAGGAAAAAACAAAAAAATATTATTCTTAAAAGAGTGCTCAATACAAAGTAGAATATAAAATATAAAATCACTACAAAAATAGCGATTTTGTTTCAACACCTACCATCACATGATAAGACACCAGTACTGTTGAAACAAAATAGCTATTTTTGTAGTGATTTTATAACATATGTATGTTATAATTTTCGAATAAATTACATATATATATATATATATATATATAATATCACACTTTGAGTGCTGGTGTTAATAAAATAGTGCTCAATGTAAAATAACAGAGCAATAAATTATATATTAATAATGAGTATATATTTTTTTCCTCACAGGTAGCATGACTACTTTTTCTTTTTAAACAATCCCCATAAATAATATGGACTGCTCCACTATTACAATGATCTGATATAGATATCAAAATTTAAATTATGTAACTGTCTGTTTCAAATCAGCACCATAAGATGGTGTTTTTCATAAAACTCAGAATTGTGCTACCAATGGGGAAAAAATGTATATCTATTATTAATATGGATATATATATATATGTATGTATATGAGATAACAATATATATTTTTATATATCAAGGACAGTGTTGAGGAAATTATAAAACAAAATGGAAAAGTTTGTTTGTGATGTGTTTCATCCGCTAGGACTTTCATGGACTGGGTTTGTTGACATTTTTGTGACTATACATAAGCATGAGCAAGAGATGCTGCTAATTTTAAAATTTTTAAATAATTTTTTGCAATCTAGAAAAATTCATTGTTTTTCCTTCCATTATCTTTGTTTTTAAATATCACACATTATAATAACAGAAAATCTACCAAGAATGGTGAAACGTAAGAACCTGGACATAAATTTACTGTGGTTGAACTCATGATTAAAGAATTTTCTAGACATTTTCATCTTAGTGAACTATTTTCTCTTTTAATTAAAGTAGCATTTTTTATGTCAACATAGTCATCAGTTCTGTTACGGTGAACAACCAATATATTTTGTGCATGGTCTTTTAAAATATAGTCTTTTGTTTAAAATTCTTGAGGTTTCTCGAATATATTCTTTCTGGCAATACTTACAATTGATAGAGTAAATTTTTCTTCAGGTTTTGGCTTGTTGTTTTATGCACATGTGTAGTCAGAACAACATCGAAAAACCCAGTCCAATGAAGTCTTAAGGGATGAAACACATCACAAATAAACTTTTTCCATTTTGTTTTACAATTTCTTCAACATATATATATATATATATATATATATATATATATTTTATGAATTTAAATTTTAAATCTTTGGCAAAAATAATGTTCACCAAATGACCAGCCAAATTAAAATGGAACAAAAATGTAAGGCAAATTAATATGTAAAATGTCAGAAATACTAACCTACTTGTAACCACAGTTTCTGCCAAGCATCAAGTCATTGTTTCTTATTAAAACCTACCCATAAATACACTTTTACCAGTAGTAGGAGTATGATGAGCAGGAAAAATAGAGAGAGATTGTGGCACTGAAATTTTTATAAATGTTTGTGTAAGTGTCCTCCTTATCTGGAATCAGGATTGGCCTGTAGGAACCCCCTAATGTGTTTGCAGGCTGCCATTACTTCTGATCTTTTATTGAGTAGTTTGTTTTGATCAGGATTTGTTATAATGGCCAATTTTTCCTCCTGGCAATGCCTGCACATTCTGCTCCCAATGTTACATGCCCGGGTCCTCCCCAATATACCCCATTTAACATTGGGGATCCTGTTACTTCCCATCCCATACATGTCCCACATAAAACCAACAAACACTGTACAACTCCTGCACCTATGTATATTAATGTCATATCCATTCAGGCCAGATGATTATGTCTCTCCACAGATCCTTTTTTTTGTATGTGAATTGGCCTGACTTCTTGGGAAAGATAATGGAATGGTTGTCTTCTCCATGGCTTTGGTTTCAGAGTTTTCTTTCTCTTAGACTGGTTGCTACCTAAGGCTAGAAAATCCAGTCTCCCTTGCTATTTAACCTATAATTAAAGAGATGCATGCCTTTCCCAAGGGCATTTGTGTGAAAGTGAATACAAATGACTAGCCTGGAATTTGAACTCAGATTTTACTTTCCACACTGATATCAGTTACACTAACCACATAAATGACATCGTTCCAAAGGAAAATGGATGAAGAAGAAAAAAAGAATGGATCACAAATGAAATTCTCAATGCAAAGGAGACAGAAAACAATACCAAGGCATGGAACAGAATACAGAAAACTACACAAATAAATAAGGAACAAATGCTGACAGGCTAAAGAAGAATGGCTCAATGAAAAATGTGCAGAATTAGAAAGAATGAGTATCACAGATAAAGAAGATATGCATAAAAAAATAAGAGAACAGGACAAAAGACAAGCTCATCAACAGTCTGAATAAAATCCAAGGATTGGAATGCTGATATTAGAGAAAAAGAAAACACTTCAGAGATGGAACTAATATTTTGGAGAACTCTTCCATGACAAAAGAGAACAACCGTCAATACACAGAAATAGCAATGAACCAGAAATATTAAAAACTGAAGTGGAAGCTACACTGGGAAAATTGAACAGAAACAAAGTGGCAGGGCCAGACAGAATTATAATAGAGATGCTGGAAGCCTTAGACAATTCCAGCATAGACAAAATCACAAATAAATTAAATCTACAACAGTGATGATATACTGGAAGACCTAAGCAGATCTATTTTCACAGCACTGCCAAAGAAACCAGGTGCAAACAAATGTGAACTATGCTGGACAATCAGCTTAATGAGTCACATAACACTCATCATCTGAATTCTAATGAATAGAGTGCACAGCAGAATGGGCCAGAGGTAGGACAAGAACAGTGTTGGTTTTTTCAAAGACACTGGAACAAGGAACACAATATTTATGCTAGGAATGTTCTCAGAAAGAGCAATACAAATGCAGAAGTATGTGTAGCTGTGTTTTATAGACTATGCAAAGGCGTTCAACAAGTCCACTGCAAAAGATCTGTTACAGCTGCTCAGAAACCTTGACATATTCAGGAAAGACATTAGAATAATCAAGAATCTCTACTGGCAGTAAACTATCTGCATATGGACAGAAAATGAGTTCAGCAGTTATACAAAAATAGAAAGGGGTGTAAGACAAGGATGTGTCTTCTCAATGGATTTATTCAGCCTATACTGTGAGGCAATTCTGAAAGAATTATAGGTTTTACTAGGATTCATTATTGGCAGCCATAATCTTACAAATATAAGACATGCAGATGACACAGTGATGATAGCAGACATGGAAAGGAAACTACAAAACCTCCCACAGAAGGTAGCAAAAGAAAGCAAGAAGAAAGGACTAAGCATAAACTACAAGAAAACAGAATTCATGGTTATCAGCAAAAGGATGATACCAAAATGTAAATTACAGGCTGGAAATACTAAAATCAAGCAAGTACAGAAATTTACATATGTGGGAAGTGTTCAAACAGAGGATGGAAAGTGTAACACTGAGATCTGAAGAGTTATTGGGATGGTCAAAGACACATTCCAAAAGCTAAGCAGAGTATTAAGGGACAGAAAAATTTCACTAGAAACAAATAAAAGAGTATTAAACTGTTACACTATATCTGTCTTTCTGTATGGCAGCGAATGATGGATAATCTCCACAGATGAAGAAGAGACTTGAAGCAACAGAAATGTGGTTCTACAGAAGGATACTGAGGATCCCATGGGCTGAACATGAGATTTTGGAGAGAATGGAAACAAAAGGAAAACATAATTAACATCAGAAAGAGACAGTTGAAATGTAATGAGGAAGAAGGGCCTAGAAAATCTGATACTCACAGGACAGATAGTGAGAAAGAGGGACAGAGGAAAGCCGTGCATGATATATTTTATGAGCTTGAGCAAATGAATTGCAGAACAGGGTTTGGGAGAAATAACAAAAAGACAAAACTTATTAAGAGCTACAAGAGACAGGAAGATGTGGAGGCCCACGATCGCCTACATCCTGAAGGGACACAGGGCACATAAAAGAAGAATCACATGTCCCAAGACCTATATAAGCAGTTCATGTGATTTCTCTTACTGTCTCCATGATGCAATTCTGTTTATTCAATGCTAAATGATTCTGCATTTGAAAAAAATTCTAGATAAATCTTTAGCAGGTTATGAGAGAATCAAGTTTCACAGCAACACAACAGTTAAGCGCAGAAATTTAATTTCAGAACAAGGTTGATATATGCTGGCACCAAAACCAAATTTAAGAGCAAAAAATAAATTACCAAACCAAATTTTATTACAAATTTCAACCGGTTCAAAAAGAGCAAAAAGCTGCATGTTTTATTTTTTAAGCTGACACGAACCCACATATTTGCTTAAAAATAATTCTTAACACATTATCAACAGTTACTTTTTTTCTTACTGCATCCAATTATTTGATATTTGCTTATCCAGAATTCAGAAAGACTTAACATGATCTAAAAATGACAGGAAATACATTTTATGAGTTGTTTATTCTCTGTTCTTCAGAAACTAACACTTAAGTAAATCTACAATTTTAGGAGAAGATCTTGACTTTAAGACAACAATAAATCATGTAGACATTTCTAATATCAGATTCTCAAGATGACGGATATTTAACTGAGACTGGCCAAATTTATGAAGACTTCCACCATCATAACATAGAATCCCTGTGCCTTTTATAGGTGTGGGGGGGATGATATGCTCATGGCAATTGTTCTAATGATTATGTTGTTGGAAAATTCTAAAAATCCTTATTTCTTTTGGCTTCAAATATAATGGGAATTTGACAGGGTTTCCATCTCTTCATGTATCTGGTGCAAAATAAAGTTTTACTGGAAATTCAATACTTTAACAGCTAATAAGTAACAAACTTTTGTCATAGATTAGGATTATATGGATTAGGATTACAGTTGTGTACACTTATTTGGAATTCACTGATATATAAGATACAATGTGTTTCTATCTATCTATCTCTCTTAGCCTATTCATATCTCTATCTCAAACTATATATATATATATATATATATATATATATATATATATATATATATATATAATGAATCATTCATACAAAGTAGATTAGTAAAGTTAATCAAAATACAAGTATACGAGAATTCAAAAAACTTCACAAATTTACATTGGTAGCACCATGAATCCATTCAAAGAACATTGGCAAGGGCATATGCAGTCTTTTAATAGCAGTAATTATAAGTACAAAACTTCATAGTCTAAGTATCTTTGGACTCTAAAAGAAAAGAATAAAACACCTACTGTTAAATGGAAATTAATCAAGAGAGCCTGAACATGTAACTTCTTATATGTACCATGATATCTATGTCTTAATGAAAAATTTGAAATAAATAGATTTATAAATAAGACCCATCTCTTAAATCAAAGATTAACCATTAACTGTAAACACTGTTATCATTTTAACATATCCTAGGGGGTTGTAATACTTTCAACGATGATATGTCACTGTATATTTAACAGGTTATTACTTTTATTACCTGATGGTCCAATTGTTGATGTGGGTGTGTGTTGGTGTACATGTACTGTGTTGTTTGTGTCTGCATGTGTGGGTATGTATGTGTGTATGTGTGTTTGTACTGCTGGATGTATATATATATGTATGTGGGTTTTTTTCATTTAAAAAGAGAAACGGTAAAAAAGAGAAAAGGAAAGGAGGGTAAAATATATATATATATATATATATATATATATATGTTCAGGTATGTTGTATATGTATATTTTCTATCTACTTCTGTATGTATGTATGTATATGTTTATGTGTATATATGTAGGGATACGTGTGTGTGTGTGTATATATATATATATATATATATGTGTGTGTGTGTATATGTATATGTATGGTTGAATGAGTATGTGTCTATGTGTATGTATCTGTACTCATAATTATAGGTATGTATATGTGTGTGTGTTGATACCTCTCATATGCGAGCTTGTTTGTGCGTATGTGTAGGTATGTAAACTTTGGTTTGTGTCCATATGTGTGTGTATATATATATATATATGTGTGTGTGTGTGTGTATATATATATACATGCTTGGATGTGTGCGTACTTATATATGTATATATATGGATGTGTTGATATGGGTATTTATACATGTTTATATATATATATGTATATGGAGATGTATGTTCGTATGCCTTAGTATATGTATGTATATCTTAGTGTCTTGGAATGTATCATCAGTACTAATTAAAATATTTTTGTTTGATAAGGGTTTTTTAATTGCTTATATACTTAATTAACAATTGTGTCTCATTTCATTTTAAAATTATTATGGAATTTACTGTACTTTAGATAATATATTTAGAATATGTATAGGTTTATGTATGTATATACTGTCATATGCCCCAGTTGACGAATGGGTTTATAAGGCGATCATACGCCGACTAGGAGATATATACATTCTCACACCAGTGAAGAGATACAAGCTATCTCTCCCAGATCGTGACAATGGACAATTGATAAACAAAAATATTTTTAGGACCACTGTTCAATTGGGATATTCGAACAGTAATCTTTCCCAGGTCCGCTTCCTTTTCAACACGAATACTGATCCACAATACAAGGATGAACTATAAGGCTTAGCGATTTTTGATACAAGAATTTTAATATGTACAAATATACAAATATCAAAATAAAAGAACAGATAACTATGAGTTAAAACATCCAACGACCAGATCTCAAAACTTACGTTGAGATATCAAAATTCGCCTAACACCAAATAGATTCAACTGAACCCGAACATACAAAAATATAAGTATGAATTACTATGAATTGAATGCAGAAGTCAACGCATACACAAAAGAGATTGGATAGGAGTTACAATTATTGTTTTGACATGTGGAAAGGTGTTTGCAAGAACATAATATTCATGGATGTATGTATATCTTTCTACTACGGGTCCAAAATATGATTACTTATCTTTTATACTCAGTTCTCTTTTTTTTATCATTGTCCTTTCTTTTCTCGACACAAACACAATTTCACACACTGTCCGGCTGTAACAGAGGTACACACTTTCTTCTCTGGTTTTCCTTTTTCTTTTTTTACACAATTCAACTTGTAACAGAGGTATACACTTTCTTCCTCTCTTTGGCTTTCTTTTCTTTACACAATAACAGAGATATATGCTTTCTTCTCTGGTTTTCCTTTTTCTTTAAACACAGGCTGAATCCTCAGCGTATAAATTTCTCTGCGTCTTCAATTTGGGGTTCTCGAACGGGAATACTTCTTGTTATATTTCTTGTCCGAAGTTGCCTGGGTTGAACTGGATAAGTTCCATCACTATCAAATGAGTCTTATCTTTTTGTTCATAAACTATCAGAGCTTCAACTTCAGGTCTTGCCTCTTCAAAGTCAAGATAGCAACTGATTCTCAAGTGAATCTCTGACTATCACGTGTCTTAAGTTTTGGTGTGAATTCCCGCTTACATCAGTCCCCTGTCTAGCTTCTGTCTAGACATTTGTTGCTACGGGTAATTGGGTCAGTCAACCTTTTGACCTGCCTTCCCAAAATGTCATAAGACTCCCACGTGACCTTTATTCTGTTGCTAGGTGGAAATTAACCTTAACAGATGCGTGTTTAGGCTATCTGCTTTTGTCACAATACCTATTTATGTGTGTGTGTGCATGTATATATATATATGTGTGTATGTATATGTATGCATGTATATATATATATATATATATGCGTGTATGTTTAAGTTTCCATTTGTATGTGTTTTTTATATATATGCGCATGTTTGTGTGTATATATGTATGTTTGTTTCAGTTTATACATATATATATATGTGTGTGTATGTATGTATGTATGTGTATGTATATATATTTATATTTGGTTTGTTTATTTTTTACATTGCTGTGTGGCTGGACATATTTATGCTTGCTTCTCTATGTGTATATATATATATATAAGAATGTGTGTATGTGTAGATAAGTACGTGTATATGTATATATGTGTGTATATGTTTATCTGTAGGTAGGCTTTTCTGTGTTTCTGTCTGTAGTGAATAATGTGTGTACACTGTACACATATATGTGTAGGTAGTTTTTTTTCTTTCACCTACTGTAGAGCAGTGTGTATGTAGATATATATGAAATATATATTTTTATATATATTTGCGTTTAGAATTTTCATTTTTATATATTAGATGGTGTTATTTTTATATATCTATTTTAATGTCCTTTCTTTCCCAATTGTTTGTTTCTCTGTTCTATTAGACCATTTTTATATATGTATTTGCCCATATAAGTTATATTTTAATAAGTGGTTAGAATTCGTTTAATAACACTTTCAATCTTAAATATTTCTTGGTTGTTGTAATGGAATGTCTCTGTCAATGTATGTGTGTGTATGTACGTGCCTTTATCAGTGTCTGTGTGTATGGCAACTTGGAGTCTCCTTTCATTGTGTATGTATGTTTTGTTTTTTTTTTGTTTTTTTGTAAAGGGTCATGGAGATATTTCCTGTCTCGTCACTTTTTTTGTGTGTATATATCTAAACATGTCTGCGTGCGTATGTATTATAATCTGATTGTGTATGTATTGTCTTTTGCAAGATGTCATCCTCCCCTGCCTATATTTAGAATTCAAATGTATCTATGTTGTCATGAAGCTCTGATAAACAGTTGATATTCACATTTATTCCAACTTAATTTCAATAAAAACAAATTAAATAGAATAACATATATATTTTTTTTTTCCTCAGTAATTTTATAATTTTAAACTTAATAGAGATTAATTTTTAAAATGGGTAATTTTAATTTTTTATTTCAAATGTTATCCTATAATTTAATACTTATTAGTTAGAATAAATTCTATTTTAGTCTAACCCCAACATTAAGACATTAAATAGTTGTTATAACCTTAGTTCGTTGTCAAGTTTTTTGAAATCTCGTATACTTGTATTTTGATTGGTCATTCCAGCTTATGTAACAGCGTTTCCCCCTTACGAGGGGTGGTTAATTGATATGAACCTTTTAAAACTCTTTATTCTACATTCAACATCATCACTTGATAAGACACCAGAGGTGTTGAAACAAAATGGCTATTTTTGTAGTGATTTTATAACATATTTATGTTATAAGATTCGAATAAATAATTATATTCACTCTACTCTATATTGAGCACTCTTTTAAGAATAGTAATTGTTGGTTATTGGAATTTATTCCATATACACTAATTCTATACGTGTATATATATATATATATATATATATATATTTTTACTGGATATCTGTATTTGAAATACAAGCCCCATTTTTTTTAATCCTTGGTCAATTCCACGTCTGTTGGTGATAGGTGAATGAAAAGAGAATGACTCTAAATTTCCCATCAGTTGGTGGTTTCCTTTTTACTATGGAATCATAGAAAAATTCATTTTTTTTAATTTCTCATGATCTGAAGATTACTACAAGATCTTGAACAATGTTAAAGTGTTTAAGGGTTATCTTTACTGTGTGATTAAGTAGGATTTTACAAGTCATGTCAATGCTAGTTGGCAGAGACTTTGACTATAGAATGGTCACACACATCTTTTTAAAGCTCACATTTTGTTCAGATACTAATAAAAGAATAATTCTGAAGGGAATTTCTTTATTTTGATCTTTGCAATCATAGTTTCCATATGAAAATTACAAGGTTTCAAAAGAGCAAGTCTCTGGCTGTAACAAAATGATTACAATGCTATAACGACTAATGACTCTTGTTCACGCTTGTCTGCTTTCTGATCTTCAAACTATCAAAGATCAATATTTCAGACAGAACCATTTCGAAACAATTTGACCATTTCAAAATATGAAAACACTTGAAATTTATGAATTTAAGAAGTAGTCTGTCTGACAGATTCCATGAAATAAACAAAAGGTTATTTGACAATTTTAATACCACTAATTATCTATATATATATATATATATATATATATATATATATATATATATATATATATATATATAACAAGTTTTCCTTTAGTCTTTCAACGATAATGTGATTAAGCTTATCAGACAATATGAAAAAAAACTTACTTAAAATAAATAGACAAAACTTGTCTATATTATTTAATGAAACATGCATTAATATATATATGTGTGTATGTGTGTGTAGGAATGGGTAGGAAAAAAATGTACATACATGCACAAATACTTGCATATACGTAAGTATATTTATTCCTAAGGTGTTATAAATAGAGTGCTCAATGTTATGAAACACAGCTATAAGTATATATTAGTGAATATACTTGATTTTCAACATCGATAATACACACCTGAAGATTGCATTAACTGCATGAAACTCTCAGTAGTCTTATTAACATTGGATATTATATATATATATATATATATATCTCAAAGGAAAAACTTAGTGCATCATTGAAACTTGATTATAAATTACAATTTATTTCAGACTGAAATTACAAATAATTTAAATTAATCCAGACAATATTTAAAAAAGAAACAAACCAGATTACAGCAAGTCTGAACACTTTTGACCTAGAAAATCTATTTTCTGAGGATTTATAATATTGAAGACATGGATTGAGGACAAGAGCCAGCTGTCAAACCGATGTTCATATGAGATATTTTGGAGAATACATGTAACAGCTAGAGAAATACATTAGAATAAAATCCACATCATCATAAAGATATCTATCTATCTGGGGGAAGTGAAAATAATATATTATATAAAAGCCAAAATCTTAAATTCAATATTTAATTCATCATCATAATTATAGAATCCAACACATTTACGTACATATACTTACATACACACATACCCATATATATACATACAAATTCATATATACATACATATAACACACATGCACATGTGAATCCACACATTCATACAAGCACATAAGTAAACACACATATGCAAGGCCTATGCATAAACATATATATATATATATATATATATATATACACATATCCCCACATACACATATACACATATTACACACATATGCATATGCACACATACACAACACATATCTCCAAATACACAAATACATTTATTTATATATATATATATATATTTAATTTTTAATTTCACACATGCATGTTGTTTTTGATTTTGTCAGCTGCAGTGTATAGTAATGTCAGTTGGGCAACATCTGTGAGAAAAAGAGCACCATGATGCAATTCACTTCACCAGAAATTTAGAAATAGCATACTGTACTGCTTGGTATCCATGCTCCAATACAAACATTTCAGAATGTTTGGGTGTCAATCTAAGGAAAGTGTAGAGGATTTGGAAAGAGTTGGATGAGTCTAATGGTGATTACGAAGGTATGACAGCTTGGAAAAGTCACTCTGATAAGAAAAGAACTCCTAAATTTTTTGGTAATGGCCTCAGACTCTACAAAGAGGCCTACATCAAGTGCCTTGAGGAGACAGTGCTGCTCTGGGCCAAGAAGGTGACTGCTGGAATACCATATGTCTGGCAATAGGACACTTCACTATGCCACATATGCAGGAGAACCCAGTCTGAACTGTCTATATTTCTGAGATGAGGTATTATGTACACTATTTACATTACTTGAACTATTGTCCTCATCTTTGTCACCATATTTATTGCAACATTTCGGCCATTTGGATATCACTTATCAGTTATTTCCTGTTAATTCTCCTCTCCGATTTCTCCACTGCCTTAACCGGGTATTGAACTCACACAATTTGGGTCCTGTCACTGGATCTAACTAATGCTTTTATCCACTGTGCCATGTGTCCTTGAGGACTTCCATTAAACATGGCACGTGGAACTAGAACAGTCTACTCCAGTGAGCAAAATAAAGGGTTCAGTTCGACATTCCAACCACGTGAAGAAGGCCAGAGTGTACAACGGCCGAAACGTTGTAATAAATATGGCAACAAAATCGAGGACAATAGACCAGTCAGGGCTGTCACACAATTTCTGTGACCCCATCACCCCTTACATCTGACCACCTAACTCTCCAGAATGCAACCCCCTTGACTATTGTGTGTTGGATGCAATTGAGTGAGAGACCAACAAAACTCTTTGTAACACTAAAGATGGACTGAAGGTAAAGATTATGGTAGCATTCACCAAATTAAACAAGGCCAACGTTGAGATTCTGAAGTCATCTGGAGTTGTGGTTGAAGCAAAAGGCGATTTTATTGAATAGATTTAATCTTTAGTATTTCAAGATATTTTTGTGCAATTTTTGGTAAATATATCTGCTAAAATGAGGTTGTCAGTGTTATTTTATTTTTTGCATCATTTACATGACAATTTATCCTTAACACACTATATATATATATATATATATATATATATATATATATATATATTCTATCAAGAAGACTTACTTTGAACTTCTTGGATCATAGCTCCATGAGGATCTATTTAAAGAGATACAAAAAGTACTAACTACTGTCTGCAACATGCTCTTAGAAAACACCAATAAAATACACTCAACTGCAGAATACACTTAAAAGTAATGGAAGCCTTAATAATAAAAAACATGAGACCAACTCTTAATAATATTTATGATAAGGAACATGGCCACCATGTGCTGACTGTGTTCTGAAATGAAAACATTTCTATATAAAAAAAAATATTAAGACAAATAAAAACATCCTTAATAATGATTAATAAATTATACACAAGTGGCTCAGACACAAAGATCATTTGTATCATTTTTATACACTCTATGTACTCTTGTATGCATGCAAGAAAAATATAATAAAAAGCTTAATCTTTGTGACTTGTCAGTTATCTTCAATGAAACCCATATAAAATAGGGGATGCTACCTAAATAAACAATTATATATGCCAAAATCTAAATGAGGAACAAATCTCTGATTCGACAACTTACACAACCTTTGGCTACTAAATCAACATAAATTAAGCAATTTAAAATTTGAAATGAAATTTTGTATTTATTATATATTTTGTAATTACTGTAATGTCAATATAAGTGCTTCCTTCAACGTTTTCTCAACTAAACTCTCACCTTGAGGTATATCTCACCCAATAAATAAAATTATACTTATAAATATTTTTTCCCTCTGCAACAAACTTTTCTCTCTACAAAGAGTTTGATTCCTGCCCAAAATGGCTCCACAACAATATTTTAGTCCTCTCTTTCTCTCCCTCATATATATATATATATATATATATATTCTTTAGCATTGTATTTACTTATGCCTTATGTTGCACAAATCCATTAAGGCCCTCCCTTGATACACTTTCCCATTAGCTTTGGTAAATATGTTCCAATGACTGCCAAGAATTTTTCTGCATCTTGTCTTTGAATGTCAGTCAGTAATAATCAAATTTCAATGATTCTCGATGCTTTAATTTTCCATCCTGAGCCTCCATTACACCATTTTGTTTGAAAGCAGCAAGTACCACAAATTGTCACTGTCCACAGAATTAATCCAAGCAGACAGATTCCTCTCAAGGTCCTCAATAAGTACACACCCAGAATTCTCACTTTGCCGAAAGGATTTCCCCAGCTTAGCAGAATGATCCTATTTTCCAGTCTGTATTCAGTATTCATTAAACTTTGCTTTGTTCTGTTTCGTATTTAGAAACCAAGACTTAATCATTGTATGACAATGCTGAGTCACAGCCTTTTTTCTTCTTCCTTTCACCTTTGGATGCTAATATAAAATCAATTCAAATTTTCTCAAGGTAATTCACTCTTTTCTACAAGCTCACTTTCGATGCATGTCACTTGAAAAACCCACATAACATATATAATCTGGTTAATTATTTACTGACTTCAAAAAATTTTCAATCAAGCCGCTGACCTTCTGGCTAAAGCCTTATCAATCTTATAAGACTTTCTTATTGGAGTTTAGTGTTGTTTGCAAATCTTTTTCTGTGCATTACTCTCGGCCAGGAAGAATAAATAAGACATCAGAATGTTGGCACTCAGATACTGTTTTTAAGAATGGTGGCACACAAAATGTCTAGCTTTCTAGAGGAATTAACATTTTAAGAAAAAGGTCAGAAGAAAATGATTATTTCGGAAAAGAATAAATAAAACCTTTTTGAAAATGAAAATGTCTCACTTGCCAGATCTTAACAAAAATGTAAGTTCACAAATGAAGCATTTTCATCATTCTTTCAAAGTCATGCTTATATATTTATTTGTTTTTCCATGAACTTTTCAGTTAATATCTTATAATGTCTTCCTACTGAAGTTCAAAAATGAAGTAATTTCAACATTGTAGTCATTTCTCAATACAGTTTTCAGCTTTATAACATTTCTTAGAATGGGCAGATTAACCAACATAACCCAAGCTCAAGGCATTGGGGGCTGAATTTACTGCCCATTGCCTGAGGTGTTCCCAAAAAGGGGAAGTGCCAAGGGAGGTTGGGAATTTTTGCACAGTACCCCCACCTTAAACTGACCTTGTGTTGCGTCTGTTGTGTGTTGGGAGAAATACCTAAAAATCCACTTGCCTGGTGAAGTTCTATCAGATTAGATCAACACCCCTATCTCTCTTGCTCTCAATAGTCCCTGTGAGGGTTAAGTTTTCCGAGCCTTCCTTCCTCATTATATCCAAGAAAGTTCAGTTATCTTTGCCTGATTCTGATCAGAATTGTTCTTTCTGTTGCCATTTTCTTTAACACTTCCTTGTTGCTTATTCACTTCACCGATGGAATTCTCAGTATCCTTTTGCAGAGCCACATTTCTGATACTGCTAGTTTTTTATCTCATCTGTGCGGAAATTGTCCAACATTCACTGCCATAGAAGAGGATGAATATGGCACAGCAATCCAGCCCTCCTTTTCTTTTTTTCTAATGACAATTTTCCATTACTCAGCATCTTGCTTAGCTTTGGAATGCTTCTTTTGCTTGTCCAATTCATCTTTAGATCTTGGTATTACATGTTTTATTCTCTGTTAAAGCACTTCCCAGATATTTGTACTTCTGCACCTGCTTGATGTTTAGATCTCAAATTTCTAACTCACATCTTTGGATTTTTCTCTTGCTGATGACAATATTTTCTAAATTCTTCCAGCTGATAGTACTTTTTTCTCACTTTCTTTTACCATACCCGAGTTACAGAATGTATAGGCAAGACAAAAATATGGCAAAATGATAATTGTAGTCAATGTAATTCCAGAACTCGCCATACTAGTTGGAGACTTTGGTCTGAAATGACCACAAAATAGTGGGTGTGTTTTGAACCCCTTCCCCATGTGCAATTCTGACAGTGATTGATTATCTTTATCTAAGTTTAGATAAGACTAGAAAACATCAAAATGGCCAGTATGGTTTTGGCACTCTTGAGGTAAAGAGCTTTGATGCTTATCCAAACCTTCCTTTGTGTACCTTGCAAGGAGACAAGCCAAACATGTAGGAAGGGTGGATAGATAACCATCCTGTTGATACCCTGTTGTCTCTTTTACCCTCTCCTTTCCTCCAAGAACCATTTCTTCATATGTCTTCCTCCCATCCCAAAAATAAAGCAAAAAGAAGGAGTAAAAAGAAACCCAAAGAAAATTTCCTGTTACTGATTCACTCTGTTACTGCAGCAATGTGGCAGGCAGCAAAATTTATATGGACATAATGTTTTTCATTTTGTTTTTCATAATTATTCTTTGACTAATTTTCATTTATTTACTTTTACAATGTGGAGATTAAAGTTGTAAAAAAAAGGATTAAAGATAATCCTAGCAAGAATGAGGGAATTTTGATGCGGAGATTAAAATTGGAAAACTCATAAAGTAAAGACAGACCTCACAAGAATAAGTTAATTTTGGAGAAAAAAAGATTAAATAGAGAATTATTTCAAAATCTGGTTGACTTTCTGCTAAGATCTTGTTTCTGAAGATGTTTGATTGAATTTTGTTAAAAGTTTAATGCATAGATAAATGACGATAGAATTTATGGAAACATCTAAAGTAAATTATAGATAAGAATATGTTTCACACAAAAGTAAAAACTAATATCAAACAATATAGGCCATTGTAGGGATACAGAAAGCACTTATCTCCCTTTGGTGGTGATAAATCATGTGGGTCACATGACAGCCACTTAATGATATCACTCCATACCGAGACAAAGACACCAGTCAATTTCAGTTTGTTTACAGCAGATAAACTGTAAGGTTGCTTTCTTTAGCTCAGCTGCTGCCCTCCCTACCCTTGGCCTGGACTGAGGCCAAATCTACCCCACCCTAGCAGCTTACAAGTCCATGATGCTATTTCTCTTTGGGAATATATCTTTTCCAGATATAGAAAGAAACTCCAGCTCATGGTCCTCAATTTAGAAAAATCCAAGAATTGCTGTTTCCTATTTGGAAATATGCCCTCACCTAGGACACAGTTGATGAATCTAAACCATTTGTATCTGTAATTCTAAACATGGCTTCTCCAGACACAGGAGTATCTCCATATTATATGTAAGACCCTTCCTTTTTGTTTCTTTTTACACTCTGCTCTGCAGATATATGTGATATACTATTCTCTGCATGAGACACATGTGTGTATATTATATATATATATATATATATATATATATATATAGAGAGAGAGAGAGAGAGAGAGAGAGAGATAGATAGATAGATAGATCTGTGTATGTCTTAGTGGTATAAAAGTCTCTCTCTGAGAACAAAGCATGTTTGTCATTCCTTTTATTTTCAGCTATTCCAGTCTGAAGTATGGCGTTATTATATTACAAATATAATAATGCACATAATGGGGGAAATGTAAATGGGAGAATAAACCTTTCTTCCATAGCTCTCTCCTGTTACACCATTAACATCTAGCTATTTTACTTGTTATGGTTGCATTAAAATTAAAGTCTATATTAAATCTTTGTTTTAGAGATCCCACATTTCACTTGTAGTATTAGATGAAATAGTCTTTAAATTTCTGAGATAAATCATTGACAATTATTATGAATTAGTTTCTCCTGGTATAAAAAAATAATGACATATATGAAACTGGTATTTTGTTAAGTCCTTAATATTTTTAAGTTTTGAAATATATTTTTAGACATTCTCCTGTTGCACTTTGAACTTTTATCATCAGTCTTTATAAGTATTCCTGGTTTTATAAACATTTTAGTACAATCTGTTATTGTTAATATGAATACAATGCTACTTGTTGTTTTTCAGTGCATGAGTTAATTATCTCCCTTGTACAGACAATAGGAGATATATATATATATATATATATATATATATAAAGGTAAAAAAAATCTGTGGGTAAGTAATCCAAGTTGATCCTATTGATATAAAAATATTAAAACTGATCCACGAAAGAGAGCTCAATATAATTTTTTTTTATTATAGAGCATATGAATGAATTACAATTAATGAGATCCAAATGATTTACCTCACACAGATGATCATTTCGCCCATGGGAAAGTCGTTTTTCCCTGGACTTATCAATGTAAATATATTTACTAAATTTACTAAAAAAATGTATTTGCATTGATAAGTCCAGGGAAAAACCACATCCCCATGGACAAAATGATCATCTGTATAAGGTAAATTGTTTGGATCTCATTAACTGTAATTCACAAATAAATATATATGTATGTATGTATGTATGTATGTCTATATTTCTGAGATGAGGTATTATGTACACTATTTACATTATTCGGACTATTGTTCTCATCTTTGTTGCCATATTTATCAAAACATTTCAGCCATTGTATGCTCCTGCCTTCTTCAGGTGCTTGGAATGTCGAAGTGAACCCTTTATTTTGCTATGCCTTTATCTACTGTGCCATGTGTCCTTAAAGTGTTGGTTAGATCCAGTGACAGGACCCAAATAGGTTTGAGTTCACTACCTGGTTAAAGCAGTGGAGAACTTGGAGAGGGGAATTAACTGGAGATAACTGATAACTGACATCCATTATACATGGCACATGGAAATAGAACAGTCTACTCCAGCGAGTGAAATGAAGAGTTCAGTTTGACATTCCAACCACCTGAAGAAGGCCGGAGCATACAAAAGCTGAAACATTGTGATAAATATGGCAACAAAGATGAGGACAATAGTCTTAATAATGTAAATATATATATATATATATATATATATATATATATATATATATATATATATATATGTGTGTGTGTGTGTGTGTGTGTGTGTGTGTGTATAAAATAAAATATAGTTTTAGGGTATGCTATACATATAGGTTAAAGTACTCAATATCAGAGAAGTAGCAGATGCAAATATAAAAGTGAACATTCAAGTCAACACCTAGAGGCAAGAGTCTGTTTCATGCTAAATACAATCATCAGGCCTGACAACTGCATTTAGCATGAAACAGACTGTTGTCTGTGGGTGTTGATTTCAATATTTACTTTTATACTTATACTGTATACTATGTATACATGTATATACCCGTGTAATGCACAATTTCATGTATTGTGTGACCACCAAATTTTCACTTTTAACAAATGACTTTATCCTGTATCTTGAGTATCATATGAGTTCCTTTTTTTTTGAGAGACGAAATTACAATAGACTAACCTCTTTTCCTCTATCTCTTTATCCCATATTGTAGTTAAAAAGTAAAAGAGAATGGTAAAAGTATCGTTAGTAACACCATGCTCAGTGCATGAATGTGTACAGCTAAATATCTTATAAGTGTAAATAATGGAAAAGATACATATTCACTATGTTGGTATTTTATAATATGATACCAATATGTGTACATTAACCCCTTAAAATTAGCTTCAAAATTAGGTCTTCAAAAGTTGCACCATATGCAAGTATATATGGTATGTATATAATTATTTCACCCCACTAAGACACAGAGGCATTACTATAAAGTAAAAGAGTGTTAGAGAATATGAGAAAAACTACTATTAAGGAGAGAGAACAATAAAAGAACAAGAATTAAGAAGACAGAAGATAACGATTGACATTGTATTTAAACTTCCCCTAAGCAAGGCACTGAAGTCACTAAGACACAAAGGGGTTACTGAGTGTTAGAGAATAATAGAAAAACTACTATTAAGGAGAGAGAACAATAAAAGAACAAGAATTAAGAAGACAGAAGATAATGATTGACATTGTATTTAAATTTTTGAAAATGAAAGTAAACTGGGAAGCAAGAATCCGGAAGAGCGTTCCACAAGCAAGAAGCGCAAGAGAAGAAACTGTGAGCATAGAAATTATGGTAACATCTTGCCATTTCAATTGTAAAATTTGTTGAGACTGTGCTACCAATCTAGTAATGTGTTTAAATTTATAAAGTCTAGATGCCATAGAGAAAAGTTCATTAAAACAGTTACCATGAAAAATTTATAGAAAAGGCATAGTGAAGCTACATTATGGTTGTGGGAAAGTGACTGAAGGTGAGATGCCAGTTCAGGATCAATAACATTGCAAATTCTTTTTTGGATTTATCAATAATCTCTAAATATATAGCTGGAGCATCTGACCAGATGTATATATATATATATATATATATATATATATATAGATAAGATTAGAAGGAAAAGAGTACAATGTTCATAACAATTAATTTAAAAGAGGGTTCAATACAAAGTTGAGCAATATTCTTTATTTTAGGATATTGCAATTGAAAAACATGTCAAAATCACTACACAATTGTGTATCAATGCATCTCATCAGGCGAGTGCCTGGTAAGATGCGTTGATATGCATGAAAACACAACTGCAATTGCGTAGTGATTTTGACGTTTTCTATATATATATATATATATATATATATATATATATATATATATATATATAATACAGTCAAAAATATACAAATAAATTTTCTATTTGATTAGAATTTTTAATAAGTATTTCATTTAATCTCATTTGTAAATGAAACCGCTTCTAGTATGAGTTGAACTCACATCACTTATCCTTGAATGCTGGTCTTATTGATTAAGCTTTGAATGATTGATTTGTTTTCTATGACTTATCAACCCTTTGCAGGTCATTTAAAACCAGGAAATGTTTTTATATTGTAAATTTTTTTTTGTAGATAATGATGGTTTGCTGATACAAGTCTTACTAATTACCATATAGTTAGGGGAGAAAAGATGGATTCATACCTTTCCCAAGGAGATTTGTGCATATAACAAACCCAACTGGAATTGAAGCCTTTCAACTAACAATTCCAAGCCATTATTCATTACACTAACCACACATCCAAGCTTACAGCATTTGGTATTCCCAAGCAGTCACCCATCTAGGTACCAACCAAGCTCAATATTGCTTAACTTTAGTGATTGTACAGGAACTGGTGTTTCAGTATTAGGCCATGAAGGACAACCAATATGATTTGTCCAAATTTAGCCATACATGAAAAGTTTTGGCCTCAATAATTTCCTATAATCTGACTAAATGTACGATTTTTCTTTGAAGGGATTTCTTAGTTGAGCTGAGAACTTTTTATACAATCATTGTATGTGTGGATTGCATGATAATTATTATAATAATATAATTCAGTAATAATTTTCAAAATAAACTACTTTTTCATATATTATTTGTAGGATATTTTTTTTATTGATCAGCTGGAAATAATTTTCACAATTAGACATTAGACAAATTATTCAACAAAATAAAACTCTTAACAGAAATTTCCTTCGCAAAATATTTTCTTCTCTACCAAACAAGCTCTAATGACTTGATCGATTGACTGCAGATGACAGGAAGTTCCATCCCTGCCATTCTAGGGATCAACTTTGAATGGTGCATTTACTGGGTTAAGTGTGTTGTATCAAAGAACTTTACTAACTTGTCATTAATTTTGAAAAAAAAACAGTTAAAGAAAAAAAATTTAAGTCTTTGTTTTTGTCAAAATTTCCCCCTTTTTTTGTAAAAATAACAATACAAAGAATTGAACTATTTAACCAAATTTAATGATAATTATTAAAAAGGCATCATCAAATTCAAGAAAAAATTTCTAATGCATATAAAAACGATGACAAAATAATTAGGGAAAAATGAAGAATAAGTTTAAGTGGTTATATTTGAGTGGTCAACTATACAACCACTTTTTGATGTGTTAGAACAGTCAAGGCTAATCAGGGTAAAAATGATAACGGGAATATTAGCCATTTCCTTATAAAGAAACATTTGGCATTTATTGACCAAGTAGCTAGTAATGCTTTTGGTTGAAATCTTTCTCTTCAAACAATTTTTCAGGAACATAGGTTTCTTAATTCCTGTAGCAGTTATTGTTGTTACCATTATTGATAGAGGTTTCCTTCCGAACCCTTTTTTTTTGTACTATTGTCAAAGTTTATAAAATTTTTCTCTTCAAAGAAATTTTTCAGGGAAATAGGTTTCTCAAGTCCAGTAGCTGTTATCACTGTTTTCATTATTGATACAAGTTTCCTTCCTAGTTTGATGTAGTATGGAACATCAACATCTTGATTATGTTATCATTTTCTCTTTGAGTTACATGTGATATCCGTTTTAATTGTTGCTGCTGTTGAAAGTCCTCAAGTGATGTGGTTTCTGTTATTTGGTACAGTTCTTTGCTTGTGATTGTGTAGTGCCAGTCTCCAAGGTTGAAAGAAGGATGGTGTTGACAAAGACCAACAGGATTCATTTGCTCAATCATATTTAACCATTGATATTAGAAGGCAGTTGTATACAGCTGAGAATTAAGATATTTCTGAACAGGTGTGGCACTATGCACAACATCGATATGAAAGTCTGATGAGGCTATTTAAGAAGATGACTTGTTATCAAATTTATTGGTTTTGTAGCAACTTGCAGGGGATTCGGGGTGCAATTTAGATTCTCAACAAGGGATCTGAGTAGTAAAATATTTCTACTTCTATGTGCCATTTTCCTTTAGAACAATGACACTCATGGCTCGATAAAACTTCCTATCCTTTGTAGCTCTTAGGAACACTTGTTCTTTTTATAATTCCTCCTACCATGCTTCCATTATTCATTCATATATTTGTCAGGTAGGTGGCTTGATTCTCCCACTTTTGTCATCAATATGTACAGTCAGTGTGAAATTATGTAGAAATTTCAATGACCTCTTTCTGATTCTGACTATAAAAGGAACACATAACTTAAGTTGCATCGAAATACAACACATAATCTACTTAGCAAGCTTAAGTAAATGGATTGCAGAATGGGTTTTAGGAGAAATAACAAAAAGATGAAATTTACTAAGAGCTACAAAGGACAGGAAATTGTGGAGAGACATGATCATCAATGTTCTGAACAGACACGGCACATAGAAGAAGATTTGATTGGCAGCTAGGTCTCCCCATTTTATTGATGAAATTGCTAGATATAACTGTCAGTTTGATTCTAACAGTTTCTTTTCTTGCACTTTCTTACTTTTCTCTTCTTGCTTTCCTGTCAACTATGATCTTCAAAAATTTAAATATAATGTCAATTGTCATCTTTTGTCTTCTTGAATCTCATCCTTTTTATCGTCCTCTCTTCTCAATAATATTTTCACAATTTCTTTCACACTCGTTAATCCCATGCATCTTAGTGACTTTATTGCCTTGTTTCGTGTGAAATGATTAAAAAAAAAGTCCAACAATGGATGAACATGAAGAATGGTGCAGAGACTAAGAACCTTTAGAATGGTATGCAGAATTTCTTGTTATCTACTTGAATGCAACAAGACAATTTATTTGGCATTAGTTCTGTTACTATTCTGAAATTTCCATTTTCTTTGAACTTGAGGGAAATCAAAGAAATTTAATCCGGTTCTTATTCAAAGGCTGCATGATGGAATTCCACTAGTCGCTTTTATCCAATGTAAAACTTCAAGATAATACTTTCAAAGACATCAACATCGTCATATGTGACTAAATATTCTGACCTTTTGATGTTTATATTGCAACATATTTTACGGCTAACCAGTACTTATAAGAATCATGCAACATGAAGCATGAGACCATTTCCATTATTTTAAACATCTTACTAAAAACAATTATTTTGGATAAAAAACACCCCCAACATTCTGGCAGAACTTTGTGGAATAACCTAGAGATGGGTAATCATTTAATCAGCTGATAGGGTGGGGGTTGTTTGCAACTCTTCAAACAGGTAAACTAGTTACTATCAATTCACAATGATAAGTCCCATAACCATGAGGGTTGTAGAGGCATCACATGTACTGCAGCCATAGCAGCAGTGGTGTGTCTTGGGCAAGATAGCTTGATAGAGAGGCCAATCCTCTCAAGGATAGTTTGAATTCAGAACTTACCTTCTCCTAGAATGGTTGCCAATCAAGGCTAGATGCATTTGGTCAAGCTCATTTCATTTAGTTTCTTTTTCTTTTAGTTTATGTCTTTTATTACTTTTGTCATTAAGTATCACATATTGCAATAATAGAACATCTACCAAGAAAGGTGAAATGTTAAAAGAACCTGGATGCAAATTTACTGGGGGATGATCCAGCAATTAAAGCACTTTCTATACACTTTCATTATAGTAAATTGCTTTCTCTTGTAATTAAAGTAGCATTTTTAAATCAAAATTATCATCAAATTCATTACAGTGAGCAAGTAATCCATTTTTTCCAGTTTTTCATTAATTTTCATAAAATTGTTCTTATATATAAAAAATTATGTATCACTTTCTCCCATATATATATATATATATATATATATATATAGATAGATATTAATAATAAACAAGAAGAAAACATTAAAGATTCATTTTAGTAAAATCTCTTTATTTCAGTCAGTATTATTATTATTATTATTATTATGATTTGTAGTCCACATTACCCATAAAATATATATTCCCTACTATTCCAAACATTATTTTGTGGATACCCATGTATGAGTAGACACCCTGTTTCCACCTTGAAATTATCCCTACCAGTCACAAAATATATATATATATATATATATATATATATATATATATATATATATATATATATATACACACAATATATATACACACAATATATGTATATATATATATATATATATACACACACACAAACAAACAAGAAAATAACATTTCTGGTTTATTTACCAATAAACAACTGTTTCATACTTCCATACAATTTTTAAAAATGGGTGCCTCTTTATTTAGAATGGACTTGAAATCTATTATTCTTTTCAGATTTTACAAAATGAATGTGTCAGCATGCCAATAGTTTGAAATAATTCAATTTCTGTCTTTTATTAAATTGCTCATGTTTTTTAATTCTATAATTTGCATTTTCTCCTCTATGCATAGATTGCAATTTCTGTTTGTTTGTCCTTTTTTTTATGTACACACACTATTCTGATAAGTGTATTTTTCTTTTCACTTTTAGTTCCTATATATATATATATATATATATATATATAGGAACTAAAAGTGAAAGAAAAATACACTTATCAGAATAGAATCTATGCATGGAGGTAAAACTGCAAATTTTATAGAATTTAAGAACGTGGAGAATTTAATAAACTAAAGAAATTAGATTATTTCAAACTGGTAGCAAGCTGATCCATTCCCTTTGAAAAAACCTGAAAAGAACAACAGGAGCATTAAAAATAAACTAGCACCCATTTTGAAAAATTGCTAAATGTGAAACTGCTGTTACTGGATAAATAAATCAAAAATGTTATCTTTATGCATATTAAAAATTTCTTAACTGTATTTAAAATAGAGCACTTTTATATGTAAGAAAAGGAATATACAAATAAAATATATATTCCCTACTATTCCAAACATTAATTTGTTGATACCCATGTTTGAGTAGACATCCTGTTTTTTTTTGAAGCAGTGTAATCAAATCTACTGGTCTGTGCATTCAGGAGACTTAATAAAGAAAATATGTTCTCTCTGTGGCTAAGATGTGGCTGAAGGGAGATGTAGTTCCCATACTCTGCCAGAGAGCACATATCTTTTGAAAATAACAATGATGTTTTCAGATAGAAATCCTACTATTTAAGCCATAGCTGGAGGGAGAACATAACTTCATACCTTTTCCAAAGCTATTTGTATGTAATTGAATACAATGAACCTGACTGAAATTGAAGTTAGCTGTTTGATTTCTCATTCCAAGGTGCTATCTGCTACCCCCACATGGATAGCGGAAATAAAAGGCTATTTAGTTACAGTTAATCTTCTGCTAATGTTGGTTTTTATAGCATAAATGGTAGAGTGGTTGTTAAATTGAAACAAATTTTGTGAAGAAAAAGGAAGACACGTTCATGCCTTGTCAAAAGGTTATTGTTTTTACTTAGTCTTTAATCATTTACTGTCTGAGTTTGATATGATAAAAAGCAACCAATTTCAAAATGAGAAAGTACTTGTCAAAATCGAATAATAATTAAAAAGGTTTCACGGAAGAAAAACTTCAAGAAAAAATAATTTTTGATTTTGTTCAAAGTAATCCAAATTAGAAAGTGAAAAAAATCTGCTAATAAAAATTTCCACAAACATTTTTAATTGATGTTTTACACTTTCAATACTAGTTTCAGAATTGTGAATATTTTACCTTTCCTGTAAAAGATGAGCATGATTAATCTCAGCTAAAACGTACTCAGCTAAAAGGATATTTTCAGATAATGTCTGTTTTAAATACATCCTCTTTTATTTCAAATGAACTTGAACACTATTAACTATTTTCTTCCTTCCAAGTGAATTTAATAGACATGCCCTTTGTCATTTGCTTTCACTCTTACATTGTAAGTACAATTCAGTACTAGTACTTGCAATTCCTATTTGTAACCTCTTGTAGTTAATTAGAATTAGTTGATCCATGCCATTGTAGTTGACCGTGTCATTTACCAACTGCTATTCATTACTATATATCAAGCCAATGTATCGGTCTGTTGATGTTTGCCAATCTATGTAATTATATGACTACTTTCTGATCCAGGTTTTTTTTTCATAGAGATTTGCTCCACTAGGTGACTAAGGTTTTGTCTATTGACTCTGTTTGGTTAGGTTGGATCTGCCACAATCACTCTCTGGGTCATAGGAGCATTCAAGCCATGAGCACTGCTCATCTATTTTCAAGAATAAATATATATATATATATATATATATATATATATATATATATCACACATTCAAAATTACTTTTTTCTGCAGAGGTGATATTTTCCAAATATATTTATGTCAAAGAGAAATTCTAAGGTTTTATTTGAAATTCACACAAGAAATATTATCATTATTTTTTTAAGTATTTTTTATACAGTTATCTTTATCATTGTTTTTTGTATAACAATAATTCTGTTGTTCAATTCTCCATCCTTCTTCAGGTGAATGGGATAAAAAAAACAGAAAAAACAAGGATAATAAACAAAAAAAAAGAAACAATGATAAACTGATGTTGGACAATGTTAAATTTTGCTTGAAAGAAACTTTGAAAAATCAAAATAGGCCAAGTTTTTGAAACATCTGCTTATTTTAATATACACAATGACTTCCATGTAAACAGGAACAGTAACTGATTTTTGAAACTGATACAAACAAAATAGTTGTTAAGGCAAAAGGAAAGTAAATTTCTTTTTTGATATTTTAACCCAGTGAATAAAATCATTGGTTGAAGTAAGCCAGTGACTTCACCCAAAGTGTTGCGAGTTCAATACCTGGCCACAGCAGAGGTGAACAAAAAAAAATTGTCGAGTTGAGTTACTAAAAGGGAAAATAATTGAAACTGTGATATTCAGAAAAGGCATGGCATATGGAACTAGAACACACTATCCCAGTGGACTAAATAAAAGGTTTGGTTCAAAATTCCAACATATATCACCTGAAGAAGGCCAGAGCATACAACAGCTGAAATGTTGTGAATATGACAATAAAGATGAGGATAAGAGTCCGAACAATGTAAATATATTAAATATTTTTTTTGCTTGTTTATTTCTCAGAATTGTTAAATGGTGAGATTAGTTATTCACTTTTATGGAAATATTTGTCAGTTACTGACTGAACAGTTAGTGTTACTGTTCGGTTGAAATTTATAGAATCTTTCTATTAAAACAATTTTTCAAATCCACTAATTGTTATCACTCTTTTTTTGTATTAATGGAAGTTTCCTTCCTAACCTTTTGTTTAAATTAATGTGAAAAGTCAAAATACTGATTATGTCATTATTTTCTCTTTGAGTTACATGTGCTATCCATTTTAGTTGTTGCAGTTGTTGAAAGTCCTCAAGTGATGTGGTTTCTATTATTTGCTAAAGTTCTTTGCTTGTGATTCTGTAGCACCAGTCCACAAGGTTCAAAGAAGGATGATCTTTGCCAAGACACTCAGGCTTCATTATTTTCCCTTTGAGTTACATGTGCTATCCATTTTAGTTGTTGCTGCTGTTGAAAGTCCTCAAGTGATGTGGTTTTTGTTATTTGATAATGTAATGAATAACCAACGCTGAATATAAATTTAAGAAGATTTATTTAACAAAACTGAATTGTTGGTAATTAAACAGCCTTTTATACAGGGTGGTTCATACTGAAATGGATAGGACAGTATACGGTCATTATTATCGCAGGAAGCATTCTTTCTTTGTGTTTCTGTAGTAACAGACTACAAGATTTACATACAATTTATTGGAAAATAGTTTCTGTTTTATATTTAGTAAATATTTTACTAAGCCTAGATTAGTCTACAATTCAAGATCGAGTGTGAAGAAATTTTCAATAGAAAACTGTGTTGGGAGAAAATTCAAAGTGTGAAAAGAAGATGCCAAATTGCAGTGAGGAGGAGGAATACCTTTGAAAGCACAACATTGTTACATTTTGAATTTTACAACTTTTAAAGTCAAATGAAGATCTGGAAGTTTGATTATACTGCTGCAGGTTTCCCAGTGATTGGGGTAGACAGTCATTGACTAACTCTTCTGTCCTAGCATCCCTGTCAAGTAGGCTAATGTGGGCAAGTCCACATTCCTGCACATCCATCCCAATACAATCCTTCCACATCTTCCTAGGTCTAGATTTTAAAAATGACCTGGGCTAACTTAAGATACTAATAAAACAATTCAAACTTTAGTAGCAAAGAGCTTCCAAATGTTGTCCACTTTGCAACTTGTAGGAAGTCTTATTGTAGAAGGGTATTGTGACGTCACCCCGTCTGTCTGCCCTGTCGCCTGTGATGACCAATGTGACTTGGCACCAAACGTGATGTTCTAACCCTTTGCTGATTCAGATGGGAATCTGGTTAGATTCTGCATCAGCCTTGTCGTTCCCAGCTTGCCTCCAACATCTGGTTACCGAAGTAACTGCTTTGATTTCTAGTCTAACCTGCCCACGTTGTGATTTGATCTTAGGTAGACGAAATCAATCAGTCGCCGGGCCACAATGCAAGTTGAGTTCGAACAAGGGTAATACCGCAAAAGTATTTGTAAAAGAAAATAAAGTAACAACTCAAAAAGTTCAACTGTGTTAAAAAAGAATAACAATATTTTATATCTGGTTGCTGAATACAGAACTGTGTCTTTCTCCCAACCCGCTTATATGGATTCATGACACTTTGTGTTTGTTAGGCAAGTCTTAACATCTTAAGTTGTTTTTTTCTTTAAGAAACTGTTTTTTTTTGGTGTATCTTCAGGCGAATATTCGTAAAACTTTTTTTGGTGGTGTGAGTCTAAGTCGTTCTTCAAAAATAAATTGTTCTTGATTAGAAGTTGAGGTCGTGATTGCGTGGATCTTTCAGTCAGCTTTCAGCGAGGTGGGTCTCAGGGCTCACAGCTCAACTCTGTCTGCGTCTGCCAACTGCATCTGTGTTGCTCACTCTGCAACTGCCTGCATGTCTGTGACTCCAACTCTACTCTACTGTCCACTCACTGCAACTCTGCTTATATGGACACCGACCAAAACCGGGGTGGGCTTGTCGGAGTTTGAGGTTCCTTGATAATTCTAAATCCACAATAAGGATCTACTTTGTTCTCGGTCAGGAAAATTTATTACTTTCCAATTTTGGAAGTCCTTACTTTCTACTTTAAGGGAATCGTCCTCCCAAATTCTTCCTTTCTCATATTGGTATCTCACACCAATCTCCTCAGAGGGCATCAACAGGTTTCCCTCTCTCTCACAGTGGCATCTCACACCAATCCCTTCAGGGGGCGTCAACAGGCCTCCCCTCCTTCTTCATAGTTTACCTTCACCTACTGCTCACGCCACCCTTCAGCCAATGAACGCTCAGCAGCATGGGTGTTTGTAATTATCACTCAAAGGAAAAAATTATCTTCCCTTTTTTTTTTTTTCTTTCTTTTCTTCTTCCTGACAACAAACCTCTATGACTCTTATCTTAACCGGACGTCGTCTGGAATTCGTCAACAAGATTTTCGTCAAATAATCATTGAGGTTGGTCAATGATTTTCTACACTCTGTCACCAATTATCTGTTCCGAAAAAATAATTTTTCTATCATGGCCAGCTCTGACATAAAACAGGTGTTTTTCCCAAATGATATCTCCGCAGATAGTTAATGGTTTAATCTTTCTTTCTTTGTAAGTTGTGGGTGGTCCAGCAAACATTTTTCTTGGTCAGTGCATGACCTAATTAATATTATCTCTTAGCATTCTGTCCTGTAGGCCACTTGACCAATTTGAAATTTTCATTATTGCCATGGGCAGACGGCTATCTTTTATTCGCTCCATCATAACATAAATCAAATCCGACAAATCTGAGGTCTTACTTTCTTCGCTAATGAAAAATCTTTACCACATTTCTTTGTTAGAAAAAATAACATTGCTTCTTATCACCTAATTTAATTAAAGGACAGAAAATTGTAGAGAGCCATGATTGCCAACATCCTGAAGGTACATAGAAGAAATTCCAGTGGGAAATATACAATGACATGACCTACATGGCTGACCTTTTGATATTTAATAAGTTTAACTTAGCCCAAGCAAAAGTTGCCTGAAATTTAGGAAGATTGTGCTGCAATCTTCCAAATTAAGAAGGCCATCTTACCTGCCTTGAAAATCAGCATTTAAAATTCTAGCTTCTAACCTGGGATAGAATAGTGATCGCTGGTGCTACCAGTGGAGAATATGCAACTACCTCAGCCTTCAGGCAGGATACATCATCTATTTGTACTTGAGTAGTGAAATTGAAAAGTTTATTTTTACTTCTCCAATTGGAAAAGAAAAAGTTAACGAGCAGCTGGAAATACAATAAGATTTGATTGCCATTTCTATTTCCGAAGTAAATAGTTCATCTTATGTGACAGACAGTAAAATTAAAACAGAATGATTTAGGATATAATTATCTAAATTAAGACCATTGTTATTCACAAGGAGGTGCTGAAAAGTTCCTCACTCTGTCCACCCAGTAAGAGATTAAAAAGAAAAGGAATCTGATGTTGCATCTTTTGGTCAGATTCCGGGAAGTGAATAAGGCTGAGAACTTTTCAGTTGTTGGTTCCAATCCCCACAGGGAATGACTGCAAAACATTTTTCCCCTCCCCAAATTATAGGCAGGACACAAATGCATGCTGGGATTTTTTCTAGCCAATAAAATAGGCCAGTTCTCCGCTTCATCTAACTCAGTCCAGGTCTGTCTTGTCTCAAAGTCCGGATACTGTGTTCACTTACCTGAATTTGCTCTTGTGTGTCAATCCAAATTCTTAGTTTGTCAACTTTTTGGCCATATTACTGTTGCTTTGCTTTATTACTATTAATCTACCTTGCATATATCGTTTGCTTGCTTTACATTATTTTTTGCCCTGTTCTTTTTCTTCTTTTTCTTGCTTATTGCAGACTTTGTCAATTCTGTTTGTTGGACAGTTCTGTCATTTGTTTTACATTTAGCCATCGCCTCTCACTCTAGATCAGTAAATAAAGCAAATTTATATAATGAACTGCATTATGATAGAGGGAAGTGTGTGTATATATATGTGTAGGGGTAAGGTTTATAAGGCTGAAAACTTTGAATCTAAGACTTAAAGCTATGTTCTGTACTCAACAGAATAGATTTTAAAAAATGACATAAAAAGAAAACATATTTTAATGATAATAATTATCAATTTAAAATCATTGAATAAAAAACACAAATTTCAATTCATCTATCAAATAGATAAATGATATAGATAGGTAAAGAGAAAGATAATGGTCTGGACAGGTAAAGAGAAAGATAATGGTCTGGACTGGTAAAGAGAAAGATAATGGTCTGGACAGGTAAAGAGAAAGATAATGGTCTGGATCGGTAAAGAGAAAGATAATGGTCTGGATCGGTAAAGAGAAAGATAATGGTCTGGATCTTCCAATGAATGGTAATATGAATTTATTCTTAGAATTTCAGATTATACTTATTCTTAATGTAAAAATGGAAGATATTTTATTTATTTAAATACATTTAATTATTTATTAAATTATTTAATGTATGCAAATATATATTTAATTTCTTTTAATATAAGTAAATACAGTAAAATGGTAATTAAACAGTTTCCATTTTTTTTTAAATTTTGATTTGTTAATATTTTCATAGATAATCAATAATCAATCAACTCATAATTTGACCTGAGCAACTAATGTAATTAATTCTTAATAATTATATGATTTAAAAGAATTTCCTTGATCAAGAAAAGACTGCTGGCTTTGTGGAGTATCAAAAATAGCTGAGAAGATATGAATAGCAAATTCTTAACTCTAATTAAGGAAGCAGTAAAGATGACAGGAATAACAAAGGGAGATAACTCAAAGTTAGGTTTAGAACTGACAAAAAAATAAATGGGAGAAACCCAAGGAAGAGAGAACTGAATGTACTGAAATAAACAAACTAATCAATGAGAAAAAAAAATGGACATGGAAAGAATAAAAATGATTATTAGATAAAGGAAAATACTTGAAATATGCTTGATCCTCATCTCATGCATATAACCCAGCAAAATTGCTTGCATTAAAAACAGAAATCAAAAAGTTACCAAATATTAAAAGTTGTTACAGATAACCAATGAGTACTATATACAGACATTTATGTTTTCAAAATTAAATAACCTCAACATTCACTCCAGCAAGGTGACTTGGCATATTGTATTAGTTAGCAAGCTAGTCTGTATTTTTTTAATCAATTCACCTCAAACAAAGTGATAATAGTATTAAGATGCAAGGGGATACTGGAAGCGAAAGAAAATGAAAATAATTTAGAAATCCAATCCTAAACAATGAACAATGAATAAACCTCTACTCCTGACCAGTAGGACAGAGTAGTGTGTTTAATCTTCACTGGATTCCCCATAGCAGTGCTAAATTATGCTAAGCTTAATCTGTCTCTATTTCTGAGATGAGGTATTATGTACACTATTTACATTATTCGGACTATTGTCTTCATCTTTGTTGCCATATTTATCACAAGGTTTCAGCCATTATATGCTCCCGCCTTCTTCAGGTGGTTAAAATGTCGACATTCAAACCACTTGAAGGAGACCAGAGCATACAACAGCCAAAACGATGTGATAAATATGGCAACAAAGATAATAGTTTGAATAATGTAAATAGTGCTAAGCTTAATAAATAACAAAAACAATCACTTCAGCAGATAATAGTGATGTGCCAGAGGAAAGAAATAGCAAAAATAGTTGTGTTTCTAAATTTGAAATGCATAAACTACCATGTAAAGATGGCACAGTAACAGACCTTTTGAAAGATGCAGAAGAGGAATCCTACAATGGATTAGCACAGCTATTCACTAAGTTTATATGGCAAAGAAAAGTGCATTGTCTTGAAATAATAATTCTATTTTATAAAAAAAACAAATAATAAAAACCTTGTCAATTACCACCTTTTCACATTATTATTGAAGGCACAGAGTTCAAAGAAATTAAAACAATTACTTGCTTATTTATTTTAGTGCATCTCTTGACTTGAAATTACTGTCATGGGATGCAAATAATAGTGTATTATTTAAATAAATTATCCATAGATAATCAACAGTACATTTTTATAGCCATCTGGCACTTATATTATTGCCAACTAAAACTGTTTTTATTTTTTACATAAATAGTGAAATAAGAGAACACTTACTTCACTACTTATGTAAATATACATAACATGGTTAATCCAAATAAGTGCTAAGTAATTTGTTCTGATTATAGAATGTATATAAATTATTCTTAGATGTATTTACAAACAGACTAACAAACACCCTAAATGAAAATGATCCATGTGAACAGATTACAGCAGTATTATTCAAAGTGTGGTATGTGTACCAGTGCCAGTACTCATGCTATCATCTTTCGGTACATGGAATGCTTCCAGGAAACAAAGAAACAGTAGTCACATTCCACTCTATGAAAGACTGTCAGCATATCTGACTCAAGTTTATTTTAATATTTCCATTATAGTTTTATATTTATTCTGATTACATTTTTCAATAACTTACTCATGTTAAACCAGTCCCTAAACACAGTGAAAAAGAAAACTGCTGGTATGCCACATCTAACAGTTTGAGAACCCCTGATCTACAGAAAACAGATGAAGTGATTAAAAAAAACAAAAAAACAATATGTTTAGCTTTGGTTGACTCTAAAAGAAAGTATTTGACTTGATAGAACACATACAAGTCTTTAACCTAGAGCATTAATGATAAGTTAAATGTACTGAGAATTTATTCATTAATATTACAAGAATCATTTGCTAATACTAGACACGGATAAAGATTTCAAAAAAGCAAGACCAGATAGGATTTTCTGAATTTATTACCAACATACTTTGAAGTTATCTTCCAGAAAATGGAATGACAATAGATGGGAGTAAAGAAGAATATTTTTTTAACCATTTATGATTTGATGATGACCTTTGATTTATGATTTGACGATGACCTTTGATTTATATCAGAATCACTAGATTTCAAGCTAAATGACCAAAAGACAGAAAGTCTCAATGTCGGTTTCAAAATAAAAGAAATGTTCAGTGGTGACATTTCCCAAAAGATCATGACAATAGATGAAGAATTGAAGTCTAAGAAAACATTGACAGAGGACAGGTGATGAAATTAAAAAAAAAAAAAAGATCATGAAAATAAAATGTAACAATTAGTTGAGAAATATTAAATAAAAATAGAGACTTAATGAAAAGCACCTGACCGGAATGTCTGAAATATCAAGTTTAAAATGAACAAATTTTTGAAACAGGGAAATTAAGAAAATTGCTTTTGAAAAAAAAGACTCAGAAATGAACAAAGATCAAATAAAATAGCAATGCTATGAATGAGAGATAAAAAAAAACCCAGACCTTCATGGATCAGAGAGCAAACCAAGAAATATAATAGAAGTGATGAAGTGACAAAAATGGAAGTGGGCAGGACACATAGCAAGAAGAAAGGATAATAGGTAGAGCAAAAGGTCGGTTGAATGTAGCCCAATGAATAACAAATTCAGTAGGAAAGTTGAGATAGAGACATGCTTTGTTTATACTATTTACATGATTTGGATTGTTTTCCACATCTTTATTGCCATATTGATGATGTTTCAGCCATTGTACACTCCAATTATCTTCAGGTGATATACATTGGAATTTCAAACAGTACCATTTATTTAGGTATGTATTGGTCATGGTTTTCATGAAAGGTCTTTGACAAGTAGTGAATTTGCAATGATTGTTTACTATATTGACTTACATTCGAGTCTTCCTAATAGCAACTGATTTAAAAAATAGAATGTCAGCTTCTAATAAACCATTACTGGTTTATTTTACTTGATTTACACTTTAATGTTGCAGTTAATTAATTGTGGCATGATTAAACAAATGTAATATAACACTTGTTGACAGTTTCCTTATAAGTGCTGTGCCAATTAATCTTTGTTTTCAGGCAATCTAAAAAGCAAAACTTAATTTGAACTGTACTTATAGGGTTGCATGTTTCTTTTTCTTTGTGATAAATGAAAAAAGGAAACCTATACAATGTTCTCTTAACTAGATCTGTTGAATTCTTTCCAAGATTTGTGCTCAGTTGAACTAAGAAATTTATTATAAAATGTTTTAATAAACCTATCTAGAGAATTCTAAAAAATTTCATTAACTTTCTGAACTTCTTTCTTCTGTTTCTTCTTCTATGTAGAAATACAAAACACAGAAAATAAAAAAAATTATATAATAACAAACTTAGAAATTAACAAAGATCAAGGAAAATAGCAATGCTAGGAATAACTCTCAGAGATAAAAAGAGGCCATCATGAATCAGAAAAAGGCAGAAGATATAGAAGTGATTAAGTGACAAAAATGGAAGTGGGAAGGACACCTAGCAAGAAGAATGGATAATAGGTGAAGCAAAAGGTTGGTTGAATAATTCTAAATGAATAGTGAATGCAATAGGAAAAAAATAGATGAGATAGGGTAAGACATTGCAGAAAACAGAACAGTTATTATCATCCTAGAAGGAGTGGGTAAGGAGTACAAGGAGGAGGAGGAACTGAGAGTCCCAGTTTATTTATCTAGACTAGGCCCTGCACATATACAAGTATAGAAGCGAAAAGATGGACACTGATCATTTAAGCATTCCATACCACATCCCAAATGAATCAACTAATAGAAAACTGTTCCTGCTTTCCTTCTCAAAGTGCATATGGTAATGATGTGGAAGCTATGTGGACAACATAGGTATTAATAGTTAGGATAAGAATGATTTTGAACAGAAAATCAACATTCTCAACCAAGTGTTCCAAGAGGTAGGACTCAGGCTAAACCTTTCCAAAATGGAAACTATGATTTGGAATTGGAATGAAAGTAATTATGGCACATACCTAGAATCCATAATAAAAATTCAGTATGTGGAATTAATAAATACCAAGCAATTTTCAGTGGATGGATCAATTACAACAAATTTAGAATAGGAAATAAAGAGATTGAACATAGAACAGGCTGCATGAAAGGTAGTTTCACCCAATACCACATATTGCTACAAAACCAAAATATTAACCCCAAAACTTGAGTCATGTTCTTAAATAACCTTATCAGATCAAGACTTTCATATGAATACCAAAGTGCCAAATCTGTTCAGAAATATCTAAACTGTAAGCTGTATAAAACTGCTTTCTAAGATCAATAGTTAAAAATGGCTTTGAGCAAATGAAGTCTCTGGGCCTTGGCAAAGTCCCTCCAAACCTTGTGGACTCGTGCTACAGAATCACAAAGAACTGTATCAAATAAGAGGAACGTTACTTGAGGACTTTCAACAACAGCAAAAGCTAAAATGGATATTACACTGAATTTGAAGAAAAACTAATGATATAAGATGCTGACATTCCACATTACATAACGCAAAAGGCAAGGAAGGAAACTCCCATCAGTACTGAAAAGAGTGATAACAGCTACTGGACTTTCCTGAAAAATTGTTTTAAGAGAAAGATTATATAAATTTCAACTGATAGTAGTACTAACTGTGCAATCAATAAATGCCAAATGTTTCCTTATAAAGAAACAGCTGATATTCTCATTACCATTTGTCCATCAGTAGACTCACAATAAAAAGTAGATGTTTCCCTGTGGAAATCAATATGAACTTTTTTTCAGTAGAATAAACGTTTATGGTTAAGTTAACAAATTCCTTCAAGTGGGTTTATAGTTTCAATTTTGCTGTTTCACTTCATCAGATACATTCAAATTTTGAACTGACAAGTTGCAGTTTCTTTGATTTACTTTTAAAATAACAGCAGAATTATAGCAAGGAGTGTAAACATTAGAAATAAGATGCAACTGAACCATCTGAGGCATCTCCTAAGTGACACAGTGCAAGACACTATAAAACCAGGAACAGGCTCTTAGGATAATCTCATAACACTCCATTAGAAAGAGAATGTTGAAATGATATAAGAGACATAAATCTTTTCATTGTATTGTTCCACTTCAGGCAAAAGAAGAAGAGACAGAAAGAAAAAAAATAATGGATTGACACCATCATTTACAGAGTCTCAAACATTGGCACACAACCAAGACATATGCAGGGAGCTGATCAAATGCTTTGCTGTTCAGTGACCACACCCAATCATGGGACTGATGATGATAAGCAAAAACCTGGGTTACTTTTATAACAAATGACCATCATAAAAGTCAGGTTGTAGAACTAAAATAAAGTTCATTATATTTTAAAATTGCTATCCAATTTATTTTTCTTTCATTTTCTTGAGAAACTTCCCCAGATTAGTAACCCTTTAAGTCAACTGACAGATGCCATAACAGAGGTTAGGGTGGAACCATAATTTATTCTCAGCTGAAATTAAATCCTACCAACACAGTCTGGTATTGGTCAAGAAGGAAGATTTCTTTTTTTTTTTTTTCATTTTATAACAAATTTAACTTTTATGCCTGCATATAAAGTCTCTTGAGCTATAAATATAAAAACAATATCAGAGTAGAAACTTATGTGGTCAAAAGAAATTAGCAACTCTGTTTTGGGATAAAATTTCAGATTGGGTGTTTCTTCCCTCTATGTCAGTTTGTTAGTATTTATTGTTGTTCTCATCTCTGTATCCACTTTGTTCATTTCTTCAGTCGTTCGTTCCTTCCTTCCTTCTACTACCACTACTAGCACAACTACAACTGCACATGTCATACGATGTACCCCGATGGAAGGCACCTCTCATCTCCATGATGGTCTACTTATAATTTCCAGTCACAAATCTCTTGCCTGGATGATAAACATACTAGACATACAGTCACCTCAGAATGAAGCACTAACACACCTGGATGTCCCACCTCGATTCTGTCCAACTATGCTAATATTATATAAATTTGCTAATAGCCAAATTTTTTGTGGAACAAGAAACAAGGGTCTCTTTAGATGGAACGACAAACTTGCCTTCTCTCAAATTGAAGTCCTACATTCTAGACAAAGACAAATTCTCTTTCATCAAGAATAAGGCAAGTCTTAGTCACCATTTCTGCCAACCCACTTTGGTTCTGGTTCACTATGTCTGCTACAACTTATATGATTTGTATTACTTCAATGCCCCCATATTTTAGTAGATGTTCTGTTTATTTTAAACAGTAGTCATTTCATCTACTGGACAAAAAAAACTTTGACCACTGGCAGGATTAAAACCTCTGGCCCCACTTTGAAGGAGGTACCACCATCTGATCCAGCCTGCTTTTACCACTTGACCATGAAGAGTTTCCCAATCAAGCATGGTTTTATTTTGCTTTTAAAGCCTACTCGCTCAGATTTTGTTTCAAAATGCTTATCTGCACAGCTTCATATCCGAAATGTAAATAGAGCAATTTCTAAAGAACTAATGGATTTTATTTCTTTTATTACTTCAAATGTTATTCTTAGCAGATACTTAAGTTTGTGTAGACACACAGTTAACTTTAAACACTATTTATTTTGGTAGGCTAATAAATACATTGTCTGAAATACATAGTTTAAAATAAGTGGATATCCTTTAAAAATAATGTTTGAAGTAATTAAAAATCATATGAGTGTACATTATTAAGTTTCATTTCAGGTATGTGTGTATTAACAGATATGCTAATTAAGCATATTGTAAGATTCCAATAAAATTTCTTTACACAAATCTGAGTAGAAATTGGTGCCATCTATGAAATGTATGATCAGAAGATTGTTGTGCTGCGATCTGCATGACTTACTATTGTGGTTTATAAATCTCCATATCTTTTGTGAGTGATGAATTATTTTCCACCCTACAACCCCTTTCTCACAAATGAAACATTGCAAACCTCTCACTACTCTATTGCTATTCCCATGTAAAGTGCTAAGATAAACTATATTCCTTAGTTCCACTAATTCTGAGCTTTACGGCTAAGACCTGTTATGCCATGCACATTGTAGTAACCCCTACCACATTCCCTTCATAGTTTATTGGTGAGATGTAAGTCAAACTCAAGTAGCTTCTTCCCACAAACCACTACTTTGTGAAACTGACTCCCAGGAGGATGCTTCCCCAATCACTACAATCTGAACCTGTTCACGTCTAGAATTAACCATTATCTTCCCCACATGTCTCAATAAATGGTTCCTCTTACTCTGTAACCCTCTACCACGAGTGTCTCTTGGGCCTTAAGTTTTGAAATGTCATAATTGGATTGTTTATTCTGATGAATACTCAGGTGTTGTTTTGTTTTCATTTATCTTAAGCTGAGATTCTCCAGATTTCTAATGGTGAAATTTTTTTTATTCATTCATCTTGCTTTTAAAAAAATATGTTGTGGAGATTAGAGATACTTTAGTTTTGAAAAACTAATTCTTTCAACAAGCTTTTTTTTTTACTACAAAAACTCTTCAAGTTTGTATCTATGACAATCTTACTAGAGTGTCCAGCTGATACCAATACTTAAAAAATCTTAAATGAGATCTTATCAGAACTTCAAAGTTCACACTGATTAGACTTTCTATTAGGTTTAGTGTTTTGTTTTGTTTTCTATACCATATTGCAGCTGATTACTTTTAAAACTTTTTAAAACGCAATGTTTCAATTGATTACTTTGATAATGTCTTTCATTAAAAAAAAAAAAAAATCAACTTTTAAGATCATTTTAACAAATTAGATGACTGGATGAGATCTGAAGGAGGCTGAAGATTTCACCAGTTGAAATATTAAAAACAAACAAAAAAACATTGAATAATTGAAGACATTAATTAAATCATGAAGGACTTGGTCTCAGGTTTTCCACTGACATCAAGTGGAAAGATTATACTGGATTAATTTCTAAATCTAGAAAGATCATTCAATATGTCATGCTAGACAATTTTTCTTGCCAGAATCTATTTTATCATTTGTCCGTGCATCAAATTTTGCTGCCAAATCTATTCTGGTGCTTCTGTCTTATATCTAGAGATTCTTGATAAAATTCAAAGAAAGATCGGCAACATTATCAGTCCTGATCTGGCATCTCCAGTCACTGTCCTAACACTATAGCATAGCTTCCCTGTGCTTTTTCTATAAATATTTTGATTAGAATTTTTCTGATGAGCTTTCCTCTTCGGTACCTCTTTGAGGAGAGTTCTTTTTTCGACTGTGTACGACCGGTGTTTGACGCCAGACGCATTTGCGAGTTTTTTGCGAACAATTTTTGATTTCAACCCTTTGTCCACGTTAAGTTCTTTTTATTTTATTTTACGTTCAGTTTATTGACTTTTTTTTTTTTTTTTTTTTTGCCAAAAGTTTGATTTGCCAAAAGTTTGATTTGATTTTTTCTTTCTTTTCCCTCCCCTCTATTTTTTTTATACTTTATCCCTTGTTGTTTTCTTTATTATTAATTTTCTTTTTTTTAATACGTATTTTTCAGTTTTAATTTTTTCCTTTTCAGTAACTTCCCCACACCAAACTTTATTTTTTCATTGTTTATTTCTTTGCCCCTCGTAAGACTTCGTTTTTTCTTTGTTTACATTTTTATTTCTACGTGTTTTCAGTGTTTCTTTCTCGTTGCAAATAACTGTTATTTATTCTGTATTCCTTTATTTAAGTCCTTTTTGTGTTTATTGTAAATTTTTGTATTTATTTTCCGCATTTATTTTTCTATTCGTTAGTTCTTCTTTATTTTACTTTACGTATTTTCGTTCGTGTTTGGGCTGACTAGTTTTTTCTAGTGGCAGCCATATTGTATTTGTGAAGTCGTTTGGCATTTTTTGTTTCGTATTTTTTTGTTAAAAAAGATACCTTTTGTTTATATTCCGTTTTAAAATGTGATTTTCATTTCCGTACTCGTTGTTTTTGTAATTTGTTAGCTGTTTTTATTTTGAACGTATTTTTGTCGTTTTAGCGTACGTGTTTCTGTTACTTTTTACGTCTTTAACTGTTCTGTCTTGTTAAAATTCTTTTTGTTATTGTGATTTTTACGTGTTTGTCTTTTCGCCTTTAGGCGATATTTGTATTTTATTATACGTTTAGGTGAACCGTCTAATTGTTTTTTGGTGTCCATAATTATTTTATTTTGTTGAGTTTATTTCTTTTCCTCTCGCCCATATATTTATTTCCCACCCCTCCCCATTTCCCCACCCCTCCCCATTCCCCCTCCCCTTTTAAATATGGATAAGAAGGAAAAAAAAGTACCTTCTTTTTTAATTGTAAAAAAGAAAATTAAAAATGCTTCTTTTAAAAGAAGTATAAGAAAACACCTATTCAACCCCAAGAAGGATCCCCCGGATAAAGATAATAAGGATGAATATCCTGACCTTCCAACTGTTCCTACTAACGAGGAAATTGTGGAAACTTTTAAAAAGCCTCAAAAATATGGAGGCTGAAAGAAGTAATGACCAAGTAACGGACAACGCAAATACTAATGCAGAGGCCGGGGATTCGCCCTCTTGTTGGAAGTCCCCTCCTAAATGCATAATCAATTTAGTGGAGTTCTTGGAGCGTGCCAAGAGTTACGCCCACCTTGTTGTTGAAGGTGGTCTTTTGGAAGACCCCCAAGAATTAAAGAGAATTGATAAAAGAATAGTGTCAGTTTTCGTCGTGGACAAGCGTACGCGCAAAATTTGTCGCTCGACGAAAAACACAGTGTTGAAAGCACTAGAATCCTTCGGGTTCAAGCCCCTTAGAATAGTTAAGGGTGCTAAATTTTTCATGTGGGACGTACTGTTGCCCACACCAGAAGATTGCGTCGCCGCGGCTAGCCGCGAACTAATTAACAACGACCTGATATTGCGTACAGAATACGAAGGGCGACGAAGGACCAGGGTAACGGTATACGAGGTCCCTCCTCAGGTTATCGGGGAACATCTGGCCGCTTTCTTCTCCCGGTATGGCGAGATTCTGGGAGCTTCCTGCGATAGCCTGAACGGGGGGTGGAGCTTTGATATCATGTTGGACGAGAAAGCCTTCCGCTCCATCCCCAACTGTCTGGATGTTGGCGCTTTGAAATTACCGGTCATTGTGACGGGTCGAAGACCGGTATGCTGGAGGTGTGGGTGACTGGTCATCTCTCCTCCTCCTGCCCAGAGAAGAAGGCCTCTGGAAGTCAAGCGCCAGTTACACAAGATCCCCTCTGACCGCGTCTCAAAATTCCACCTCGCCTGTAATGGGCGTACCAGCCTCCGGGACCGGGTCGGTTAATCCTCCGGTCGGCGCGTCACCTAAAGCCACATTCCCCAAAGAGCCTTCGCCCGCTGCCGGTGCAGTTGTGGAGAAGGGGGAGGGGGAATGGCTGGTTGCTGGTAAGGCCAGAGGGAAGCGCCGGACAGCGGGTCCTCAGTCCCCTGAAGCCCCAAGGAAGAAGGGCACTAACAGTCCCACTCCCACTAGCAACGTTAAGGGCGATGCCCCGGCCTCTAAGCTTACTTTCGAGGAGATGCAAAAGAAATTCGACCCTGGCTATGAAAAGTCGGAAAAGATCAAGGAGTTAAAAAAGAAATTAGATGCAAAAAGGAAAGACCCAATGCCCGCATCGTCTCCTGCTAGTCCCTCCCCTTCACCAAAGAAACAACCCCCACCTTCACCTATTTCACCATCCAAAGGCAAACCCCATAGCAGAGATCCCAGCCCCTATAGACACAGGTCTTTTCACACCCCCATGAATACTCCCTCTCCTTCTCCCGTTAAACAAAAATCTACCCCCCTTCATACCCCCAAGCAATCACCGGCAAAAAATGCCGAAATGCCTCCTCCTGCTACAAAGCGGCATAGAAGCCCCACTAAAGAGGAGAGAAAAGAGAGAAAAAAAAGATTCCTTTTTAACACTGGCGAGGAGGTGTGCCGGATTTCCCCAGCACAGGCTGAGAGAGCCAGGGATTATGGTAATAGAGTTAAAGACTTGAAATACCTGCTCTCTATTAAGCAGTTTGCCGACAAAGACATAGAGGATCCAAATAACTTCCCAAATGCCCAGAGGGTCCTGACTGTTATTAGGTCAGGTCCTGCGGCAAATCAAACCTGGGCGATGATAGAGGAAGCTGTGAACTCATGTAAGATGGCTTTACCCATTGCCATCGTGGAAAACGAAAAATTAAAAAAGTGTCAACAGTTCTGTGCAGGGAGGGTCCCCATTTTAGTTCACCCATCCCTGTATAGAGCTCTTAAATTGACCTTCCCCTGGGATGTCGGCGGTATCTCCCAAGACGGCACTATCAAGAATGAGATGGGCCATGGGTCTATGGGAGAGGCTGTCGGTATCCTTACCCCGGCCATGTTCAGTGCAGGAGAGCAACCCTAATCGGTTCCATCATGGCTCTCTGGTTAGCAAGTGTGAATGCCCGAGGCCTGAGGTCCGAGTCTCGCAGGGCGAGGCTCTCTCGCGATCTTCAGCGTCTCGGGGTGAATATCTGTTGTGTACAAGAGACCCGTTTTTCTTCTCGTGACTATGAGAACATTCTGTCTAGGGGGTTTTCCCTCTATTCAGCATGTTTTGATGGACGCTCGAGGGGTGTCTCTTGGTTGGTGAGCAAGTCATTGAAGGCTGCGTGTGTTCTTGTCTTCGCGGATCCGGCGGGCAGGCTTTGCGTGCTGGATGTTACCATAAAGGATAAGGCTCTGCGTCTCATTGGGGTTTATGCGCCCAATGTCCATTCTGAGCGGCCTGTTTTGTTTCGGCAGATCGAGCCGTTTTTGACGACATCACGTCGGGTAGTTTTAGTGGGTGATTGGAATGCCGTCCTTGATCCCGATATAGATCGCATAGGGACAAATTCGGGTACTAACAACCGGGACGTGAAACCATTTCGGGACTTTATCGACAAGTTTGATCTTGTCGATAAGTACCGAAATGAACACCCTCGGGGGGTAGTGTGGACTTGGACAAATAGTGGCGGCTCGGCTAGTTATCTAGACCGAGTCTTAGTTAGGAGAGTCGATGTAGGGCTCTTAGGGTGTCCAAGTTTCCATGAGATAGTTTATTCGGATCATAGGCTTGTCCGGGTCCGTGTAAACTTAGATAAGCCTAAGGTTAGGATGGCTGGCTACTGGAAATTAAACTCATCATTATTTGGTGAGCAAGATTTCCGGGACCAGCTTTTACTAATGATACAGAGGGAACTGACGGGAGCGGTTGTGGGAAATGCCTGGTGGGATAAACTAAAATCCAAAATCAGAACGTTTGCTGCTGATTATAGTCGTCGGCTCAATCTAGATAGATTAGCGGCAAACGGCTTTAGAGCAGAAAGTTGATCGGGCGGTGAAATCCCGTGATAGTGGGGAAATAGCCTTAGCTAAGGCAGAGTTGGCCTCCTTGCTTATCAAGAAGGATCAGGCTCTGGTAGTTAGGGCTAGGTTAAAAAGAATGTCCTCTGAGGCGACGAATATGGCCGCTGAATTGCGTGCAGAGGAGGCTCGGAATGCATCTCAGCGACATATCGCGAGCGTCACATTGCCGGATAAGCGGATCGTGACAACAAACGAGGGCATATGTGAGGCTTTTCGTGACTACTTTCAGGAGCTTTTCACCAGGGAGCCCGGTCTGAGCTCTGCTCAGTTCGACTCCTATTTGGCTGACTTTCCCTGCCTTAGTGCAGCTGAAGCAGCTAGGTGCGAGGGTCCAATTACAGAGTCGGAAATCTGGGATGCGTTGAAACAGGTTGGCCTGGACAAATCTCCGGGGCTTGATGGTCTTCCGTACGAAGTGTACTTGAGGCAGTCGCCCGTTTTTGTTCCGCTGCTGGCACTGATTTTCGGCAACTGGATGAAGCAGGGGTCTATACCCCAACGCTTCACCAGGGGCGTGATCAAGTTGTTACGCAAGAATAAAAACGGTGGGGATGGGTTAGGTAACTTTCGCCCTTTAACTATGTTAAACACAGAGTTAAAGATTTTGGCTAAGATCCTGGCTAACCGTTTGCAGGCTGTCCTGTCTAGTCTGATTGGCCCTGAACAGACTTGTGCTGTAAAGGGCAGGACTATTCAGGACAACCTTCATATGGTGCGCCTGATCATCGAGCAAGTCGACAGTGAAGCCGCGCTGATCAATTTAGATCAGTCCAAGGCCTTCGATAGGGTTGACCATCATTTTCTGGAGGCTGTTCTTTCGGCGGCCGGTTTCGGGCCGTACTTTCGCACCTGGATCCGACTTCTGTATGCGACCCCGGTGCGCTGGTGGAGGTGAATGGGGTACGATCGAGCCTTTCGTATTGTCTCGCTCCATTCGTCAGGGTTGTCCGCTATCGCCTTTGCTTTACGTTCTTGCGTTGGAACCTTTCCTTCGCAAGTTAAAGGCGAATCGGTCCTACGCGGAATTGCCCTGCCCGGTGGTAGCACATCGGCCAGGTATTCCGCCTATGCTGACGACGTTTCGGCTCTTGTGTCGAGCAGAGCCGAGATTGACGAAGTCAGCAAAGAAATCAGTTGTTATGAGATGGTGACAGGGGCCAAGATCAACCGCGATAAGTCTGTTGGCTTGCGGTTGGGTGCGTGGAAGGGAGTTTCTCTTCCCGGACCTTTCCACTGGACGGATGGGCCGGTCAAGATTCTCGGCGTCTTTTTTTCGGTCCTGATCTCCAGTTGGAGATGAATTGGTCGGAGGTGCGAGGGAAGGCCGAGATCGCAATTAAATTGTGGTCTCGGAGGAATCTTTCCTTAAAGGGGAGGGCGGAAGTTTGTGTTTCACACATCTACCCGATTCTCCTTTACCGACTCTCTGTGCTTCCACTTCCGTGTGACACTTTACTGGCGTTAGTGAGGCTCTTGTTCTCCTTCTTGTGGGGAGGCAAGGCTGCCAGAGTCAGTCGGGAGATCTGTTGCCTTCATCCATCTGAAGGCGGTCTGGGCATGCCGAGCATTGAGATTCGTCAACATATGCTTCGCATTAGTTTTCTGGATCGAATGTGTCGCGATTCGGATGAGGACGGCGCCTTCTGGAAGGAAGACGCCCGTAAGAACTTCCCATCCCTGAGAAGTGTGCATTCGAGCGAGGAGGAGGCCCGCCGTTTACCCCGAGCCGAATGCTCCTTCTATCGTGAATGTCGTATTGCACTGAAGCGCCTCTTACGGGCGTCGGATGGCCTCTCAACGTCCAGGCGTTGTCGCGTAGGGCATTATATCAAGTTTTAGTCAGGGGGGGCCGTGCATGATGATTTGATTGGCGAGCTCGGTTTGACGAGGCAGCAGGCTCGCTCAATATGGCCTTGGGCGCCCGGGTTGAAATGCCTCAATAACGATGAGGCATCACCACCTGGCTGGTGATACGTAGGGCCCTCTGGGTCGCCAAGAGACTCTGCTCAGCTGGCTTGGAGAATTCTCCAAACTGCCGACGTTGTAGTGGGGAGGTCGAGACCTTGGGTCACGCCTTCTTTCATTGCAGCCAGGTAGTGCCGTTGGTCAAGTTTGTTGAAGGCCTCATGGTCCGCATGCTGCAGGGAAAGTCCTTTGTCCTTCAGTCCGTTTCCGTTTGTAGCAATGTGGCACCGCCGCTAACGAAGGCTGAACAGTATGTGTTCCACTGCTTGCTAGGTGTTATGAGAGTCGTGGTTTGGACGACACGTCAGAAGGGATTCTATGGAGGCGAGAAGTTCACCTCTTCCCAACTGATCTTGTACTTTAAGCATCAGCTTAAAGTCAAGATTAGGACGGAAAGGCGGCGGCTCACTTCATCAGAATTCAGCAAAAGGTGGGTGAATCTTGCGCGCTTGTGTCGTGTGAAAGGAGCTGACTTGGAGTGGCACATTGATGCCGGTTAGGCATCAGGATTTTGCTCTTCCTGGGTTGAACTTGTGCAACCCATCCTGAAACTAGGCTAGCTTTAGGTTTTCTATTTTGATGATTTAGTTTCCTTTTTTCAGTTAACTTAGCTAGGGTATGTATGCTCATTGGCCCCCTTTATTTCTGTCCCCATTTGTTTTTTTTTTAAGTTTAATTCCATCCCCTCCCTCGTTAGGGTGGTCAGTGATGTCAGTTCGCTGGTGGATGCGGGGCGCCTTTCGTTTTCGTGTGAGTGATTTTTTCGTATTTGTTGTTGTGTCTGAATGAGTGCATGTCAGTGTGAGTGATTGGGATGAATGAATGGTTTATACTATTATAGTCCCGCATTGATTTCGGCCAGTGAAGTGATGTTTCTGTCACATTTAGGAAACTGTGGGGGGTTTTATTACTAATCTTATTTTCTTTAGTTTCTTGTAAATAGTTTTTGTATGCATATTGTAAATACTCATTGGGGTTTATTTTTTAGAATTGTTGTTTTATTCCCCTCCCCCCACAGACCACGAATTGTAAATATGGGGACTAGTTAGTATCTTCATAGAGACAAAGAGGTATTATGGTGGTTGTAGTAAGAAAGGTACGAATGAATGTGTTGTTTTGGTGTAAGGAATATTGTTTCGTACGTTTGGGTCAGTGCTTGCGGCTAGCTAAGTTATAGTTAAGACAGAAGAAGACCGTCCTTTCCCCAATCCCCTTTTCGGCCTTGTGCCACATTTCTGTATTTTAAACAGAATAAATATCGCTTTCCTCTTTGCTACCTCTTTGAGGAGAGTTCTTTTTTTCCCGACGTTGTACGACCGGCGCCAGACGTCAGACGCATTTGCGAGCGTTTACGAACTGTTTGTTAATTTCAACTTTTTGTTCACGTTAAGTTCTTTTTATTTTAATTTTGCGTTCCATTTATTGACTTTTTTGGCAAAAAGTTTGATTTGATTTTTCTTTTTTTCCCTCCCCCTCTTACCTTTTTAATTTATCCCTTGTTGTTTCTTTATTATTAATTTTCATTTTCTTTAATACGTGTTTTAAGTTTTAATTTTTTCCTTTTAATTTTCAGTAATTTCCCCTCGCCAAACTTTATTTTTTCATTGTTTATTTTGCCCCTCGTAAGACTTCGTTTTTCTTTGTTTACATTTTTATTTCTACGTGTTTTCTTTGTTGTTCTCGTTGTTAAATAACTGTTATATATTCTGTGTTCCTTTATTTAAGTTTTCCCTGTGTTTATTGTAATTTTTTGCATTTATTTTCCGCTTTTATTTTATTATTCGTTAGTTCTTCTTTATTTTAGTTTACGTGTTTTCGTTCGTGTTCGTCGGCTGACTAGTTTTTCTAGTGGCAGCCATATTGTATTTGTGAACTCGTTTGGCATTTTTTGTTTCGTATATTTTTTGTTAAAAAAAAAGATACCTTTTGTTTATTTTCCGTTTTAAAATGTGATTTTCATTTCAGTACTTTTTTTTTTTTGTAATTTGTAATTGTTAGCTGTTTTATTTTTGAACGTATTTTGTCGTTTTAGCGTACGTGTTTCTGTTACTTTTTTTTGCGTCTTTAACTGTTCTGTCTTGTTAAAATTCTTTTTGTTATTGTGATTTATTTATCTTTCGTTTAATTTATACTTTTATTTGTTGCTTTTTATGTGAAGGAAAAAAAAAAAAAAAAAAAAAAAAAGTCTTGTTTATTTTTAAAAAATGGCTCCCAGGAGAACTGTGAAAAAGAACCTGTTTGGTTCCAAAAAAAAGAAAAAAAAGGGCCCTCCTGATAAAAATTTAGAAGAAAGCCCTGTAGTTGAAGAAAAATGTATGGTGTCCTCTAATTGTGAGGATAATGATAAGAGTCCGGAAAAAAGTATGGTGGCCTCAAATGAGTCCTCTAATAAGAGTCCAGAAAAAAGTATGGTGGCCTCAAATGGCCAAAATAGTGGCATTGTTTCTAGTGTCCCAGACCAGGTTATGGTGGCCGAAAGCGGCCAAAATGCTGATAATTCGAAAAATCAACATGACAAGAATATGGTGGCCGAAAGTAGCCAAGAAGCAACCAGTCAGACATCTCAAGACGGAAACACAGCGGCCGGAGAGACGCCCTCATGCTGGAAGTCCCCGCCGAATTGCAAAATCAACATTACGGAGTTCCTCGAGAGGGCCAAGAGCTACGCACATCTGGTGACAGCAGATGGGCTCTTGCCTAATCCCGAGGAATTAAAGAAGGTTGAAAAAAGAATTGTGTCAGTCTTTGTGGTCGACAGGCGTTCGCGCAAGATTTGTCGATCCACAAAAGACACTGTTATTAAAACCTTAAATTCTCTGGGAATTAAACCTCAGAGGGTTGTGAAAGGAAAAGGATTTTTATGTGGGACGTACTGTTACCCACGCCTGCCGACTGTGAAGATGCTGCTACTCGCGATCTTATCACCAAAGACCTGATTCTGAGAACCGAGTACGAAGGCAGGCGGAGGACCAAGGTTTCAGTATATGAGGTTCCTCCTCAGATTGTCGGCGAGCACTTGGCTGCTTATCTGGGCCAGTTTGGCCAGATACTCAGTGCTTCGTCAGATGATCTGACCGGGGGTGGAGCTTCGAGATTATGATCAATCAAGATGCCTTCCGTTCCATCCCCAACTGTCTGGATGTAAAGGGCCAGAAGATGCCGATAATCGTGATAGGTCGTAAACCGGCATGCTGGAAGTGTGGAAAGACTGGTCACCTTTCCTCTTCCTGCACAGAGATGAAGGCCTCTGTAGTTCTGGCCCCCGCCCAACCAAATCCCCCTTTGGCCGAGTCTGTTTCATCCGTCCCGCCTGTAGTGGGCATGCCAGCGACCGGGACCGGTGTGGAAAATCCCCGTTGGGTCCAAATCCTAAGCCCCCATTCCCCGAAGAGCCTTTGCCCGACGCTAGTGCGGTTAGGGAGAAGGGAGAGGGGGAATGGCAGGTCGTTGGCAAGACTAAAGGGAAGATCCGGGCAGCGGAACCTCGTTCCACAACAAAATCAGGAAAAGGCACAGACAGCCCCACTCCCTCTACCAGTGCAAAGGGCGACTCTCCGGCCAGCTACTCGGATAAACCTGAGAAAAAGTTAATACAATACGAACCATCCTACGAGAAGAAGGAAAAAACTGATAAAATTAAAGGAAGATCTTAAAGCCAAAAGACAGGATTCCGGAGAAGAAATCTGGCACCTCATTGTCGGCACCATCTTCCCTGGCACTAAACATCATTCCATGGTCCCTCCCCTATCACTAAACCTATTAGGGAAGTAGATTCAGCAATGACCACACTAAAAAAGGGACCTGCAACAAAAATCTCCTGCAAAAAAAAATCACCTAAACATTCTCCCATGAAGACCCCCAAAACCTCACCATCAAAACACGAACAGCAAAAAAAGCGCCAAAGAAGTCCATCTTCGGATGCTTCTGAAACCACAGAAAAAAAAAAAAATCTAAACCATTATACAATACAGGGGAAGATGTGTGCCGAATTTCAAAGGAGACAGAAGAAAAGGCATTACTTCATGCAAAAAAATTAAAAGATTTAAAAACTCTTTTAAATTTCCGCAAATTGAACGATTTAGATGTGGAGAACCCTCGGAATTTCCCCAACGCAAGAAGGGTACTCACTGTTGTGAGATCGGGGGTTGCTGGTCAGCAAATATGGGCCATGATGGCCAATGCAAATGAAACCTTCACCATGTTTCCACCGATGTCGTGTTTTGACGACGAAAACGTCAAAAAATTACAACAATTTTGTTCAGGGAGGTTCCCGATTTTCGTTCACCCCTCCCTGTATAGAGCTTTAAAGCTAACGTTCCCCTTGGACATTGGCGGCCTGTCTCCTGATGGCACCATCGTTAGTGAGATGGGTACAGGCTCAATGGGAGAGGCCGTCGGTGTCCTGACCCCGGCCATGTTCAATGCAGGAGAGCAACCCTAATCGGTTCCATCATGGCTCTCTGGTTAGCAAGTGTGAATGCCTGAGGCCTGAGGTCCGAGTCTCGCAGGGCGAGGCTCTCTCGCGATCTTCAGCGTCTCGGGGTGAATATCTGTTGTGTACAAGAGACCCGTTTTTCTTCTCGTGACTATGAGAACATTCTGTCTAGGGGTTTTCCTCTATTCAGCATGTTTTGATGGACGCTCGAGGGGTGTCTCTTGGTTGGTGAGCAAGTCATTGAAGGCTGCGTGTGTTCTTGTCTTCGCGGATCCGGCGGGCAGGCTTTGCGTGCTGGATGTTACCATAAAGGATAAGGCTCTGCGTCTCATTGGGGTTTATGCGCCCAATGTCCATTCTGAGCGGCCTGTTTTGTTTCGGCAGATCGAGCCGTTTTTGACGACATCACGTCGGGTAGTTTTAGTGGGTGATTGAATGCCGTCCTTGATCCCGATATAGATCGCATAGGGACAAATTCGGGTACTAACAACCGGGACGTGAAACCATTTCGGGACTTTATCGACAAGTTTGATCTTGTCGATAAGTACCGAAATGAACACCCTCGGGAGGTAGTGTGGACTTGGACAAATAGTGGCGGCTCGGCTAGTTATCTAGACCGAGTCTTAGTTAGGAGAGTCGATGTAGGGCTCTTAGGGTGTCCAAGTTTCCATGAGATAGTTTATTCGGATCATAGGCTTGTCCGGGTCCGTGTAAACTTAGATAAGCCTAAGGTTAGGATGGCTGGCTACTGGAAATTAAACTCATCATTATTTGGTGAGCAAGATTTCCGGGACCAGCTTTACTAATGATACAGAGGGAACTGACGGGAGCGGTTGTGGGAAATGCCTGGTGGGATAAATTAAAATCCAAAATCAGAACGTTTGCTGCTGATTATAGTCGTCGGCTCAATCTAGATAGATTAGCGGCGCAAACGGCTTTAGAGCAGAAAGTTGATCGGGCGGTGAAATCCCGTGATAGTGGGGAAATAGCCTTAGCTAAGGCAGAGTTGGCCTCCTTGCTTATCAAGAAGGATCAAGCTCTGGTAGTTAGGGCTAGGTTAAAAGAATGTCCTCTGAGGCGACGAATATGGCCGCAGAATTGCGTGCAGAGGAAGCTCGGCATGCATCTCAGCGACATATCGCGAGCGTCACATTGCCGGATAAGCGGACCGTGACAACAAACGAGGGCATATGTGAGGCTTTTCGTGACTACTTTCAGGAGCTTTTCACCAGGGAGCCCGGTCTGAGCTCTGCTCAGTTCGACTCCTATTTGGCTGACTTTCCCTGCCTTAGTGCAGCTGAAGCAGCTAGGTGCGAGGGTCCAATTACAGAGTCGGAAATCTGGGATGCGTTGAAACAGGTTGGCCTGGACAAATCTCCGGGACTTGATGGTCTTCCGTACGAAGTGTACTTGAGGCAGTCGCCCGTTTTTGTTCCGCTGCTGGCACTGATTTTTCGGCAACTGGATGAAGCAGGGGTCTATACCCCAACGCTTCACCAGGGGCGTGATCAAGTTGTTACGCAAGAATAAAAAACGGTGGGGATGGGTTAGGTAACTTTCGCCCTTTAACTATGTTAAACACAGAGTTAAAGATTTTGGCTAAGATCCTGGCTAACCGTTTGCAGGCTGTCCTGTCTAGTCTGATTGGCCCTGAACAGACTTGTGCTGTGAAGGGCAGGACTATTCAGGACAACCTTCATATGGTGCGCCTGATCATCGAGCAAGTCGACAGTGAAGCCGCGCTGATCAATTTAGATCAGTCCAAGGCCTTCGATAGGGTTGACCATCATTTTCTGGAGGCTGTTCTTTCGGCGGCCGGTTTCGGGCCGTACTTTCGCACCTGGATCCGACTTCTGTATGCGACCCCGGTGCGCTGGTGGAGGTGAATGGGGTACGATCGGAGCCTTTCGTATTGTCTCGCTCCATTCGTCAGGGTTGTCCGCTATCGCCTTTGCTTTACGTTCTTGCGTTGGAACCTTTCCTTCGCAAGTTAAAGGCGAATCCGGTCCTACGCGGAATTGCCCTGCCCGGTGGTAGCACATCGGCCAGGTATTCCGCCTATGCTGACGACGTTTCGGCTCTTGTGTCGAGCAGAGCCGAGATTGACGAAGTCAGCAAAGAAATCAGTTGTTATGAGATGGTGACAGGGGCCAAGATCAACCGCGATAAGTCTGTTGGCTTGCGGTTGGGTGCGTGGAAGGGAGTTTCTCTTCCCGGACCTTTCCACTGGACGGATGGGCCGGTCAAGATTCTCGGCGTCTTTTTTCGGTCCTGATCTCCAGTTGGAGATGAATTGGTCGGAGGTGCGAGGGAAGGCCGAGATCGCAATTAAATTGTGGTCTCGGAGGAATCTTTCCTTAAAGGGGGAGGGCGGAAGTTTGTGTTTCACACATCTACCCGATTCTCCTTTACCGACTCTCTGTGCTTCCACTTCCGTGTGACACTTTACTGGCGTTAGTGAGGCTCTTGTTCTCCTTCTTGTGGGAGGCAAGGCTGCCAGAGTCAGTCAGGAGATCTGTTGCCTTCATCCATCTGAAGGCGGTCTGGGCATGCCAAGCATTGAGATTCGTCAACATATGCTTCGCATTAGTTTTCTGGATCGAATGTGTCGCGATTCGATGAGGACGGCGCCTTCTGGAAGGAAGACGCCCGTAAGAACTTCCCATCCCTGAGAAGTGTGCATTCGAGCGAGGAGGAGGCCCGCCGTTTACCCCGAGCCGAATGCTCCTTCTATCGTGAATGTCGTATTGCTCTGAAGCGCCTCTTACGGGCGTCGGATGGCCTCTCCAACGTCCAGGCGTTGTCGCGTAGGGCATTATATCAAGTTTTAGTCAGGGGGGCGTGCATGATGATTTGATTGACGAGCTCGGTTTGACGAGGCAGCAGGCTCGCTCAATATGGCCTTGGGCGCCCGGGTTGAAATGCCTCAATAACGATGAGGCATCACTCACCTGGCTGGTGATACGTAGGGCCCTCTGGGTCGCCAAGAGACTCTGCTCAGCTGGCTTGGAGAATTCTCCAAACTGCCGACGTTGTAGTGGGGAGGTCGAGACCTTGGGTCACGCCTTCTTTCATTGCAGCCAGGTAGTGCCGTTGGTCAAGTTTGTTGAAGGCCTCATGGTCCGCATGCTGCAGGGAAAGTCCTTTGTCCTTCAGTCCGTTTCCGTTTGTAGCAATGTGGCACCGCCGCTGACGAAGGCTGAACAGTATGTGTTCCACTGCTTGCTAGGTGTTATGAGAGTCGTGGTTTGGACGACACGTCAGAAGGGATTCTATGGAGGCGAGAAGTTCACCTCTTCCCAACTGATCTTGTACTTTAAGCATCAGCTTAAAGTCAAGATTAGGACGGAAAGGCGGCGGCTCACTTCATCAGAATTCAGCAAAAGGTGGGTGAATCTTGCGCGCTTGTGTCGTGTGAAAGGAGCTGACTTTGAGTGGCACATTGATGCCGGTTAGGCATCAGGATATTGCTCTTCCTGGGTTGAACTTGCAACCCATCCTGAAATTAGGCTAGCTTAGGTTTTCCATTTTGATGATTTAGTTTCCTTTTTCAGTTAACTTAGCTAGGTATGTATGCTCATTGGCCCCCTTTTTTTCTGTCCCCATTTGTTTTTTTTTAAGTTTAATTCCCCATCCCTCCCTCGTTAGGTGGTCAGTGATGTCAGTTCGCTGGTGGATGCGGGGCGCCTTTCGTTTTTCGTGTGAGTGTTTTTTTTTTTCGTATTTGTTGTTGTGTCTGAATGAGTGCATGTCAGTGTGAGTGATTGGGATGAATGAATGGTTTATACTATTATAGTCCCGCATTGATTTCGGCCAGTGAAGTGATGTTTCTGTCACATTTAGGAAATTGTGGGGTTTTATTACTAATCTTATTTTCTTTAGTTTCTTGTAAATAGTTTTTGTATGCATATTGTAAATACTCATTGGGGTTTATTTTTTAGAATTGTTGTTTTATTCCCCTCCCCCCACAGACCACGAATTGTAAATATGGGGACTAGTTAGTATTTTCATAGAGACAAAGAGGTATTATGGTGGTTGTAGTAAGAAAGGTACGAATGAATGTGTTGTTTTGGTGTAAGGAATATTGTTTCGTACGTTTGGGTCAGTGCTTGCGGCTAGCTAAGTTATAGTTAAGACAGAAGAAGACCGTCCTTTCCCCAATCCCCTTTTCGGCCTTGTGCCACATTTCTGTATTTTAAACAGAATAAATATCGCTTTCCTCATTGGTACCTTGATTTCACATATTTAAGCCCAGTACTCTTAATTTCACAGCTGAAATTGTTAATTGTATCCACAAGTTATTTGCTATTACAGTGCGCAATGGATAAATTGTCATCTAAATTATGCAAAAATGAAAATAACATTGACAACGTCATTTTAATATATATATATATATATATATATTTACCAAAAATAGGCAAAAATATCGTGAAATACTAAGGGGAAATTTATTCAATAAAATCACCAGTGGCTTCAACCATGGCTTCCAGACAACTACAGAATCTCCTGCAACACTTCAAGATCATCTCCTTGTTTAAGTTGGTGAATGCTGCCATAATCCTTGTCTTCAGTTCATATTGGTGTTACAAGGAGTTTTGTTGGTCTCTCATTCAACTGTGCCCCACTCATAATAAGGATGTTGAAAGTTGGGGAGTTATGTAGCCAAATTTAAGGGGTGATGTGGTTGCAGAAATAGTCTGACAGCCATCACTGGGTTCTCTTGCTTGTGTGGCATAATGCAGAATCCTGTTACCACACAGAGTCTTCCAGCAGCCAACCTCTTGACCCAGGGCAGCACTACCTCCTCAAGGCACTTTATGTAGGCCTCCATGTTGAGTCTAAGGCCCTGTGAGAAGATGAAAGGTAGCATAATGTATTTTGCAGACACAGCAAGCCAGCAGTTCTGTATGTTCACCATCATATCCTGACAGAAAATGTTCTCGTCTGAGAAAAAGCAAAGCATCATTCAGTTGCAGGGGATGCTTGAGTTATTTCAAAGGCTTTGTAGTACGGTTTTCCTTTGTCCTTCATGGCTTGGGATAAAAATTGTCCCTTTCTCATCTTGTATGAGAAATATTAAATGTCTTCATGCCCTACCTGCCTCTTAAGAAACTCAAGACACTCCTTTCTCCCTGGCTATGGACCTGATTCACTTAAAGGGATCGTTGTCAATTATGGGCTGGATCTCACCAACAATTCTGGGAATTCTTTTCTTATCAGAATGATATTTTCGAGCTGCTGTGCCTTCATAATCACCATTTAACTCCTCCAACTCTTTCCAAATCCTCCTCACTGTCCTCAGATTGATACACAAACATTCTGAAATGTTTGTATTGGAGCATGGATACCAAGCAGTACAGCATGCCATTTCCAAAGTTCCGGCAGAGTGAATTGCATCATGGTGCTCTTTTTCTCACAGATGGTGCCCAACTGATCCTACTATATATTGCAGTTGACAAAATCAAAAACAAACGATATGCATGTGTGAAATTAAAAATTTCAACAATTTACCCATCACACCCTGTAGTTTATTTTCCTGCAATTTTCTTCTGGCTTCCTGATTTTCTGTTAAATACAATCTTCAAAAATTGAAATACAATGTCAATTGTCATCTTCATGAATTCTGTTTTTTTTATTGTCCTCTGTGTGTTTTTTTTTCATTCTCAGTAACCCCTTGCATCATAGTGGGTTTTATTGCCTTGTTTGGGGTGAAATGATTAATATAAGAAACAAAAATATCATTATTCCATAAATTATTTGGACAACTTTCTTCATTGTCTTTTTTTTTTTTTTTTTTTTTTTTACACAGCAATTTAACAAATGAAGCCTTTCTCAGTTGGCTGTTGTGTTCAATCTTTAGAATTTTAAAAATGAGAGACAACATATACTTAAGGTGAAATGATTAAATATATATATATATATTTGTGAGTTTAGTAAATGACTCCAGATTGCAGAGGAAAATATTTTTTAACCACTTAATTGGAAATGAGAGTTTTTTTCTTGTTAGGTTAATAAAAAGTGTGCAGAGCCACTTTCCACATTGATTTCATAAAAGAAAAACTTCTTTAAAAAAAATAAAAGTTTGAATAAACGGAAATAAAATTAAAAATGTTTTGAATTGTTTGCCTTTATTTGCTTGTATAAAAAAAAATGATAGATTAAACATTTTTGATTTTAATGAAATAAGCGGCAAAGAATAGTGTCTTTCATCAAGGGTAATTTGACTTACTTGAGAGTTAAATTTAATTCTGGAAAATGGAGATTTTCTCATGAAAATTTGACTGTATTAAGTTAGCCTCCTTTTTTTCTTTTTAATCATTTCACCTTCAAGCAAGGCATAAACTCACTAAGACACAAGGTTACTGAGAGAAGGAAACTGAAAAAAAATTTTTGAAGATCGTTGTTAACATGAAAGGAAGAAATCAGGGAGAGTTCCTCAGGTATAAAATGTGAGAGAAGAAACTATTATAATAGAACTTATTGTTATATCCCAGCCCATTTGAACAGTAGACTTTAGAAAACATTTAGTGAAGATTTATTGAATTAAAATGAAATGAAAATGTATATCCAAATTTGGAAAAAAAAAATATACAGCATTCAAAAGTAATACTTCATCTTGTAAATAATCTAAAACTCTTATCTGATCTCCCAGGACTATTTTCACTGAAACTGGTTTAAGTGTAATAAATCAAGAAAACATAACTAAGAACTGCATATATTCCATCTCATCCAGTTGTGGCAAGGAATATAAAGGAAATAATATGGTTTAACAAAGGGAAGAAACTTGACTTCAAAAGATAAATATTAGACTGAAACTAATAAGACCCTATACTGTTATCATGTTACAAAGCATCAATCAAATGTTTCACACAAGATAAATAAAAACAATTGAAACATTTCTTGCTGGAATTTTTTTTATAAGGACGATTATTAAATTTTATAAAAAAAGGAAGCAATCATTTTTATAAAGATAGGAAAAATATATTTTGTCACATATTTGATTAAGCCACTTACAAAGAAAAGACTGTAGGTTAGTGCCATTGAAATCTGTGGACAGTAAATTTAATTAGAGACAAAACAACAATACTCAAAATGACAAATTTAGCTTAGAATAAAAGTGAGAAAAGAGAAAGAGCACAATAGATGTTTATACATGTATTTTTGTGATTTTTGAGGAAAAAATTATTTGATATATGAATAATCTAAAAAAATTAAAAAATAAAAAATTAAAGGAAAAGTGATTTACATTTTAAGTCCTTTAACAAAAGGCATGAACCTAACGCTCTTTGTACTCTTTCACCATAATCAGTTATCTTGATTATAGTTTTGTCACTAGCATGCTATGATATCAGAAAGAGAAATGAGGGCATGAGTGAATCCAGCGAGATTTTGTTTACTCTTCATGATTTTATCTACTTTATGACAGCAAAATGGCTGTTATATCTATTTTCAGTCTTGATAAACTGCAGTCAGTGTGGTCCTGTTGCTTCATGCTTCACTGAATGCCACTCTTACTTTGGTTCATGTTCACTGGTCCGTCTCTGACAAGCCCACTCTGCACCAATCCTGTGTCCCCACATTGTGTTCTTGTATTACAATATATGCAGGAATATTGGTGAAGAATTGTCGAAAACCAGGCTTGATTCCTCTCTGTCCTGACTATGCTTGTGAAAAGTGATGCCGGGAAACTTAATTAACTTCAACAACACTCATTAACAAGTGTAAAAATAACAACTTTTATTTATGGTAATATAATTAAACTCATGAATATATAAACAAAAGGGATTTGAAGAAGTTTCCCCATATAAGGAATTTTTAAATTTGGATGAAGAGGTTGAATGGCAGTTGTAGTTATGGCGAAAGAGCCTAGAGATGTTCAACTATTTAAATGAAGGCAGCTGATGGAGCAAGTTCAAAAAGTGGAATAGAAATAAGGTCATCAGCTGATTAAAGCAACATGGTCATCTGACAGGGAGAGTGTTGGTCTAATTTGATCTTATTTCTGTTCTTTCAGCAATTGCTTTTATAAGGGTGCAAACCCCAACTTCACTGTTCTGATTGGCTAGCCAATAATATTGCTTGACCAAAGGTATTGGGTGACCAATAATAATGCTTGACTAATGGTATTGTGTCATATGCCTTGAAGGGGAGGAAGTAAAGCCCTCAAGAACCCACTATGTTTGGAGGTCCAATCAAAATAATGACCCTGTGTTGTAAGTATAATGCATCGCTCATATCCACCTTCAGTAGAACATTTTCCATGTTCCAGAATTCCACCTTCATTTAACCAGATTATCACAGGTGTCATTGGCAATTCTACCTGATTCTATCTGAAAGTGTTATATCCCTGATAAAAAACCAACCTAACCTGTGAAGATTTGCTTTGTGCCACTTATTCCATTGAACAATTCCTTTATCAAGTAAACCCTTAAGTTAAACAGAACTAAGACTGTAGCTAATAACCAATCCTGCCCAAGATTACAATTTCACCTCTCACACTATACTCCATAACTGATACAAAGAAGAAAATGCATGGTATCACATTGTTTTCACATGAAAATATTTTTCTTTCTTTAAAAATAAACAGTAGATCACCAGTCAAACTTTGATGCCAGTCATGGTATCATATTAGAATCACTCATTCAACGGAACATTTACCATGTTTCGGAATCTCACCCTCATTTGACCTTATTATCACAGGTGTCATCAATCATCTTCATCTGAATGTGTGTCATATCCCTGATCAAAACAAACCTGGCCTGTAAAGATTTGCTTTGTGTTACTTATTCCAGCAAACAATTCCTTTATCAAATGAAAACAACACTTAAGTTAAGCAGACCTAAGACTGTACCTAATGACCAATCCCAACCAAGATTACAAAGTCACTTCTCACATTATAGTCTATAAGTGACACAAACCAGACAGTTCATGGTATCGCATTATTTTAACATAAATATTTTTCTTTCTTTAGAAATATAAATTAGATCACCAGTCAACCATTGACAACGATCATGGTGTCATGTCAGTGCATAGATGGAGATCATGAAAGATGTGTACAATGTCTCAAGTACCTCTAAAAACTAACCAATCAACAAGTGAAAGAGTCAAACATAACTTACCCAATTTCGGCAACGGATAAGGCAAACCATAAAATTTTTCAAAATAATCAAGAATTGTAACAGCATTATCCAAAGCATAAGACGTCAGGTGGATGTTCTCTTTGTTTGCAAAGACGCGCACCTGTTAAAAAGAAAGAAAATAAATAACCAACTTTAAAAGAAAAATCTTCAAGTTTATTTAAACGCAAAAGACAACAAATATTTCAGATTGTATACCATATATAGTTCTGGACAAAATGACATTGCATGTAAAACTATCTCAGGAATTTAAATCTAAAATTCAGGCCTCAGCTTCTCTTTGTTATACAAGGCACTAACCCCTATGACTGTAGCCAAGGTCAGTCTGGCAACAACTCTGGACTATAGTTAATACCACATCTGTATAGAGTGCACTTCAGCAGGCCTGCAAACTGGTTTTGAATTCAGAATTATGTTTCCCATAGACTGGCTGCCAACCATGTGTAGAGAACCTAGTTTTTCCAGTTATTTAACCCATAGCTGATGCAGAAGATGAGATGGATTCATGTTGAAATATATTTTTTTCAATTGTGGCTAATATTCAAGTAATGTTACTCCACTTCTTTCTCAAATCATAATGAAACACTACATTTACTAAGCAATGTTTTTCCACTGTATTCCAAGTGACTTGGTACAATTAGTGATCACAATTCCTACTAATAATTGCAGTGTCTCATTTTTTTAGAGATGGTATCTCCTTAACAAGAACATTCTTCCACCAAGCAGATATAAGATGTGATCCAATATAACAGGCTTTCATTATATGCAACACCATCTTTTACCACCTCCTAACTTCCTTCAGCCTTTTCTATATTTTCATGGCAACTGTTTTGATAAGTCTGATACCTCAACATCATGAATGTAAGCGGAGCACTAAATTGGCAGCAGAGTCTCATTATTTTATTGCTGAAATTGATAGATGTAACTGTAAGTTCTATGCTAATGTTTTCTTCTTTCACACTTCTTGCCTGTAGAACTCTCTTCTGGATTCTTGCTTTCCTGTTAATTATGATCGACAAAAATTTAAATGTGACATCAATCATCATGGTTACCTTGAATCCTATTTTTTTATCGTCCTTTTCTCCTCAGTAACATCTTCCATCTTACTGCATTCCTTGGTTGAAATAATAATTTAAAAAAAAAAACTCTCATCCAAAATTCAGGAATTTTGTTGAATTTACATATCCAGTTTTCTCAAGAAATCCCCCATGTAAGTAGTGATGATTCTCAATGTTGCTTAACTAAATAAATAAACTAATAAAATGAGAGGACTTGAGCTTTCAGCAATTTTTTTTTACTGTAAATTGATGTAATAAAACAACTGCAATTATATTTTATTTAACTTTTTTTATAGATGAAAATAATAATAATGAAAGCAAAAGCGTTAAAAATATTAAAGAGAATTGAATACATTTCATATTTTTATACTTGCAAAAGATATATTAACAATTAGAATAAGATATTTCTTTACAATTCTAATTTTCTATCAAACATTTTGATTTCAAACATTCAAACAATTAAGAGGTTTCTATGAAGGGATACAATAAACTCTTTTTTTTTTCTGATATTTTGTTTTTTTAATCATTTCACCCCAAGCAAGGCAATAAAAGCCATTGAGACACAAGGAGGTTAGAGAATATGAGAAAAATACTATTAAAGAGAGAGAACAATAAATGAACAGGAACAAGAAGACAGCAGAGAATGATTGAAATTGCACTTAAATTTTTGAAGATCAAATTTGGCTGCAAAGCAGGAAACTGGCAGAGAGTTCCACAAGCAAAATGTGTAAGAGAAGAAACTGCTAGCATAGGACTTACAGTTAAATCTCTTGACATTTCAACTGTAAAACGATGAAATCTCACTGCCAATCTAGTACTATGCTTAAATTTATAAAATCTAAGTACAATAGATGAAAGTTATATTTTGCAAATGCAAAAATGTGGCACAAGGTCAAAAGAGGGATGGGATAAGGCTGGTCTTTAATCTGTCTTATAATTAAACCTAGCTAGCCATAATTACTGACTTAAACATATCACAGTATTCCTAAACAACACATTCTTACTTACCATTCTTTCCACAGCCACCATAATTAATCAAGATCTCTTTGAAATCCTAACTAGTTCCCATATGTACAATTTGTCTGTAATTTTCAAATAGCAAAATTTAAAAATGTTATACAAGAAAGTTCATCAGAATAGTTACCATGAAAGCTTCTATAGAAAAGGTACATGGAAGCTACATTACAGCAGAGGGAAAGTGACTGAAGCCGAGATGTCGGGTCAGGACCATTGACATTGCAGATTCTTCTTTGGATTTTATCAAGAATCTTCAAGTATATAGGAGTACCCTATCACATGTGGCAGCAATATTGAAAGCAAGGACGAATGGTAGACTTAGGAATATGTAAGAGAAATTTGAGCGAGAAAATGAATTTTTTATTTCCTTTAACTAACTTTTTTATATTTTCTTCCAATTAAAACCAAGATTAAAACTTCAAACAAGATATTTAAATTACTGCAATACATTTTAAAATTTCTATTAAAAAAGGTCAGTGATCAATTTATTACTTAATAACAACTGAAAACTGATCTCCCATTTCATATACGTAAACTATAAAGTCTAAAATCTTCTTTAACTTTGTAAGAGTATACTACTTATTTGATTATCTGTACTTTGATTTTCTGAACTTTGATATGGAAATGATGAGGAAATCAACAAGAATTAATTGAACTGATTTCATGTAATTGACATAAATTAGCCAGCATTTTGGGGTGGCATCTCTTTTTCAATATATTTCAATATCTCAGTCTAAATAGAATCTACAGAAGATTGTAGCTTTAGTTTAGAGAGGGTTAAAGAATAATGCATTATGAATTACTAGAATCTATAAAAACTGTTGCCATGAAAAGATACAATGAGCAAATGGTGTGTTTGAATGAAAGATTTTAAAGGAAAGATTTTTTGTTTCTCTGTTCAAGAGAGTCAACTGGGAATTCCACTTCATGGCAATGGCCTCACTGGTCTTCCTATTGCCAAGATAATGCAGTAGATGGAATTGGAATGGTAAGTTCTTCCACATGCCACTTATTCTGCAGACCTGTTACCTAATCATTTGTTTTATACCACATAAGACAATTTATCTGGTCAAAGGTTCCAACCGGTTCACCAAATCAAAAACATTTCCATGATGGATTCACTGATATAACAAAGACATCCATCAGGGTATGAGGATTGATGCTGGAAACCAATCTGATATACTAAAGCCAGAAGCTAATATGATATTCTTAGATTTAACAGATCAATGCACCTGCCAACCTTCTGTGCTGGAATCATTTATGTCACGTCACATCCTTTCAGGTTTGTTTTGTGGTGTTTCATTTTCATTTCCTTCCATTGTGCTAAATCCATTGGTCTATAATAAAAGGATAAAATGGAGAATTCCAAGAAAGGAAAAACTTTAACAGATGTGTATTTATTTTGAAGATAACCTCCCGGGTGTAACTCTCTTCAGCAGCCTATTATGTTTGGAATGGGCTATGGAATTTGAAATTCTTGAAGAAATCCTTTTATGTGCAAAGATGATGTTATTTTATCCACAGGAAAAAAAAAAAAGAAAATGAAAAAACTTCATTCTCATCACCAACCTCAAGGTAGTCAGCATAAAATACTTGTGTCAACTGACAGGATTAAGAATCTTCTTAAACAATGTTGGCAATTTCTTTTATTACTGATGACTATTAATAACCATTATGTTATTTATTCCATCACTGAATGCTTTAAAGAATATTTGAATATGATGGATCTTCATGCCTGCAGAAAAAGGATTATCAAAAGGAGATTTTTTCCCTCGACACTGCTATTATTTTAACTACCTTCACACCGACAATATTTATTGTTTTCAAAAGTGATGATTAGAATTGTAATAAAAGCTAAATATATGATGAAAGTGAATTTATATGTTTTTTGTTCTTGAGAATTTGCAAGAAAAGTATTAAATATTAAGTTTTATCAAAATTCTAGTCATTGCTTTTACAAATAATAAACATTGCTGAGGAGTGAAGGTAGTTAAAATAATAATGGTGTCAAGGGAAAAAACTGCTCATTTTGACATTCCATTTATTTATGAACATGAAGGTTCAAGATTGCCTCAAAATTTATGCTATTCAGCATCATGTCACATAATTTTGTGAGAACTTTATGTTTTTAAACAATTTTCACTTACAAAAATGTTATTTGCCTGTTGAGGTCATAAGTAAAAAGGGAATTTTTAAATTACACTACACCCTCAAAATATTTAGAAAATATCTCACCTTTTGAATATTTACGATCAAAACCAAAATCTTTATTTTTATGATAGAATACCCAATTTAGGTGCAAATTGGCATAAAAGCTATGGAAAATACTTTAATGATTGAACAAACGGCACTAAGAATTTATATGACTATAAGAATTTGTCGAAAATCTTTTGCATTAATCAAACATGGTGTTATAACCTAAGGAAGGTTACTGAATAGAATAATTGCACGATGGTTGATAATGAATGATAATACTTAGGACACGAATAACACATATAAGATTTGTCAGCAAAAGCAGAAGTAGTCAACTGCTAGAAGTGGGTCAAGTAATTCAACAATGAATCACCAACTGCAGACCAACATACAGTATTTACTACTGTATTTATGTGAATGGGGACATAACCCATTATCATCCGTAGGTATGCTGTAACACATGGTGGAATATGTAATTTTGTTGAAAGTTGTCAAAAGCTGATTGAAAACTAAGAAAAAGATTTCAACGACTGAATAATGATGCTATGAAAATAATCTAATATTAATTAACTATGATACAAAGGAAAACAAATTGCTATAAATATTATGTCCTTCAGTCTAATTCTCTACCCATTGAACTATCAACCTAGCAAGTGATATCTGCATCAGTCCATTCAGTTTAAAGCAGTCGGAAATTTGTTTGAACCGTTATCCTCATCTTGGTTACTATTAAAATATTTTGCCTATAGTTACCTCTTGTAATCTTTAAGTATCTATCAAAGTTGGTAGCCTTCCAAGGATTTATAAACCTGAAGTAGGCCAAAGACTAGAATAGTTGAAACATTATGAAGATATCAATCAAGATGAGGATGCTTGTACAAAGATGTCAGTTTATTATCATGGTGATTTTTCATCTTTAAAATTCTCACAAAGATTATTTATTTTCATCTCCACAAATTGAACTTTTAAGGAGAAAACAGGCCAAAATAATTAATCACACCATTGTCTATGGCAATACAAACCATCTGGATGGCGGTTAAGACTAAATCATAATGTGGCATTAGGGTTTCTCACAAGACATACGTGCAAGGATACCTATGCATGCATCACATTACACTTCAATACCCTGATATTATGGTTTATCAGAGTTGCCTCTTTCTAAATGCTACCAAATTATGTGACTCAGAAATTTCAACTACCTCTTTGTGATTGTAAATTCTTCTTTGTTCCTAGTTCCCTTAAAACTTCCTAATTTCTCATATGCTCTGTCAATGATAATCTCAGCATTTTTTAATAGAATCACATCTGTTGCTTCAAGTCTCTTTTTCATCTTTGAAGAGTTTGCCCAACATTCATTGACATACAAGAGATATTACATAATTAAATACACTTTACTTTGTTTTCAAAAAAATCTTGATTTCTTAACACTTTGTTTAGCTTTTGGAAGACATATTTTAATGTTCCAATGCGTCTTTGAATGTCTGCATAACACTTTCCTTATTTGTTACTATGAAACAAAATTTAACTCATATTATTACCTTCCTGTGTTTGTAAAATCTCAGATCATCAGTGTTGCAAATATTGCCCAGGGAATGACGTCTTGACATTCAAATAACATTATTGAGCTGACATCTCTGTTAGAACTCATTCGAATTTCTGACATACGCATAATTGACACTTGTTTGTCAGCATTTTGGGGTAGCATTGCTTTTTTCGTCTTGGATGCTACAGTTTACAAAAAAGAAAACTAAAGAATTATTGTTTTTATCTTGGTCTGAAAAATGATTTTCTTTTTATATTACTATTTTATAAGAAGAAAAATAACTCCATAGTGAAGTCTCTTTAGTTTTTTAATGACATCATCTTTCTTTTGTAACCACAACTCATTGTCCTTTTTCTCTTTTCTTATAAAACTCACTGTTTATACAAGCCATGATATCACTGGTAGGATTTATTAGATGAACACTTCAAAATTTTTTTTTACTGTAATAATCATCAATATAGTTAGTGGGGGGAAAAATGAAACACTAATCCTAATTGCAATTTATTATCAACTGCATTTGAATCTGGCTAAAGAAGGTTTTGTCTATTATTATTACTGCCCACGGTCTTTACTACTACTCCACTGCATGTCTTTAGTCATTTTTATGCATTAACAAATACATAATTATTTTAAGTAATAAAAATGTTGAATTAAAAATAAATCCATTAATTCTTTAGAAAATGTATTGATAAACTAAATAAATTTGTTTGGGCAAGTTTTTTGTAATTTCTATTTTGAGTATAAAATTTTGGAGTAGTGATCGTCAGTTTTCAAGAATTCAGGAGTCATTACCATCAGAATGTATAAATCAAATGAATTGCTAATCATTTTATGATAGAAATACCTTCAAAATCAGGAAGGGAGAGATTGTCAGTGGTCAGGAATTAATGTGAGCATTACTAGTAGAATATGTCCATTAGATTTATGACTTGTTTAAAAAAAACTCTATGCAGACTTTTAAGCTTAGTTCCTACATTGGACTAATTGGGCGCCTTCTGACTTTGGTCCAGCTTAGAAAACAATAATGATAATTTTGAAAAAATAACTTTGAATTTCTCAAGTCACTCAATGGAACTTCAATACCTCACTTTAACTCTGATTCATGCTATAAGACCAATTTCAGCCAGAAGACTAATTTTGGCTGAAAATTGAGTTCTTCAAATCACAAACACCTTGAAACTTGAATTGAGTTACATTCTTCAAATCATAAATTTGGCAGACTTCCAAAACTTCCCATCACAAAACCTCTTACTTAAACTCTGATTCCTTGACATTTTGAAGAAATAAAATTGATTTCCTCAATTCACAAAGTTTTGGAGATATTTTAAAATGAATTTAAAATGCAAATTTTTAAATTCACAAAGTTTTTGTACTACTTTAAACTCAATATAAA
>CAHIKZ030000091.1:2825000-2870000 GCA_903632075.3 Acanthosepion pharaonis | reverse complement strand
ATATATATATATATTATAATATATATCTATCTATATATATATATAAAAGTTATCTATATATATCTATATATATATATATATATATATATATATATATATAAAGTTAGTAATATATATCTATATATATATATAAAAGTTAGTAATATATATATATATAAAGTTAGTAATATATACCTATATATATATATATATATATATATATATATATATATATATAATATAATAATAGTATATATAAAGTTAGTAATATATATATATATATATACTAACAAATGGCATTTATGACGTAAATTGTACCATTTACATTGAATAAAAAAGTATATTTCAACCATCTTAAGAAAACTGAATGCCTGGTTATCAGCAAAAGGATGAGTCCAAAATGCAAATTACAAATTGGGGATATGAACATCAAACAAGTAGAAAAATTTTAATATCTGGCAAGTGTTCTAACAGAGGATGACACTGAGATCTGAAGACATATTAGGATGACCAAAGATGCATTTTGAAAGCAGAATATTAAGAGACAGAAAAACTTTCAGTTATCTCTCTAACTCGACTCTCCAAGTTTTTGTTCATTACTGCAGTAGCCAGGTATTGAACTCACAACTCCTCAGGTCAAGTCATCGAATCCAACCAACACTTTTAGTCACTGGGCAATGTGTCCTCAAGAGACATGGTATGTGGAACTAGAACAATCTACCCCAGTGGACAAAATAAAGGGTTTAGTTCGAAATTCCAATCGCCTGAGAAAGTCCGGAGCATACAACAGTTGAAACATTGTGAATATGGTGATAATGATGAGTAAAACAGTCTAAAAAATGTAAATAGTGTAAATAATTACAATATCCCATCTCAGAAATATTGACAATCATTTTTCATATTTAACTGAAGACAAAAAATATTTAAAGTGAAACTAATCTGTTATCTAAATCATTTTTATTTTCATAATTAATAACGACATTGCAAAATTCTTTAAATATGCAAATACTGTCTATTGTTGAATAAGTCCCTATTATTAATAATGGTAAAATTAGCTGTTTCTTTTTAAAGATCATTTCACCCAAGCAAGGCAATGAAGCCACAAGGGCACAAGGGATTACTGAATGTAAGAGAATATGCAAAAAACTACTATTAAGGATAGAAGTTATTGAAAGTCAAGAATTAAGACAACAGAAGATAATGATTGACATTACATTTAAATTTTTGAAGATCAAAGTTGACTGTGAAGCAAGAAGTCAGAAGAGGTTTCCACAAATGAGAAGTGCAAGGCAAGAAAATGTTAGTATAGAATTTACGGCTACATCTAGCCATTTAGTACTGTACTTAAATCCATAAACTCTAGGTACCACAGAGGTAAGTTTATCAGAACTATTACCACAAAAGTATTTATAGAAAAGGCACATTACAGTGTTGGAAAAGGAACTGAAGCTGAGATGCCAGGTTAGGACTAATAACAATGCAGATTACTTTTCTGTTTGCAAGATTAGCATTCAGCTAGTTTTATGAAAAATCACTGACAAAAAAAAAGAGAATTCCAATTTAAAATTGTTTGAAAATAAAACTATTACAATGTTACTGAATCATTTATGCCAGATACTATCACCCCCCCCTTGCCCTCTAATCACCACTTGGCAGTTTTGAATGTTCATTGTAATGTAAAGGATTTTATAGCCAAGATATTTTTCCCTAAGCTCATAAATAAGCAAATATGTTTGAAATCAAAATATTTCTTCTCCCAAGTTTATTGGCATTAACCAGCACCAAAATGTTGTTTTGTCTGTAGAACAAGACTTTAACAATTGAGTTCTATTACCAAGCAAAATTGTTACAAATAAAACTGAAGAAAAGTAACAACAAATCTGGAAGGCAGCAATGAAGTAAACAAAACTTTGCTAATTAAATATTATGAAGCAAATGAGGAATAAAAAATTTGGTTAGTCAGATTAATTGGCAGGCTTCTGGCAATTATGAAAAGCGGAGTAATCTTTACCAATAAAGAAATGTTCCAATAATTATTAAATACATATTATTAAAAGACATTAATTACTATATTTCCTGGCTCACAAGATGTTTGTTCAGTTAATTTTCTTTTTTTTTTTTCTTTTTTGGTTGGCGGGGAATTGGTGCTTCTGCAGAATCCCCTCCCTAGTCCCCAATTTCATCCTCAGAACATCCCCCCCACTCCACATTTATTGATACCAACACTCTTATCCTTATAATAAATCATTTCGTTTCGCCTGGCCCAGTGACGGTTTCAGACTGTTGGAGAGCATCTGATCTGAAAAGCTATAAGCATTTTAGTGTCAGACATTCGGTGAATCTCATTGATCTGGAAATATTCATAAATACAAAGTACCCTGAATGAAAGAATCAAGAGGCTAAGTAGAAAATAATCATTACTGCGGCAGACATTTGCAAAATGGTTGATTCATATCTTGCTAGATTCATGCAGAGCATAAAATTTGGTAGGTCACAATTTTAGACATTTCCAGGACCAAGTATCGGTAATATAGCAATTTCAATAGATCAGGGTTGGGGAGGAGTTTTAAAAGTATCGAAATAAATAAAATACTTAGAGATAGAGCTTAAATAAGTACCTCTTTTGGTACAGCCTTGTGAAAAATGCTCTTGGACATCAGTTGAAATAATTATTCTATCTTGACATCACTGAACCAATAAATCTAAATCATAGCCTTGTGACCAATTACCTCCCTTGATTTATAAGTTGAGCAAGTACAAATTTGAAAATCTGAATTAATATTTGCTAGCCAATCACATTAATGCCTATGACCTCAACAAGAAGTTTATTGAAAGTGCTTAAATATCGGATTTCCTTTGAGCTCTAAATCACTTACTCGCAGCAAAACAAACGAATATTGCCAACCATTCTAATGCAAAGTAGTACATCTTGTTTTCTTCTCTTCTTTCAATCTTCTTTCTATAACATATTCCCTTTCATTTCACCTAATGTGGAAGTCATGTCAGTAACTAATAATTACAAAAATAATATAACTCATTCTAAAGTAACCGAGAAGTCTAAGTTAAATCGTCAGTAGGCCTTATTAACATACAATAATAATTTAAAGTATTTATTTATTTGTTAATTCTGTTTACATAAAGTTAATGTTTACTATGGAATGTATATATGTTCATAATTTATTTTTATGCTAATTGCTAGCTAATTTCATTTTCCAGTCCCTACTACAGACACCTGCTCAGGCACATTTGCTTTTGTTCAACACCCACAGAACCCAATCGTGGTTTATGCTGCGACTATACTGAGCGGTCCTTAGTTACAGTTTTTAGGAAAGAGTACATAATCTGTCGTGATCAGCAATTTGAACAATATGATCAAAACCCTCAGTCACAATGACTCAAGACTTTCTGCCAGTACAACCATTGTCAGCTTCCAAACAGTTCTGTTTACAATTTACACACACAAGGCTTCGGTCAACTTCTCAGTCTGATAACATCAAGGTCACCTTACTGACTAATTGATTATGGTAAGAGTCAAGTCATGTCTCATGGTCAGAAAGCAAATGTTCTAACCACTCTGACACACACTTTTTACAGACACACACACACATATATGTATATAAAGAGAGACAGACAGAGTGGACACAGGAATTAACACTGCATGGTGACTGTCAGTTTCATGACACATGTCTGATGATGGCCTGATATTCACTAGATACAAGTGCTCTACAACCCAGGTTAGGAAATCTGATAGCCAGAAATCACCCAGCTTAGAGCAGGACAATAACCCAGGAATACCTTGAGACACTATTCCATACACTCACCCAACTCTAGGTAGGTTTTGTAATCTGTAAGTACAGAAGGATTTCTACGTATCACAATTTTCTGTTAGTATAAGTAGCAAAATTGTATCCACTGCTGGCTGGATAGGCCTGTCATATAGCTTACAGCACCTGATATCCCCCTGCAGTCACCCTCTGAGTATTGACCAAGCTCAACATTGCTTAACTTCATTGATCAGATGAGAATCAATGTTTCAGTGTGATACAGCCATAAGCAGACACAAATCCACTGTGATTAAAAGTTTCATGCAATGAGTGATCTTCAGTCAACTGAGAATCGTCCAAAGATTGCTCAGGGCAGGAATCTTTTAGTATCAGCAGAAATGTTTCTCAGTCTATATTTAATGTCTGTGTATGTGTATGTGTGTGTGTGCGCACATCTATGTATAGGTGTGTTTGTGTGTGTGTGAACATGTATGCATGTGTATGTGTTTGTGTGTGAGCACATGTATGTATATGTGTGTTTGTGTGTGTGCATGTATATGTGTGTTTGTGTGCATGTGCACATGCTTAAGCAGCAAAAATTCATTCAAATATGTCTCATTGAATTTGACAGATAAGTTTTATTTATTCAACATTCTAATGAATTTGTCATGAGTTGGCATCTGGCTAAATGAAAGTTATGGAGAAACTGTTCAAATTTCATGTCTTTACTTTGACTACTTTCATCCACTTGTATTAATTATCAAGTGCATTAACACTTGCTGTAATGTACAGCAAGAATATGTTGAGATTAGGGAAAACACCTAACCAATTGCTCTCTCAGTAACTATGGGGTTGGGGCTAATAGGCAGAAAGGTAACAAAAATATCACTGCCTCAGAAACCATAGCAACTTTAGGAACAAAATGTCCATGGCACAAACTTTACAAAACACTGCATCATCCTGATCGCTGACTTCTGGTTTTTCTGTTGCTTTTATTGGCATGAAGCATCTTACAAAGACTTGGATCTTGAGTTGATGAGTAGCCCATATCTTATGCTAAGCTGTCTTGCTGCTAACGGGGAAAATTCAGATGTAACTGGTGGTGAATGTGTGTGTGAATATATATATATATATATATATATAGAGAGAGAGAGAGAGAGAGAGAGAGAGGGTGAGAGAGAGGCACGGTGGATAGTGACTCAGATTAAGGAATCAGAGAGCCGTGTTCGAATTCCAGTCAAATCCATTACATTCACTTACACACTAATACCCTTGGGAAAGGCATGAATCCTCCTCTCCCCCAGTTATGGATAAATAGCAGGACAGATTGGGTTCTAAAGCCTTGGATTACAACTGGTCTAGAAGGACAACTCTGAATTCAAAACTTGAGGAGGGTCATTTGGGGACCTTTGTGGTACACAGTGCACCAGGTCTCTGTATTCAGCTCTTCAAAAGGTGCAGTTGATTCTGTACAAAACTTTCACCACTATAATCAAATCATATGTGCAGGTTGTCTGGCTGTCGATTCCTAGGAACTGAGTGGCCTCATATGTTGTAGGGTGAGATATTGTGGTGAAGGTGGTCCAGTGGGGAGATCTTGCTTCCTTCCACTGCCTAGCCGTGCTTAGGATATCAATGCAGATCAATGGCCCACATCGATCTACAATGGGAGAGTCCACTATATATATATATATATATATATATATATATATATATATAAAAAAAATATATGTGTATATGTGTTGTACAAATATATATATCAAATTAATAGTTAATAAATGAAAAACCTTCTTAGTAACACATTTTGTTTTGAGAAAGATGTTATTTTCAGTGGATACTCATATTTGTGTAGACACTCCAAATACTCAGGCCAGTAGACAAAAATAAATAAATATACTGTTTAATATATACATATATAAGTCCTGTAGGCTTCTACATGGAGTATATGGATACAGCCTCACCATACATACTCATAAGTATTACTGTTGTGTTTTCTTTTTTTTACAATGTGGTGTTGTGCGCCATACATATAACCAATTTGGAATTTGGAGTTATCCTTCTTTTAAAGAAGGATGCAGCAAAGGCTGGAGATCTGGGTCTGTCTTTCTATTAACACCTATACAAGGGGGGGTGGGCAGCATAAAAGATGGATTCATACCATTCTAAAGGTATTTGGGCAAAATCAAACACAACAGTTTCAGCTGGAATTTGAACTTTATGCCCTGGTGTAACATTTTATGCCAATAACCATTACGCTACCTACACATTTACTTAATGCGATTCTAAAAGGACATAAGTTGGCATAAGCGCTTTTTCCATTTTTTTCCATTTGTAAAATGAACAAACAGATCTTTATAAGAATGATATAGACAATATTCTGACAAAAGTTTTTGTGTGTGTGTGTAGTTAGGCCCCAATCAACAAAAAAAATTAAAAGGGCGTATACTGAGTCAGGCCCTTTTCAAATTACTTGTCACAAAAAAGCACTTAAACTCTTTTAACATCACATTAATGTCAGACTGAAAATAAATCCATTAATTCTTTAAATATATATATATATATATGCATGTGTGTGTGTAGATATACACACAAAGAGAAGTTTTAATTTTTGATCTGTCTGCAAAATGCAAAATTAGAGACATTGAGATATTTCTGATGCAATGAGCTGATCATATCATGAGAATGAGTAATAATCTAATACCAAAAACCATTACAGCCAAATACACAGCAACAAAAGAAACATAGGCTGACTGTGGTTAAGGTACAAAGACCATCAGAGGACCAATTTTAAAGCTGTAAAGGTGCCACATAAGACTTCTCTGATCAGATGGCACTGTACTGAAAAAGAGTGATGCCTATGTTGTCTTAATGGCATTAAAGAATAAACTTAGACACCCTCCTCCCCCCCTACACGTAAGGGGAGGTGAAAGCATGGACTAAACAATCTGCATTAACACCAGCCCCCCTTGTCTCGTAAACCCTAAAATCTTGTACCCATTGTGGTCTCGTCTGTAACACACCTGCAGGACTGAAGTGTCATATAGAGATATATAAATGTCTATCGACTATCCTATAAGCTGCTAGACATTCATAGGAGAGTTCATTATATATATATATATATATATATATATAATTATTATTATTTTATTATAATTGATTATAAAAGAAACTTGAAATCTCTACACAAAAGCTGTTCGTTCTATCATTTGGATATATATATATATATATATATATATATATATATATATATATATATCCTCTGAGTGTTGACTTCAATGTCCACTTTTATATATATATATATATATATATATATATCTATATATCTATATATAAAGCTTATAAAAAAAATATATATATATATTACTTAATTAGATATTGATTATTGATTGAGAAGTTATCCTGTGGAGCCTTTTATATATATATATATATATATATATATATATACACACACATAATGATATTATTTGGTAATCTGCATGGTTAATTGGAAAAGAATATAAATCCAGAGAGCATATATACATACATATATATATATATATATATATATATATATATATATATATATATATATAGATAGATAGATAATTATTAGATATGCCTAAACAAAGGTGGATCAATATGTCTGTAGCATTATTAGAATTTTAGAAACAGCATGCTGTAATATTTAAGTATGCACACTGGAAGCTACAATTTCAGAGTGTCAATCGGTAGACAGTGCAGAGGATTCAGAAAAGAATTAGATGATTCTAACGGTGATTATGAAGGTGTTTGAAGTGATCACTAGTTATGGTGACATTATACTTCCATTCATCTTCCCACAGACCCTCAGACTCAAGACGGAGGCCTACATCAATTACCTTGAGGAGGTAGTGTTGCTCTGGGTCAAGAGGGTGGCTGCTGGAAGAGCCTGTCTGGCAAAAAAGGACTTTGCACCATGCCACACAAGCAGGGGATCTCAGTAATGGCTATAAGATAATTTCTGTGACCACATAACCCATTACATCTATAGAGTTGCAGGAGATTCTTAAATTGTCTAGAGGCTGTGGTTGAAGCCAATGGTGATTTTATTGAATAAATTTATTCTTTAGCATTTCAAGATATTTTTGTGTAATTTTGATAAATATATCTATTAAAATGAGATATTAGTACTATTTTCATTTCCGCATTATGCAGACGACAATTTATCCATCGCATTCTGTATATGTTCTTGATTAGCCATAAAAAACAAACCAATAAAAAAAAACAAAAAAAAAAAAAAAACATCTGCATTCAATTAGAAACATGTATGGCTACATATTTTTATATCCTTTTATAACATAGGTATATCAAGATAAACAGTGATAAAAATGGAGGTGACCGTGTGCAAGACATACATAACTCTTGAGTTTATTTACATGGAAGCAATTTAAACTGAACCAAAATAACTAAAAAAAATGTTGATTGGTCGACTGCAATGATTTTAATTCTTTAAATTTTTGTTTTATTGTAACAGGAGGGAAAAAATCTGTCACAAAGTGTACTGATGACAGAGTTTAACAGAGACTAAAAAAATAACTATTTATTTATTTTTTTTTTTTACAAAAGTAGTCACCAAATTTAGAAAGTTCAGACTTATTTAACTATTTATTAGTTAAACCAACTTTCCTTTATTAGAGATCTCAGCAGTTTTTAATTTTTTTTTCATAAACACATTACTTTGAAATTAGCAGGATAATAATAACTTTTAATTAAATTTCAGATGCAGATTTCTTGAGAAGAGACTTACTATATTTACTAACCTATAAGATAGATTTTTCTATAAAATTTTTCTATGAAACAGTTATTCAAATAAACAGACTATTGAGCCTTAAACTCACACCTGACTTCAAGCGGAACTCATACATACAATCCATATATAAAAATGCCAGTCAGATCCCTGTAATGCTCCAATAAGTATGTGATCCCTCATGCTACCACTACCTTTACAAGAACCAGATCAGGTTTAAAATGTAGTACTCTTGTCAGAAGGCATGATGGAATAATGGTGAGTGGCTTGGATTGAGGAATTGGAGAGCCAAGTTTGAATTCCAGTCAAATCCATTATATTCACTTACGTACTAATACCCTTGGAAAAGGTATGAATCCTCTTTTTCTCCCTTCAGCTATGAGTAAATAGCAGGACAGACCAGGTGTGGGTAATTCAGTTCACCCGTCATTTGCAATGACTGAAATGGATTAAAAGGCTTACTTTCTTTTCCAGTCCTCTGCTCTACCAACTGAGCTGTCACGAGTGACCTCTTCCTTATTCTCTCGTTCTTGTTAGTACACACGTACGCTGTCACGCCAACAAAAGTTCTGCCGTCTTCCTCACAGACTCGATATTTATGCCTGCATTGGTTTACTAAAATTTGCATAAAAAAGACTTACTTCTCGTTCGTCCGAGACTTCCGATTTTATAAATTCAAGCGGGTTTGAATTCTTAGTCTTTTTTTTTTCTTTGTATGTCTGCCCATGATATGGGAATTTCAGAATAATCCATTTCACTTTTAATGCCAGTTGCGATCTTTCAACAGGACCTGACACGCCAAGCATATTCGCTTTGTGGGAGGTAAGTCTTCTTGTTCCTCACACCAGGTTCTATAGCCTTGGATGGAAACTGGTCTATCACAGAAAGAAATGGCAATCTACTGCAGGAAAAAAATCTGCCTCGTCAGTCATGTATTGAAAGATACATGATTGCCTACACATGTATCACACATGGCACATAACTGACTGAACTGACTGACTGACTCTTGTCATATTTGGGCTTTTCAATTGGATAGCTTCTTCTCACAAACCACTGCTCTGTGGAACTGACTCCTACGATAATGTTTCCCCTGATCAATCTTAATTTGTTCTAGTCTAAGATTAGCCATTTAATGTAAATCACTACTTCAAGTGGCCTCCAGGCCTTGTACAGGGTGAACCTTACTGCCAAAAAAAAAATACAATCTTTTGGGTGATCAAACACTGAATGTTTCTGCAGCTCAGGATTAGGAGAAGATGCATTGCACTGTAGTCTGAAAAAATGGCAGAGATTTGAGAATAGCAGAAGCTGTGGACCTCCTGCATATCAGTCTAAGTAATGAGATTGTGGGCATGAATTTATCTTTTCATTTTTTTGATTCTGTCAGTCCAGTCCTTTTGTTGCCATCCTTATCTGTGCTCTCTATGCAATACTTTGTAAACTGACCAAGCCATACCAGCTTCTGTCACTTCACATAACAAAAAGAGGTTGCTTAGAAATCACCAGACTCTTAAACTTACTCCTCACATATTCTTCAACCTTGGAATCTGTTGGATTTCTTTATTTTTGCTAGCTGTGCTTATGATTTGAACCCAATGTAGTTTGCATTCACTTGTGAGAGAATCAATTTCACTCTCTTTCTTCTTGGTTCTTTGATATTCACTTTGGTAACAATAAATCTTTTCTTCTTTCCTGCTTCTCCATTTCTCGTGCTCTTACCATTTTCCCACTGCAGAAAATCCACACTCAAATATGCAATGATCTACAACAATTCCCCCTTCCCCCATTGGTAATGCGATTTTTATATTCTTTTCGATGTTTGGAAATTTGCATGTTACTAGTAAAATCTCATAATGGTGAGAATGTAACATCCTTAAATATTTGCCTTATAAGCAACCATCTTATTTTATTTTCCTCTGGATTTCTTTACATTCAATGTACATGCGAAGTCTTTGTGCTGGTGCTAAGTCTTTTTTTCTTTATCTGCTTTTCTTTAACCATATCCAGGATAGAGAGATGCAAAGGTTTAAAGAGCCATACTCTCTGGTATTTGGCAATGGTGATCCAAGCACTAATTTCTGCCACAGACATGGTGTGACACAGGTAGTGTGAAATTAGGATTTAAAGGGTTCATGTGAAACCTCCGTATCGGAATTGGAGAATTACAAGGATTAAAAATGTTAAAACGTTAAGGTGAAAACATAAATTGAAATATGGAGCAAGGAAAAAAAAAGAAAACTTTTTTTTTTCTGATAACCAGAAACACCTAATGGAATGTTGAGCCACCTTTTTAACCCAGGGCAACACTACCTCCTCAAGGCACTTGATGTTGTGATGGACAAATAGAATTGATAGAATTTGCAAAGCCAAGAAAGTAAACAATCTAAAATATGTCCTGAAGAATGAAGAATGTGAAATGTAATTGTCAGCAAAAAATACATAGTTATTAGAAATTGCAAAGCCAATAATGTAAACATGCAAGTTGGGCAAAGATTTTAATTGGTCATATTGAAAAATCGACAATAAAGAAAATTCTTTGATGTCAGGGACATAGAAATAATTTGTAAATACAAAAGTTTGTTATCAAAAAAATATTGTTTTGAATAAATAGCCAACCACATTTGATTGTCATCAGGGAATGATAAACAAAGTTTGTTGTCAAAGAATGTATCATTTTAAATAACTGACTGCTTTCTCTGAATGCCATTGTCGTTTCTCCAAAATTGGAGAAAATAATGGATATGAATATTGTCCTGAGGTGTGGTTGAGGGGAAATACATATAAATAGAGTGCTTAAGCAACCCAGAAGTTTGAGCAAGAGATGGCAAGAGATGTAGACAAGACAAGACAGCAGTGGAGGAAGGAGTTGTTGAACTCCACATGACCTGTTGCTGAGAGAATTTTCAACTGACCTCTTTGTTGTATTTTTTGAACCTGCTCCATGTTTTAGAAGAAAAAGACAAAGTATCATGATAGAGAGTTTAAAGGGAAGGGTTAATTTTGTTGTATCAAAAACTATGTAAACCAACTGAAAATGAACCCGGTGACCTACTTCATTATTTTGTTATGTTACTTATATTTTCAGCAGCAGAAAGATGTTTTTGTCCTTTTGTAGCATGGTTTTGTCCCAGTCTCATCCAGCACACCAGTATGGACAAAATTCAATGTTCAATGCTCTGTGATCAAGGAACACAATGTGAGTCAGAAGCAGATGATAGAACAAAGAGGAAATCAGATAACCATTAGTTAATCAGCAGCAATACTGACCAGAGTGTGAGAACAACCCCAGGGCTGACCCAGGGCTGAGCCACATTATAATGGCACATTTAATCATCTTACAAGTGCCTAAATCTAAAAGGCTACCAAATGTGCTTTCTTAATCAATCAATAGGTTTATAGTATATAAATAATTTAACATACTTCAAATCAATGCATTTTTTCATAATCTGAGTTTAGTTTGAACAAAGATAACATTAATGAGGAAATTTCTGTTTTCCTTAATTCATTTTTAGAGAAAGAAAATTAATGTTTCATCATCACCAATTGAACACTGAAATGTCTCCTACCATGACAAACAATTGTACTCTAAATGAGGGATCTTGTTTTGAACATGTTATATTCCGTGCTAATAGGAATATATACTTGAAAAACAAGGTAGGTAAAATAAGTAAAGGTTTATTGTAAAAAACCAGTACAATAAGAATAAAGGTAACAGTTATACACAAGGTCGTCGCAAGTCAATCCAGTAGTGAGTGCTACTATTGGAAGGTTGGTAGTACTCACGTAAGTCTGAGTTGTACTCAATAGATCCTAGCTAGTATATTTAGCTACCCTCCCCACGAGGGTTGCATGTGGCACAAGGCCGGTTTAACGTAGGTTCTCCGTGGCTGTAGGCTCAGCCAAAAACATTCTCTTTCGAACCCATATAAACAGGTTCAGAGGCAGTCTACCTCCCCGAACGAGACTCTGCCTTTTGGCGGAGCCTCGTCCACGTTCCTCTCTGTTCAGAGGTAGAGAGTTTGACTGTTTAGCTGGAACAGATCCCATCTAGACTTTAGTCCATTGCCTTACAGATACTTATAGGTAGTTACTACCTATGCTGTAGTCATTCATAGGGGTGACAGGTTATTCCATTGCATCAGAACATCTACTGAGACTCAAGTACTCAACAGAGAAGACAAACTCATATATACAATTCATTACTACAGAGGCTGGCAAAATAGTTAGTTCCTTATGCCACACTAGAAGGTATCTGGTTCTTCCTACCATGCTCTATCTTTATAAGAGTCAGATCAAAACAAAAATGGAATATTACAACTATGTTGGGGCTGCAGCTGCTCAGTTCTCATTATCTAGCCTGTATAGAGTTCAAAAGCATCTACATGGCCTTGTGGATGATGAATTATTGTCTACCCTATAAGCCTTTTCCGACAGATGAAATATCGCCAACTTCTCACTCTTTTATCACTATTTCCACAGCAAATCTTCTGATGAGTTACATTTCTTTTTTTTTTCCTCCAGTTCAGACCATTACACAGTAGCAGACAGGCCAGAATGTCAGTTTGCACCCAATGGCAACTGTGCCCCTGATGGAGTGGTCTCCCTGTATCAAATAAAAACCCAATAAAGAAACAAACGTAAACAACTGTTTTAGTACTAAAAAAAGAACTTTATAAAGTCATCTGCACACAATCAGTTACTCAAGTCTAATGTGAAAAGACATTTTCAAAACTAAAGATCATAAAGACAATGTTAAGAAATTCACTGAGGAGAATTTGAAATCATGTTGCTATGCATTGAAAAACAAGTGTTAGATGAATTGGATGCAGGAACAATTATTGGTAGATCTAAAAACATCATGTGGTAAACACAAATGATTTTTCTTAATATAGTGAACTGCATGCAATGTTTTTTTGTGCTTTTAAAATATCTCTTAATGTGTAAATTGTGCAGTAGTAAACTACCTAAGATATCAACCAATTACTTAAAATTAAAAAGAAATTATAACATTCTGTATTTATATTTGGTATCTAGTGCCAGTAATATGTACAGTACAAGTAGACTGGAATTACTAAGGAATATACATATTTTTACATACTAATTTTTATTGTACCTTTTTTTTTTCATAAGTATTTTTTAAATTTTATTTATTCATCTTCTTTCCAAGAACTGCTACTTTGTGGAAAAGATGCCCAAGAGGATACTTTCCCAATCATTACAATCATAGCCTTGTCAAGGGTCAATTGTTATCTACTTTCAACAATCTTCTTTAGTAACCCTCTACCTTGAGTGGCTCTTTGGGCTGGTATTAGGTAAATAATAGTAAAAAAAAACGGAAAATAGGCATTACATGTTTATAACAAGCCATCAATAATAAAAGATTTGTGGCTACATTACAAGAAAAAATATTTAAAAGCAAAAAGTTCAGCTTCATTTGATTTCTTTCTAACCTTTTGTATTTTTAATTTAATAAATTAAATTGACACTCATGATTAATGCATAAACAAATGTTCATGAAGACCTTGGAAGCTCATAATGTGGACAATTGTTGGGCATCAGGCTATTTGCAAAACGAGCTTGTAAAATAAATTAAGAAGAGATGCATACAATTCGATGAAACAGGTTTTATTTTGTGATAATTATCTTAAAAGCTGAAGAGACTGCTTAAAACAAAAAGTATCCTTAATCCTTTTTAGGAACTGATCTTCTCTTGTGTTCCACATTGCTTAAAGCATTTTCAGTCACACTTTTATTCTAAATACACCAATATAAAGATTCTAGAGGAAATAGAATGTGTACCAGAATAAATTATTCGAATGTTACAAAACCTAACTCGAATCCTAAATAATAATGAACCTACTAAGAATGAAATTGAAAAAAGCGATAAAGATTTTAAAAATACTAAAGCATCTCTAGGTTAGGTCTTGAAAGTAGATTCATTAATTCAAAAGTAACTTTCTCAAATTTTGAAACAAGTCTGGAATCAAAAGCACACTCCAAATCGGTGGGGTCTGCCACACGTAAATGTGTTTTGGAAATACAAATATAGTCCTGAAGAAAGGATTATATATTTATGCTTTATAGATTAGGCAAAAGCGTTTGATAAAGTACATCACATGCATTTGATAAAATACGTCACAAAGAACCTTGACATATTTGGGAAGGATATTAGTGAAGAATGAAAAATATGATACTCACCCTCACAAGGAAGTTCTCAACTAGTGCCCTGTTGGCAGACAAAAAGAAAGTGGGCTATAGCCTAATACAGGACCCAGCATTCATAGGGCAATTATGGATATTTATTGAGCACAGTATCCACACCAAAGTCAGCAGTAAATTGACCTAGAGAATAGGCTTGCCCAAGTAGCAGAATGGATGACCCAGTCTGTTATATAAACCACTCACCAATTGGCTCAGTTAATAACTTCCAATACAGTTGAGTAATATCTAGAACATATACTAGCAGCAAACTGCCAGCATAATAAGAGAAAATGAATCCAGCAAATATACAAAAACAGAAAGGGCTTTAAGACAAGGATTTGTCTTCTCACCAGACTTATTCAGCCTAACAGTAAGGTGACTCTGAGAGAATTAGGAGTCCTACCAGGATTTATTATTGACAGCCACAACTACAAGAACTCCAACAATTGGAGATACCAAAATCAAACAAGTAAAACAATATCTGGGGAGTGTTTTAACAGAGGAGGGAACTGCACACACTAAAATCCAAACATGCATTGGAATAGAGGAAGATGCCTTCCGACAGCTAAGTGAAATACTAAGAAACAGGACAATATCATTAGAAACAAAGAAAAGAGTACTGAACTGTTATGTAATATCAGTCTTCCTATATGGCATTGAATGCTGGACAATCTCCTCAAAGATGAAGAAGAGACATGAAGCAACAGAAACAAAGAAAAGATTACTGAACTGATACATAATATCAGTCATTCTATATGGCAGTGAATACTAGACAATCTCCTCACAGATAAAGAAGAGACTTGAAGCAAGAGAAATAAAGAAAAGAGTACTGAACTGTTATGTAATATCAATCCTCCTATATGGCATTGAAGGTTGGACAATCTTCTCAAAGATGAAGAAGAGGCTTGAAGCAACAGAAATGTGATTCTGCAGAAAGATACTGAGAATACTATAGATCAAAAATCTGAGCAATGACAAAGTTTTAGAAAAAATGGAAACAAAAAAGACATTTATACTTAAGATAAGAAAAAGGTTTTTTTTACAGTAAGATTCATCCTACACAAAGCCTGGGGGCCACTCAAGGTAGAGGGTTACGTTAAGGGGCAGTTCATATGAATAGGAGAGGAAGATAATAGTTAACACTAGATTTGAACAGGTTAAGGTTGTAATGATTGGAGAAATATCTTCTTGGCAGTTGGTTCCACAGAGCAGCAGTTCGCAAGAAGAAGCTGTTCAAGTGAAACTTACTTCTCTCTGATGAAATATGGAGGGAATGTGGGTGGTATACTATAATGTAAGTGGCATGGTGGGGGGTCCTAACCGGGAAGCTTAGGACTGACCAAACCCAGGAATGTAGTTCGTCCAAGCACTTTTCATGGAAGTAGTGATAGAGAAGCAAGAGACTTGCTACATCCTGCCTGTAAGAAAGTACATGGAGGCAATTTTTAGAGCTCATAAGGAGGAAAATAGGCTTGGAAAAGTTAATACTCACATGATATATTGAAGGCAAGAGAAATAAAGGAAAACAATGTATAACCAAGCATGAGTAAATAGATGTCAGAACAGAATTTAGGAGAGATAATAAATAAAAAGACAAAATTTATTAAGGGCTACAAAGGACAGGAAATTGTGGAGAGCCATGATTGCCTACATCCTGAGGGGACACGGAACATAGAAGAAGAAGAAGAAGAAGAAGAAGAAGAAGAATGAGCTTGAGTAAATGGATGGGGGGAACAAGATTTAAGGGAGATAACAAAAAGACAAAATTTATTAAGATATGCAAAAGACAGGAAATTGTGGAGAGCCATGATCGTTTACATCCTGAAGGGACATGGAACATAGAAGAAGAAGTAGAATGAACTTGAGTAAATGGATGGGGGGAACAAGATTTAGGGGAGATAACAAAAAGACAAAATTTATTAAGAGCTACAAAGGACAGGAAATTGTGGAAAGCCATGATTGCCTACATCCTGAAGTGATATGGTACATAGAAGTCTTGAAGATTCTTTCATGTAAAAAGAAATGTCAATTGTTTCCATTATGGTGAAAAATAATGATGAATATTTTACTAAGCAGGCTATTACAATTCTATGAAAGTCAACCCATTTTAGTTTTGGTTCTGACAAGGATTCCAATGATAGCATATATATAAACAAAACAAATTTTCTTAAATAGAATATTGTACACCTGCTAAGTTGATCTAATAGCGGGATATGATCACATCAACAGAGACATCCTTTTCTCATTCATCAAAAACTATCTTCCAATCCCTGATTGCTTTAATCTGAAAGAGGAGATATATCAACTGCCAAAATTGTATATGTCTGGTGAAAGCCCAAAACCCAAAAAGGATGAAATGACAGTCCCAATTAGTTTAATCTTCTTTCAAATAAAGCTTTGCACATTTATAAACATAGATGTGAAGAAACAAGTCTAAAACATTTGAAGATACCTTACCTCAACCCAAACCAATCTACAGTTAAAAACCTTTACCCTCTAGAGGACATTATACTGATAATGAGATGGACATATGCTGATGACATAGATGTTCATAGTTGATATAGGAATGAATAACAGTGTTCCAAAGATTAGAACTTCTGATAAACATTTCCAAAACAGAAATCATGATTGCTTACTGGATTGAGAGTAGTGGTGACACCTACCCATAAACCATCATAAAAATTCAGATTGTCAAATTGATAAATTTTAAACATTTTAAATGTCTTCTGGACCTGGAGCACTTATAACAAATTTAGTATATGAGATAGGAAGTTGAATGCAGGTTAGGGTGCACTAGGTATATTTTTGTCCAGCAACATAAAATTTTAAGAAACCAAAACATTAATTTGAAAGCTTAAGTCATATTCTCAAATAGCCTTGTTAGGCTCTCATGTGGATGTCATATATAGCATCCAACTTGTTCAGAAATATCAAAACTATCATCTGTATACAACCATTTTCTCAGATCAATGGTTAAATGTCTTCAAGCAAATAAATCCTATAAATATGAAGGAAAACAGTCTTTCATTCAGCCCTAGAGATTAGTGCTACCAAATTACAAATGAAGAACTTTAACAAATAACAAAAACCACATCATTTGAACATATGCAACAGCAGAAAAAATAAAGTAGCACATCTAACTAGAAGAGAAAATGATGATATAATCAAACTTAACTTTCTACATGACCAAGAATAAAAAGATTGGAAGGAAACTCACATCAATATTTGTTGTAACCTAAGAAAAGGTTACTGAATAAGAATAACCAAAATGAAGATTGAAAATGGAACAATAATATTTATAACAAGAAGAAGATACAAGATTTGCCAATGGTGTTTAGTAAGTAATCAACTACTAAGTGGTGAGCTAGAAGTGAATCAAGGTGAAACCCAAGGGATGCAACATACATTATATTACACTCTATTTATAAGGATTAGGACATACCCATTATAGTCTACATGTACGGTATAACAATATTAGAAAGACCTACAAGTCTAATTTCTTGAAAAACTATTTAATAAATTGTATTTAACAGTCAATGAATACCAAATGAAAATGTACACTTTTTATAATTATTATTACCATTTTCTTAAAGAGAAACATCTTAACCCAATGTACCATCCATACTTGAGTATAGTGTGAGTTTTTATGATCTGTTTGTTTTTATGTAAAATATAGGGGCTCACACTATAAACAGGTAATATTTTTTGAAGAGGTTAATAATTCTGCATTTTAAGTAACTCGCTTAACACAATACACAAGTAAATTTTTTTTTGTGGAGTGGTTAAATTAATTAAAAAAATTCAATGTCATACAAAACATGTAAATATCTTATACACAATATATACGGTACTTATTTTGATTAAGTATGTTTCCTTGTCTATTGATGTTTCTTTAATATGATCTTAACTTATGGAATTAGTTTCACAATAGTGTCATCAATATAAGCAATGGTCTTGAAACATACACAGAGTAATTTTTAAATAAATTTTGTCCCTAATATTTTTTACAGAATCAAGACTACTTACATTATTCAGACTGTTATCGTCATCTTCATTGCCATATTCACAATATTTTCGCCATTGTATGCTCCGGCCTTGTTCATGTGACTGGAATTTCAAAACAAACACTTTATTTCATCCACCGGAGTAGATTGTTCTAGTTCCACATGCCATGCCTTTTCTGGATGTCTCAGTTATTTCCCTTTAACTCAGCTATCAAATTTTTTGGTTCAGCACTGCTGTAGCCTGGTATTGAACTCTTTGGGTCTAGTCACTGGATCTAACCAATGCCTTTAACGACTGGGTTATGTGTCCTTGAGAGCAATCTACCCCAGTGGACAAAATATATGTTTCAGTTCGAAATTCCAATCACCTAAAGAAGGCAGTTGTGGATATAGCAATGAAGATGAGGATAACAGTCTGAATAATGTAGATAATGTAAATAATTATAATACCTCATCTCAGAGATATCAACAGGTAGAATCAAGACATATAATAATAATAATTATTGATGTGTATTTATATCTTTCCTGTCCCATCTGAAGGCCAAATATAATAAACTGAAATATAAGCAGTAACAATAAGCACTTATTTCGGTAAATTTGCTTTTTAAGCCCCGTGCTAAATATCTATTAAAATTTTCCCAAATCATATTTCCGTGTAAATGTTTTTCAATACATGACTGACAAGGCAGATTTTTTACCCACAGTAGGTTGCCACTTCTTTTTGCGGTAAACCAGTTGCCATCCAAGGCTATAGAACCCAGACTGTCCTGCTATTTATCCATAGCTGGGGGTAAGAAGAAGAGTATTCATATCTTTTTTAAGAGTATTAGAACATAAGTGAATATAATGGATTCAAAAGTAATTCAAACATGGCTCTCCAATTCTTCAATCTGTGCTGTTATCCATTACTCCACCATGTCTCCTTCTGAATCCTAATAAAACAAAAAGCTACTCTGTTGCTGGCATCAAATGGTAAACAAAGAAAATTAAGGAATTAAGTACTTATGATGCTTAAAGGACTAACAAGATCAACAACAACAGTAAAGAAATTGACAATGTCATTATCAAATGACAGTTCAAAAATTGGAAAGGAAATGCAAAATATGTAAATACCTGAATTCCATTTGCAGAATACTTTGTTTGATTAACAAAATCTGACACCACAAAGGCCACAAGATAGGTGCTCATTTTCAGAGTTGTGTCAAATGAATCCAGAGTCAGCCCGTGCATGTAGGCTGAAGTGGACTTCAAGGGCATATTAAACAGTGTGATATGCCGCTCCTCTCTCACCATTGAAAGACTAAAATTGGCTTTCATCTGTGGTTCATCAAAACAGGGAAAAGCTTTCCGTGCTCCTGAGGCTTCAAATTGAGTTGTCGCCAAATACCTGCAAGGAACAAGTTGGAATTTTTAGTGCATTCAGAGGGAAATATGTGAACTGCTTCAAATAAAATGTGACTGAAGTCATATGTTGCTTGATTTTCAATATAATCAACACTTCACAAATAAAGATGCAAGATAGAAAAAATAAAATGTGAACCATAGACAATTGGTCATATACAAATAAAATTATAGGATTTATGATTTTCATTTTAATTCTTGCAGTAAAATTTATTTTATTGAAATTATTTTTGGTTTAAAAAATTCATAGAGAGGCATTCAATAAAATGCAGGGTCAGTACATATTACCTACCAAACTAAGGATCAAAAGTTTGATTAGGGGCCCAGGCAATGCTTTGTGACCCTTGCTATCTTATAAACATTTGCTTTCTTTCTACCTACATTTATATACGTTACAAATTAAACTAAACACAACTGACTTTTAAAGGACAAAATGTTTTCGTGGATTTTGACTTCATTTTTTTTTTCATCCAAATTTGTAAATTTGTTTTGTTCATGCAAAAAAACACTATACAAAATTCATTATTTTTTATTCATAATATTGAATGTGTTAAAATTATTGAACTTTTTAACAAGAAAACTCCTAAGATGATGTTAAAAGTTGCTGCAAAACATTATTGATTTATTTAAGATGGAAAAACTTATTATGACATGTCTCTAATTTGCATTTAGATACATTGTATTTACTTTCAGTTTTCAAGTTCACTTATATTGCATATGATCCATTATTGCAAATAATTAAGTTACAATAAAATTTGTATTTGATATGAATACTACATCATGAAAATTGAGATGTAGTAGTGCTTAGGGGGACAATATCATAGATTGATGTGGGGGCACGAGGCATTTGCACCAACTCTGCTTCTATGTTCCATATTTAGTTTATATCTTTAGTAAATCTCTTAAAGTGTTTATCTTGTAAGTTTATTAATGTAAGAAAGTATTATATCATAAACATTTTCAGCCTGACCAAGAAGGGCATGACACCAACCCCCCAAAGAAGACTTGCAACATAAATGCTATTCAATTTATTCACCTACAGTTAAGCACCCTTTGCACTCCATTTATCTAGTTTCTTTAGTATTTTCTTTTCAAATTCTTTTCAGCACACTGTTGTATATTTGAGAATTCACTCTTTCATTTGTACAAGAAAAATATGCAAATCTGATATCCATGTAAATTTTTTCTCCCTATAGTCAACTCAATGAAAAATTATACATTAGAAAAAAAAAAGGCAATTTTTTGGTTGTGCAATGAGAAGCAAAAAGCAATCAACAAAGTAAAGAATTTATTTCTAGTAAAAAATAATCTGTAGTTGATAGGAAATATCTCTGGGTGTGGCTGTGTGTGTGTTGGTGTACTTCCATAATCTACTGTAGAACTATTGGCTTGACTGATGGAAGAGAGAAAACATCTTTTTCCTTACAAAGAATAAGTGCAGAGGTAAACTAAAAGAAGAGAAAAGAAATATTTGTTGTTTTAACTAAGAGTTGAACTATCATCTGAACAAAAGAAAATATACTTGTAAGGTAAAGCAAGAGTTTATTGAGGGTGGTGGTGGGGAAAATACCTAACTGATTACTCTTCCAATAACTACAGTAAGAGCAGAGTAATAGGCAGAGATGAGGGGGGAAAGATACCAGAGGGTGGGTAACAAAAATAATACTGCCTGGAAACCACAGCAACTTGAGGAACAAAAATGCCCATAGGACCGATTTCACAAGACACCGTGTCTTGTTAACTGCTAGTTTTCCCCTATTTTTATTAGCCTGAGACATCCTACAAAACCCAGATCTTGACCAGTTGCAAAGAGGCCTGGATCTAGACATACCAAACTGTCCTGCTGTTGACAGTAAAAACACATATGTAACTAGTTTTGGCAAAAATGTCTGCATGCAATCTGCAGCCTCTTTTGTATCTGTATTGACATGCATTCACCACAATACTACAATTTCATTTCACCTTAAGAAAAAATTAAAGAATGATGATTTTATTTTGCCCACTTTAGGAAAGAGAGATGGATGAAAGCAGTTAATAACTTACCTAGCAAGCTTGTTGACAGAACACAGATTATGAGAGATAGGAAAAAAGACAATATTTACAAAGAGTAACTAAAGACAGGATTTTGTGGAGGGCCATGATCGTCCATGTACTGAAAAGACACGACATATAGAAGAAGGTGAAAGAAGTTTTACCGGGAATAGAAGCAGAAAGAGACAACTGAAATTTCTAAGGCACGCAATGAAGAAAGAGGGTTTGGAGAATTTGACACACACAGGACATGTTGAAGGCAGAAGGAACAGAAGTAAATAGCAAATAACGTCCTCTAATGAGTTTGTGTAAATGTAGGGATAGCAAAAATTATCAAGGATACCGAAAAGACAAAAAGAGCCATAAACACCCATGTCCTGAAGGGACAAGGCACATAGAAAGAAATGGTGTTTTAAAAATTTTACTTTAATTTTAAATGTAAGCTTTTTAACACTGTCTGCAAACTGATAACAATATTATAAAAAATAATCCAAACAAGATTCTAAAAAATTCTATTCTATCAAATCAAATCTTCCATTATGCATATGAGTTTGCATTTTTATAATAAGGAAAATAGTGATTTTAAATAATGAAAAGATTTTATCTCAGAATCTAAAAAAAATAAAAAAATAAAAATAACTCCAAAGAATTACAACTACACTTGATAAAAAAATCAATAATCCAGCTTGGAATGAAATTAGAAGTAAAAGAGAGTGCAAGAAAAAAACTACAAATAAAAATGATGTCTGATCATGACAGCTTTGGTCATCAAATTGTTTAAGGCATCAAGTATGAAAGCCAAGCTTGTAAACAATAAAACAAATGAAGACATAAAAAAATATGTGAGTAAGAAGATTGAGGCTGACAGTTTTAAAACCATAAAAGTTGCTTTACTATACAAAACTTATAATGCAAACATGCATTATATGAAATGTATAGATTTTATTATTTAGTCTGGCACTAGGGGAGGGAATAAATATGGCATCTGGGTTCATTTGCCAACCTGTGTATATGAGAGATGATATGTTTCACCTGCTGAAGGCAGAAAATTGCTAAGGTAGATATACAACTACTGTAGTCATCAAACATAAAAATAATATGTTTAACTTTCTGACTATGAGACCTGGGTTCAAATCTCACCACGATTGATTTGGCAGAGAGTTTTTCATAATATTGGCCTGGGGAGGTGATCCCCATGTGCGGCACCTTTGTAAAGTGCCAGAAAAGCATACCATAGTTTAACTCAAACCTTGTGAATGAAATTGGTTAGACAGAATTCTGTGGAATACATCAATAGTTGATGTGGCACAAAGCCACAAGCCATCATGACTGAGGGTTTGAGTATACTGACCTTGTTCAAAACTTGATCATGCCACAAAGTAGACTTTCTCCCCCAAACTGTAACAAAAATCTGCTCAGCATACTTGCAGTATATAGGTTGGCTCTGTGGGTGTTGACAAACTGCAACAGGGATTAATAAGTCACCCTAGCTAACAGACATACTCTGGAATAAACAAGCTGCCCACCATTTATTTTTACTGGACTGTTTTATGCATTTCCTACTGTTACCCATGGCAAAAAATGACACATAGCTGTTTTAATAGCAAGATGCCCCCAAAATACATATGCCAACCCGACAGCCATTTTAGATATCATGAAAAACCTATAACCATTATGGTAAAGTGTAGGTGATGTCTTTAAGATGGAAAGAACTCTGGCGCCAAAGCTATTCATTTTACAATTCTTGTCAACAATGTGGGAGGTAACCTAGATTGATGAGCTTAGAGGTGTATCATGCTGAAACACCGGTTCTTGTCTGATCACCAAAGTTAAGCAACATCAAACCTGGTCAGTACCTAGATGGGTGACTACTTAGAAATACCGAGTGCTGTAAGCTTGTGTGAGCAGGTGAAGTAATGGATAACGGCTTGGAATAAGAAATCAGAGAGACGAATTCCAATTACAGTCAGGATTTATTACATTCACTTACGTACAAATACTCTTGAGAAAGTTATGAATCCACCTTTTATTCTCCCTACTATGGGTTAAATAGAACTTTTATCAGAAAATCATTAGTTTCAAAAAAATAAAAATTTCTCACAATCTAAAGACATTTGTTGTTTTCAATTAACCTGAAAAAGGTTGATAAACCATAAAAACACATCAATTAATAAAAAAAAATCCTAGACTGATACAGAAAGAACAAAACAGATTTCATCGAAGATTTTGTTTTTGCCATAAATGTCATAAGAATTTGATTTTCTGTAACAATTTAGTTGTAAGTTTTTTCTTTTAAAGCCGAGGAAAAATTATTTTCTTCAAATTAATATTTCTTTATTAAATTTTATTTATTGTTTCCATTTTGGTAGAGGTCAGAGTTTAATGTTACAAAAAAGTTTCCAAATTAAAATAAATGAAAACGATAAAAATAAAATGCCATAATCAATTTCAGTTCTAGTTTAGCTATCAACTTTAATAATTTTACCCCCATTCTAAAAATAGAGAAAGACAAAATTTTCACAATCAATTTCTCTATCGAGAATTCAACAAAAGCCAATAAATAGAACTTTAAATTTTACTGATTTTATGCCTAGAGCAGAACATTTTGCTGATTTTATGCTCAGATTAGAACATTTTGCTGATTTTATGCCCAGTACAGAACATTTTGCTGATTTTGTGCACATAGCAGAATTCATAAATGAGAAAGATTATAGATTAACAATGATAATACAAAACAAATTAGTTGTCAATTTGTCAGATGGTATAAGGAATGTACTAAATATTGTTTAGTTCTTTCAGATAAAGGGAGTTACTTGCCAATGCCCACCTCCTCTCTAAATAGCATGTGTCAGGTAGTACTGGATTACATGGTACAGATACTGCTTGATGCTATGATTAAGGAGATTATTGTGATCTTACAACTTGGGGTCTTTATTTAAACTATTTACATTCAAACTATTGTCTTCATCTTTGTTATTGCTTCCACAATTGGGCTGTAAATTTAGGTCACATAATAATTGTGAGTTCACTCCTCAGGCTGGGCATTGGATACTTGGATTTAGGGAAAACAGGTGAGTAATAACTGAGCAGTACTAAAAATAAGAACTAGACAAGATATTCATAGATATGGCAGTGGAATGAGAACTGTCTAGATTAAATTAAAGGATTCAGTTCGGAATTCTCTGTCGGTTACTCAGGTCACTATACAGCTGAGGAAGGCCAGATAACAACAACAAAGATGAGGAATTTAAATAGTGCACAACAATTTCATCGAACAAGTAATGCTGGATTAACAAATATTTACAACAATGAAGAATCCTGGACCTGAGATCATTATTCATGATTTAGAAATCAATTTTGCTAAAATGTTAATGATTTACATTACAAAACTAAGTGTTAAATACTTCCCTGATATTAATTTCAAATATCTATATTGCATATCATAACACATTAGACAATACTCAATTATCTTTTTTAACTATTGTTCAAGACCCAAGAGCCACTCAAGGCAGAGGTTTACTGAAGGGACTGGTGTATAAATATAAGTAGTACAGATGTAAGAAAGAAAAGGGTTGACTTGAACTGTAGCAATTGGGGAAACCTCTTGGAATCTGTTGTAAAAATTAGCAGTTCTTGGGAAGAAGTTGTCTGAATAGAATACAAAGGAGATAGGGGACAGTTCGCCCCTTGTGTACATGGAATGGTGGATCTTAACTAAGGAATGTAGCTTGTCAGAGAATTTACCATGGAAATAGCAATAGAATAGCAAGAGGCTTGTGATTTCATCTGTAGAAAAGGAGTTATAGGATAGAAAATAATCAATCCTCCAGAAACCCATATAGATGCCTTTAAACTCTATCAAGGCTGGAAAGTGAGGATTGGATAGCTCTTGTTCAGATATGGCAGCAATATTCTGTTTTTGGTCTGATTAGACTCTTGTAAAGATAGAGTATAGCAGGTGGGTCTTTTTTGGTACTTTCTACAATGATACAAGGAACCAATTATTCTACCAGCATCTTTAGTGATGGATTTTATATATGAGTTCCACTTGACATGTGGGGGTGAACACTTGAGTCATAAGTAGATGTTCTAAGCAAGGAGCCTCATTGAGAGTATAAACAAATTATATAAACACAGCAACATTATATAAACACATAAATACACTACGTAAACACTATAAACATTATATTAATACATGATATTAACTTTTTGTCTTTATGATGTAAGCTTGTGTGGAAGAGTCATAAAACTGTTAGAAATAAGGCAAAGAATTCCTGATAATAAAACAGTTTATTTTGCAATAGCATGATAGATTTATTTAAAGAAATGTTGGATTTTATATGTTAATGTCTTTTGAGAAGAACTTTGGCTAATGGTAATGATAGTATTAGCCATTTCCCTACAAGGAAACATTTTTAATTCATTGACTGAGCCACCAATGATGCTTTTGGTTGAAATTTATAAAATCTTTCTCTTAAATAATTTTTTTCAGGAAAATAGTTTTATCAATTACAGTAGGTGTTATCGCTGTTTTCAGTACTGATAGGGATTTCCTTCCCAACTTTTTAATTAGTGTGGAAACGTCAACATCTTGATTATGTTATTATTTCCTCTTTGAGTTATATGTGCTATCCATTTTAGTTGTTACTGCTGTTGATAGTCCTCAAGTGATATAGTTTATCTTATATAGTACAGTTCTTTGTTTGTGATTCTGTATTGTTAGTTTGGCATCATGCATGGCATCCAGATGAAAGTCTCAATCTGATAAGACTATTTAAGAACATTAATCAAGTTTTCAGGTTGATATTTTGCTTTTCAGCAATTTGTAGTCGAGACTGAAACTACCTCTGGCGTAGGCTTTTTTTTATGTTTAGTTTCCTTTACCCCCATATTAAATTTTTTATAGCGGATCCATACGCCAAGGTATCTGAAGTATTTAGTATTTACTAATTCCACATCCTGAAATTTTATGATGGATTTAGGGTTTGTGCCATCATTACATCATCCAGATTGTCAAAAGTCTGGCATTTGTGTTCAGAACTTTTGTTAAAGAACTTTCCTTAGAGAATATTTATTTACTGATTTGTTTAATGTCATATCAACTCCTTATGGGTCATTTAATACCAAAATTTAATTTTTCTTGGGAGCTTTGAAGTAATAAAAATATGATATATGTTATTCTGCTTTCACAATTGAATACATGGTAGATGATACTCAGCTTTTGTGCATATACATTTTTGTGTTAACATAGAGGCAGTGATATGTGTGTTTTATGTTGTAAGTTTTGTTGAAGTTATATTTTGGAATGCAGTTTGATTTCTTTAAGAAATTGTAGGCTATTATATGGATTAATGGATTAGGATATTATATGGATTAATATTGTGAAATAGTTGTTTCATGTTGATTAATTTATTGTTAGTAATTTTACTATAAATAGGTATTGTTGGTAATTTTTTTATATAAAAATGTATTGCTAGTATTTTTACGATAAAAATGTATTTTTATACTTTGATAGGGTTTATTTTTGTTTGGTTGGGTGAGGGTCACTATTTGCTCATAACTGGGACCCTAATACTACCCTGGGTCAGGGTGGACGTGGGAACAACAGCAATTAATGAGATGAAAGAAGAGAAAAGTGAAAGTAAAGCCGTATTAGGTTAAAACCTAAGTGTCAAACTGTTCATACGCATTACCAAAAAATAAATTTAAATAAAGAGAATATATTTTAGATCTGATCTAGGGGAATTTGTTGAACCTTTAGGGTGCAGGCGATCATAGCTCTCCTTAACTTCCTTCTTCTTTTTTTTTAATATCTGTTAACTATGCATTACCATCATTGTTCTTGGGAAAGATGGTGCAGTGGTTTCCTATTTTTGTCCTTCTCCTAGACTGGTTGCCAACCAAAACTAGAGAAACCAGTCAATCCTGCTATTTAACACATAGCTGGAGGCAGGGAGGAGTATGATTCATGCCTTTTCAAAGCAAATATAATTCTTCAGTTAGAATTTGAATTTGGCTCACCAATTCCATTTTTCCAAGCTATTAACCATTAAGCCATCAACACTTCTTCATGTGGTATATAATTATTAATTAATACATTATTACTAACTAATATATAATTATTAATTAGTATATTATTATAACTAATTAATATATAGTTATTAATTAGTTTTTTTTCCTAATAGTTTCAAAACTGCTTGCAATCATTGTAAGAAAGTTCTAGAAAATGAAAAATGTAGCTATGCACAAGCAGTCCAGGCCAAGGTTGAAAGTAAACAAATCTGAACCCACGATTTCTGGAAGGTCTCCAACAAAATTCTGAATAGAGGCAAAGTGCCAGTGCCTACTATCATAAATAGCCCTGAGGTTATCCTATCCTCATCAGATAAGGCAAAGCTCTTTGTCATGATATTTGCCTTTTAACTTAGATGACAAAGGCCAAGACCTTCCTGACTTCTCCTCTTTCACAGAACAACAATCTCAGTGATATTTTTATCACAGCCCAGGAAGTTTCAAGACTTATCAAAAGTGTTGAACCTGAGAAAGATTCCAGTCCAGGTAAAATTCCAGTGATTGTCCTCAAGAATATTAACTCTGAGTTTACCCAAATTAAATTTAAAGCTATTTAACTGCTGCATGAAGGAGAAATACTTCCAAAGTCTGTTGAATGTGTCAAGTGTATGTTCTGTTTTCAAGAATGCAGGTGAGCACTCATCTTTGTCTTAGTATTGATCCATCAGCCTCCTGAGTAAATTTTTTGAAGCTATAATCAACAAGAAGATTACTGATCATCTCAGTAGGGACAAGCTCTTGAGTGACAAGCAGTATGGCTCTTGATCAACTGCTGATATCCTGTCATTACTCAAAGAATCAGTAATGCACTAAACAAAAAATATATCACAAGGACAATTGCATTAGATATTTCAAAGACCTTTGACAAGGTGTGGCATAGGAGGTTATTGTAATCACTGGAAGAGGCTTCTTGGTTATCAAGTCCTTCCTAACAGGTAGGTCTCTAAACATAGTTGTTAATGGCCAGTCCTCCAAGGCCCAAGTGATCAACACAGGTGTCACCCCCAAGGTTTGCTTCTTGGTCCAACCCTCTATTTTTTTTTTTTTTAAGCATTTTACCCTAAGCAAGGCAGGAGTTCTGCTAGTACACAAGGGATGAAAGTAAGAGAAAAGAGCAGTGTTTGAGAAAAGGATAAAGAGAAAGATGGGGATCAAGATCAAGGCATCAGAGGATGTCAATTGACATTACATTTAAATTTTTGAAGATTATAGTTATCAGGGAAGCAAGTAAGAGGAAGGGAGTTCCACTGTTTGGAAGTATGAGAGAAAAAGCTGTTGGAGTAGAAGAGGTGGTTATATTTAACTGTTTCAACAGTAAAAGGGTGGGACCAAGATACCAACCTAGTAGCACGCTTAAAGTTATGCAGTTGGAGCATCAGTGTAAATAGCTCGTCAGAGCAGGTGCCATGTAAATATTTATAGAAAAGACAGAGGGAAGCCACATCCCATCTGTGAAAAAGTTACTGGAGTTGAGATGCCAGGTCAGGACCTATCAAATTGCATATCCGTTTTTGGATTTTGTCGATAAACTCGAGATGAACAGCATGAGTACCAGACTACAATAGTATTCAAGGCAAGGATGAATGGTAGATTTGTCAATTTGAAGGATGGACTCAGACGAGAAAAATCTTCTGGCACAACACAGAGAATAAATGATCTGCCTAAGGGTATACTTCAATCATTTCAGAATATCAATTCTGATGATAAAACAGTATATGGGTGCACCTTCAAAACTCTAAATGACCAAAGCCTAGGAGCTGATCAAACCTTTGACCTAGCTTTAATAAGACTGGTCACATTGAATACCTTGAAAACTAAATTGGTGACATTCTATCATCACTGATCAGAACCTAAATTTTCACATATTGCAATGAAATGATGTTATCTCAGGGAGGACCCATGCCTTCAGTGCCTATTAGAACTCAAGCTCAGTCCAGACCTCAAGTGAAATTTGTAATCCACTGCTAAAGATACTTTAAAAAATAGTCAGTTCCCTGTACCACTCCACTGACCCTTCCTACGACCCTCTCACTTAACAAGAGCAAGATCAAGTCAAAAATGGAGTACTACTGCCCTATATGGGCAGGAACTGCTCAGTCTTCATTTTCCAGTTTCTATAAAGTCCAAAAAGCATCTCCACATCTCTGTGGGTGACAAATTATTTTCCACCTGACAACTGCTTTCCCATAGATGAAACATTGTGAGCCTTTTGCTGTTCTATCACCATTTCCATGGAAATTAGTTCTACAGTTCCAATCTTCACAGCTAAGACTTGCCAGGCCATGAATTTTGTTACAAACTGTCTTCATTCCCTTTGTATTCCATTGGTGAGAAATAAGTTCCACACAAGCAGATCCTTCCCATGAACCACTGCTTTATGGGACCAACTCCCAAGAGGATGCTTCCCTCATCACTACAATCTTAACCTGTTCAAGTCTAGGCTTAACCATTATCTTCCTCAGATATCCTCGTAAACTGTCTCTGTATAGCTCTACTTTAGACAGTTCTTGAGCCTTGTACAGAGTGAACGTCATTGTAAAAAAAAAAATGTTTCTTTATTGTTCAAAACAGTGATTTGAACAGAAAATAATTTAGTTTTTTATACCAATCTCACAAGCTGTGAATAGTCATGTAAAATAAGAAAGTGGCTTTGATATTTAAAAATAAAAGAAAAAATGCTTAAATAAACGAACTGCTGCATTCATCCAACAAAGGTTGAAGAAATAACCAAGTAAGACTGAATGAAAAAAAAGTTTCAAAAATGCAAATCCTTCCTATAAACTTAACACTTCTGTTTTATTTGACAAGACAGCCTTTTTTTTTACAATATAAATCAACCAATGTGTCTGCTAATGTTTTCTTTTCTCTTTTTCAAACTTGGTGAGGGAATCATAAAAAAAATTCTATGTGTTTTTTTTTTTGTTTATTTATACTGCATTTTGGAACATTTTTTTGACTCCAAAACAATCTCTTAACTGCAAACAATTCTATGCGATGAGAAGACAAAAAAAAAAATTGAAGTTAAAACATTTTATAAAACCTGAAGACAAAAGAGTATTTTTTTTTAAAAAAATCTGTCTTAATGTTGTTTTTTCTTCTTCTTCTTAACAGATGACATTCAACATAAATTGGTCATTTGAAAATGATCTTCAATTACTGGAGCCAAAAGTACAATGTGCATTGCATATATATGGACAAACAAATAAGAGATCTTTATAAAATAAATTATTTAGATAAATATCGGCATTGATTTCATTTTTTTTTTTGACATTTTGAAAAATACAGCCTTTGATTTTTATCAGATTATACTTCATCTACTTGAATTGTTTTTTGTTTTTGTTGTTTTCTTTCTGATAATACTTTGATATTCTTAAAGTCATCAAAGAGACACAAGAAATCAAGTATTCAGGTGAAAAGTATCCAGTTATATATACCTAGTGGAATGAGGTTAAGAAATAAGAAGTACAAACTTAAAAGTATCTGCAATATATATATATATATATATATATATATATATATATATATACTAGCTTAAAAGCTGTCCTATTGGACAGCATTTAAGCTAGCTCCAGCAGAGGGCTCTTGATTAGGCCTTCATCACAATAGTTTGGAAGTATAGATGTGATAGGCAACAATAAACTACAGAGGAACTCAAAATTCATCACTGTATTTAACTATTGCATTAATATAGATTACCTTTTACAAGTTTAATGATAATTCTTCTGCCACCACTTAATTTCAAGACAATTTGATGTACATAGGTCCTTACTTTCCATACAAACAATTATTTTTATTTCATGGATGACTTTCATTGGATTTTCAATTAATTTTGATTACAGTATTTACATTAGTCGGACTATTGGCCTCATCTTTGTCACAATGTTTCGGCCGTTGTACGCTCCGGCCTTCTTCAGGTGGTTGGAATTTCAAACTGAACTGTTCTAGTTCCACGTGCCATGTTTGATGGATGTCAGTTATCAGTTATCTCCTGCTAATTTTTCCCTCTGAAAGTTCTCCACTGCCTTAACCAGGTATTGAACTCACCTTCTTTGGGTCTGTCACTGGATCTAACCAACGCCTTTATCCACTCTGAGGACATCTGGGTATGATGTTTTCAGCATCATTTTTACCAGTGCTCATATTGCAATTTTGCTGTTATCATTGCATGTCTTTACCAGAGTTCATATTGCAACTTTGTTATCATTGCTTTTCTCTGGCACTCCTTATTACTGGTTCCCATATTGTATTTATTTCTATGCTTGGTTGGCTCAGGAGATTTTTGTGGCCTAGCATATGTGCTGATTCCTTAAGTTTATGAATTTTCCAATGGTGTTCCCTGTCTATGATAACATGATCCCACAGGGGGCAGTGATCTCCCTTCTCTCTCCATATGTGGTCAGTCACGCCTGATTTTTCTACTTCCCCTCGTGTTACAGCTTTCTGGTGTTCTTGAAGCCTTACCTTGAGGGGGCGGCCTGTCTCTCCTTTATATTCCTTTCCGCAGCTGCACGGGATAGCGTACACACAGTCTTTAGTCATGTTCCTCTCTGTGGGGGGGTCTCACTTGTAAGAGATATCTGTGAAGTGTCGTCACGCTTTTGAAGGTTGTCCTGATGTTATATGGACTGCAGATCCTTTGTATTTTCTCTGATAACCCCTTCACATAAAGCAGGCAGACTGTTTTCTGAGTGTTGTTGTCCTCCTCCTCTTGTACCCACCTATCCCAGTTTTTGGGGGCTGCTGCCATGTACCCAGGGTAGTTGTTACGTTGTAGGGTACTACTTATACTGACCAATTCCTTATCTAACGTCTCTGGATTGCCACTTATGACTTTTGCTCGGTGTTGTAAGCATCGGACGATCCCTTTCTTTACGCTGTGTGGATGGTGGGAGTCGAAATTGAGGTACTGTCCGGTGAATGTTGGTTTACGGTATACGGATGTCTTGAACCCATGCTCTGTTAAGATATTAGTACATCCAGGAATGGGAGTGAGTTGTTACTCTCTTTCTCCATTGTGAACTGTATCGAAGGTCTTATTGAGTTCACATGGTCCAGTAGAACCTGGACATCTTCCTGATGTGGCCAGAGTATGAAGGTGTCATCTACATACCTTAACCATACAGTTGGCTTTAGCAATATAGACTCTAATGCCATTTCTTCAAAGTATTCCATGTATATATTCGCCATTGCTGGTGATAATGGCAAGCCCATCGCTAAGCCCTCATCCTGTCGATATATGTGCGATCCCATTCTGAAGTGTGTTGTTTGTGTACAGAAAGTCAACATCTCCATCAGATTATCTATTGGAATATTGGTCTGCTCCTCTAGGGAAGAGTCAGTAACAGTACTAACATTCTGGCTTCCATCTTCAAAATCTATTCAAGAATCATGAAGAGAACCATGAATAAGTATAAAAAAGAGGGAACAGTAGAGAAGAAAACTAGATCATCATTTCAAATTAGAGCTAAAGAGATCAATTAGAAAAGATCCAACCCAATCCATAAGACGTTTGCCACATGAGAAATGAGTTTCAGCTATGACTGTTCAGAATCAGCAAAAAAAAAACACTTGAAAATGAAATTGTATGTGAAACATGTGAGGCACCTTGTTACTCCAGGATAGAAAATTAGAACGTTACAGACAGTTTGAAAATGGTCCTGGATTAATATATATATATATATATATATATATATATATATATATATTTGAACTTAATTTCAATCCTTCATGCGCTTTTGATCCTGATGTATTGATGATGAACTTGTCATTTTCTTTCATGATCAATTTCATCACAATTCTTGTTAAGCTTGGAGAGTAATTATACATTCTTATTGCTCGAAGTAGAGTTCTATAGCGTTATAAAAACCATGGAGAATTCCAATAAGATATCTTTAATCATTTCTAAGATACAACGCTTTAAAGCTTAATCTAACAATTTTGTTGTTACAACCAGTGTATATATATATATATATATATATATATATATATATATATATATATATATATATATATGTATATATGATAGTATTTTATATATTGATTTACTTTTAATTTCAGGTATATAAAGATTACTATAGGTTATAAGAAAGATATAACTTCAAAAGAGAAACAAGTTATAATATAGGTATTGAGTGAGACTGCATAACATTGTATACATTGGTAGTGCAGTCCTGACCAAATAACATTGATGCGGAGGTCAAATGTAGGTGATTAAATGCCTCTGATGCATATGGAAGGTTGGAAGATTGATTTTGGTTATGGTCAGATATTAGAACCAGCATCAAGGTAAGTGTGTACCAGGCATGTATGATTACAATTTTTCTGTATGGATGTGAAACATGGACAAACCCATATCAAGCACATTCTATATCTGGAACCTTTCCACTAGCAGTGATTGCAAAGTATTATAAAAATCTTGTGGAGGTCTCATATATTAGACAGAGAGATGTTACAGCAAGCTAACATGACCAGCATAGAATCAATTATTATGAAACAGCATCTGAGATTGTTCGGTCATGTAGTGCACCTTGAGGACAACCACCTTTCCAAGAAGGCACTGGTGGTTAGTTTCAGAGAATGGAATATTTGCAATGCAAGTCTAGTAAATGGTAAAAGATTGCTTGAAGGTCATACTGAAGAAAACCAATATCAATGTTGACACCTGAGAATATTTAGTATCAGATAGAAGTCAGTGGAGAAATCCGATTGCTTCAGGTGTTAACAATTTTGAAATGAAGTGCATATACATATTATTAGCTAAAACATGCAACAATATATATATATATATATATATATATATATATATATATATATATATATATAATGCCTAACCTCTTCCAAAATGGGGATCAATGCAATTATGTCTTTCATACTCAACGGTAAACTTTTAAGTTCTGATGTTGAGAATTTAAATAAATCAGAAAGGGTAAACCATGTACTTTTTCTTTAAAAAATACATAAGATTTTACTTACATACCTACAATAAATAGTCTTGGGTATGACAAAAAACTACATTCAACAACAAGGCCTCTTATCAGGATATTAGAAGTTTTTTAATTACTGTTGTTCCCAGGTCCACTCTGACCTGGAGTGGTAGCACTTGTTAGGATCCTAGTTATCAGCAAATAGTGAACCCCCAAATAATAACAAAAGACTATATAAGTATAAAAATACCAGTGATACATTTTCATGTAAAAAACTACCAACAATACCTATTTACAGTAAAATGACCAGGAATACATTTTATCTGTAGTTGAAGGTTATACACTTGCATTCAAAATAGTTAGACTTTGACATTAAATAACCTATACGTGCCACTAAACAAAAATCAACCAACCTGCAATAAAGTATAAGCAATAGACTATCATACTTAACTAATCAAACATCTTTGTTATGCCTCATGAATAAATTAGCAAGAACTGAAGCTAAAAGAGATATCACCATTGTGCTGATATCTAAATTGGTAAATTACAGAACTAATTTGATAGGCATGCAAAAGATCCTTTTAGTTTGGTCTCAACAAAAAACAACATATGGATTGGTGGAAAAATTACAGATTCTTACACCAGTTAAAATTTGCTTAGTAAATCTCACACACGCTTCACTATTCCATGGTATATGCAAATAGACAAGACATTTCTAGGGACCAGCTGGCCTAGGTTTACGAATTGTATTGCTGCATTTTTATCTAACTGCTTCACAATAACCAAAGAGTAACAATTCTCATGGAGAACTTTCCTAATAAATTCAATTTCAGAATCTAATTTCATTAACCAATGAACCAAAGTTAATTTTCTGCTGTTTAGAACTGAAAGAACCCCACCAGGTATAGAAATATATAAAGGTTGATGACACGATGATGTTAGAAATCTAGCATTTGATCTACCTATCATGACATCAAGAAAAAAAGTAAGGACACCTTTGTTCTCCTTCTCACAATGTGAAGTGCCAGGTTCAATGTATTCAGTGATTGGAAGAACAACACAGCCTCAATCTCACTTTCAAACACACCAAAGGGTGTCACTCACATATCAACATAATACTTGAACCTTTCCATGCATACAAGGAAGGCACAATGAGGGAAAATGAACAATTTACATAGATGTGTTAATATATCTGGTTCACCGATAGGCGAACAATTGATTAAAAGCTATCAGTGTGCCTGGTTTTACAGCCCAGATATGTTCTGTGTACTGAGTAGGGCTAATTCTGACTACCATGTTAAAGTGTTGAAATCAGTGTACATTAAGCCCTACCAACCATCTCTTTCTAAGCAGAAGAAGTGATTGATGGGATTAAACATAATTAGTTTTTGATCTTATATTTTCATGTGTATGATATTTGTCTTGGGTGTGATATTTTTTAGTTACTGTGTATATTTATATCTTCAGTTTTGGCTCTGGTGAGAGACAACCAATAAACCGGTTTATTTGTTTTTTAATTATTATTATATTTTGGTACTACTATTTTTTATGGCAATACATTTTTACCATCTCTTTACCATTAAGAATTGTTTCTTTTTTTTGTTAAGAATGCTTTTTAATATATATATAATATATATATGAAAAAGTGAGAAAACTTTTCAGGTGATGCTTTTTAGAACTATAAGAACAAGACTAAGAAATTGAGCTAAGAATTTGAGAGGATTAAAATAAAAATAAATTGACATAAGATGTCTAGATTATTAAATCAAATATACTTGAATGGAGTTATGCTGCCTAATATATATAATTATTAGTTTTTCTCATTCCTTTCATTTTCCCAAAAGGACTTTCAATCTCATCCAAGATTATCTTCAGTGGTGAATTGCTAAGACAAAAGTTGTGAATTTTTTTGCAAATGAGCATGAAACACACACCATTAAAATCAATTTAAAAATTAACATTAAGAATATGTAAAGGAGGTAACTTAATTTATATTTTATTATTATTATTATTATTCAGGATTAAAATAAACAGACATACAATATATCTACATATATATAAAGAGATAGATAATATAATAAAAAACACTCTAGTTTTGGTGGACTGATCTTCAGTTCTGGACATTGGATGTGATAAAGTATGTAATTTAATTTCATTTATGACTACTTATCTTAAGAGATCAAGAGGCATTTTCTCTCACACACAGTTTTGTCTTTCTTTCATTCTAACCTGAGGAAGTGAAAGGCAGCAGACATTGGCAAAGTATATCATTAATAAATTTTTTCATTTTGGCTCTTCATCTTCATATATATATATATATATATATATATATATATATATATATATATATATATAGATATATATTGAACAATAAAAAAACATATTAAAATTAAAATCTTCAGACACACTGGGTTGTAGATTAATATCTTTAGTTTTTTTTTTATTATTATTTCATTTAGATTCCTGTAGTTTCTGTTTACTGCTACCAGCAAGCAGAAATATTTCTTCTCTTGATAATGGCCATTTTGGCCGAAACTAGTTGAGGAAACTAAATGAAATAATAATAAAAAATGAAAGAATATTAATCTACAACCCAGTGTGTCTGAAGATTTTAATTTTAATTTTTTAATATTTTTTTATTGTTCAAAATATAATCATGAATAATAGACATGGGACTGAACCAAATGCTGAGGATATAACACCAACAGAACCAATAAACACCGAATTATTGGCTATCCATATGAATAGAGAAACCAACAAATTAGCTAGATATGAATCGCACCAGGAATATATATATATATATATATATATATATATATATATATATATACATATAAATATAGATAACTAGACTCGTTTCGAAAAACCCTCGAATTTTTGATTTGCTAATCAAATCAATCTTGAGAGAAAAAAAAGGTTTTAAAAAAAGAAAGAGCTACAAACATGAACTTCTGCCGACAAAAAAAATCGCACAGATGCAGGTCTGAAGCCCAAAGAAAAAACCCCGATACGAGTAACAACTAACTAGCAAAAGAGCTCAATACAACCGTAGAGCAGACCTATATATATATATATATATATATATATATATATATATATATATATATATTGTTGTGATATACTTATAATTATTTGTATTCATTCATTTAATAGCTTCTATTTATCTGCATACGAACTGTTGTGTGATTTCGCGTTGGTTCACATCATGTGATCTTGTGTTTATAAATAACAGTGGGACGCCTCTTTCTTTCTCTCTGGCGTCCATTCATCCATATCTTCTATGTAACTGGTAAGTATGTATGTTTTTTTATGTTGAATAAAACCTTAATATTCAACTTTCTAAAAAGGTCTCTTTTCATTACAATTTATTTAACATAAAAAAAATGGATACCATTCTGAGACCTGGTCGATTTGAGGGATCGTCAGAGACAACCGCTGATGAATGGAATCACTGGTACCATACCCTTGTCAATTGCATCAACTCTCTAACACTAGTTCACTCTGACAACCCTCCTAACAAGCTCAGCATACTAATTAATTATATATCACCTAGAGTCTATTGATATCAAACTGCATGACATTTGAGAATGCCATGAGTATTCTTCAATCTACTTATGTCAAACCAGTTAATTCTGTATTTGCTTGTCATCTGCTCGCCACTGGAAAACAGCAGCCAGGTGAATCTATTGATCAGTTCCTTCTAACTTTAAAAAATTTTTCCAAGGATTGCAAATGGCAGAGACTACTAGAAATATCTCCTAACTAATAAAATGTCTCCAAAATCTCTTTACCTTCTTTGGCTGCCCAGATTCAATCCATAGTGACCTAGGGAGCCAGTTCGTATCATCTGATGGCGTTGTAACTACCCACTCAACACCATACCATCCAATCGACAACGGACAATGCGAGAGGGCAAACGGAACAATATGGAAAACAATCAAACTTGCACTCAAGACGAGGCAACTGGATGAACGTCATTGGCAAGCTGTACTCAGCATTGCTCTGCACTCAGTTCGATCTCTCCTTTGCACAGTAACTAACACAACACCACATGAAAGATTGTTCAATTTTTCAAGAAGTTCGGGTTCCGATACACCCTACCTGAATGGTTGCAAAGGAGGTCCGGCGCTGCTAAGAAAGTTTGTCCGTCAACACAAGTCTGACCCACTAGTGAAACCGGTGAAAATAATATCAGCAACTCCCAATTTTGTGAGAATTTGTTTCCCTGACGGCCGTCAGTCAACAGTTTCAACAGAAGACCTTGCCCCCACTCCTGTTACTGGCCCATCGCTTGTAGATTCGGATTTTCCTGTCTTCACCGATCACTGTGATCCATCAAATAACAATGAACCGAAAATGTCTACTGACCAACAAGAAATCACAACAAATGGTGAATCCTCCTCTTCAGTTGGTGAAACGAAGTCTTGGGATTTAGAACAGCAGCAGCGGTCGCACTTAGAGAAGGATGCTCTGGGATTTCTTCCCGAATCATCAAGACGAAAGATCATCCGTAACCCGAAGTATCAATAAAATGTAGCAGAGAGTGTTGTGGTATACTTATAATTCTTTTGTATTCATTCATTTAATACCTTCTATTTATCTGTATAAACTGTTGTGTGTTTTTGCGTTGGTTCACGTCACATGATCTTGTGTTTATAAATAACGGTGGGATGCCTCTTTCTTCCTCTCCAGCATCCGTTCGTCCATATCTTCTAACTATGTAACTGGTAACTATGTATGCTTTTTTATGTTGAATAAAACCTTAATATTCAACTTTCTAAAAAGGTCTCTTTTCATTACATGAGAAACTGCACATTATTAAGTTTCTAAATAATAAAAATCTATTAAACAATAGACATGAGTTAATGGTTTTTTGCTGACATCATCAAATTTATGCACTGAATAATTAGCTAAAAGCAAGCATACAATATAATAATTTTTATAATCCATGGCCCAAATATATAGTTTAAATACCCTACAAAAAAAGATAACCCTTTATAAAGTTGTCTAAAAACAAATGTTGTGGCAGTTTTTTATATGCACAAATCCCTTTCATAAAGAAATAAAATAAAAAAATAAATAAATCTCCATACACACGTAAACCAGACTAGGCGAAAACATCTTCCGTTTCAAATTTAGACACCCCCACCTTACCCTGACTTGACATCTATGAAAGTAACTTTATACTGATACATATTATTAACACCCAACATGCCCCTAACTATTTTAAACAATCCACCCTGGCCGTTACCATGGAAATTTTGATTTCAATTATGAATATACTATTAAAACACGTAAATTTCAGAAATAAGTTATTCCAAAAAAAATTTCGCTTGAAGATGGAACAGAGCTTACTTTAACTCAATTTAATTCAAATAATTATATTGAAGTTTTCGGCTCTTGTTTTGAAACATGAGACCTTTTATGTCACGAGTTGGAATCATATTTTTAAATAAATAATTATATTTATGCTCTACTTTTGTATCGAGCACTATTTTTTAAAAATAATAACAAAAATACTAAGGAACTTTGGATTATTTACCTAACCAGTTCTTTCCTATTTTCTATATATTTTCACACATTATATATATATATATATATATATATATATATATATATACATGCACACATTGAAATATATGTATATATGATTACTGTGACTTGATTTTGAACTATGTCATCACTTGTCCAACTTTACATATGAGCAGTGCATCACTAACTTTTTAGTCCTGCTTGGGTCTTGCATAGACGTTGGTAATGTTGGGTATCTTTTGTAGTAGTTGTCGTAATGAATAACTTCTATTTGTGACAACTGATCAAGTGTGGCCACATTCACTGTTGTAAATTTTCAGTATATAATTCATGATTGATGTTTACACATAAATCAAAATTTAATTGAAATATTTGAAAATACAAAAATTCATCAGTTAAATGCCATATGTAACACATGTTTGGCAAATCATGTCTCTTTTAATTCATGACTCACTAGGCAGAAGATTTGCCATTTCTTTCTGTGGTAGACTGATTGCCAACCAAGGCTATAAGACTCAATCTGTCCTGTTATCCAGCCAATCTCTAATAATAATGGAAATACTTGCTGATGTGGAAACATTTGGTATTTATTAACCGAGCAGCCAGTTCTATGCCAGTTACGCATTTCTTTCATTCCCTGATTACTGAAATGGAATCAAAGTGTAGTATCAGTTCTTATCTCTAATCAGTCAGTTAAGTGCCATATGTAACACATGTTTGGACAATCATCTCTTTCAATTCATAACTCAATAAACAGAAGATTTTCCTGCAATAGGTTGCCATTTCTTTCTGTGGTAGACTGGTTGCCACCCAAGGCTAAAGAACCCAGTCAGTCCTGCTATTCAACACATAGCTGGGAACAGAAAAGATGGATTCCTACTTTTCCCAAGGGTATTTGTGTGTAAGTGAATGTAAAAAATCTGACAAAAAATTATCAGTTATTAAATAAGTTATACTTGTTTGAAATGTTAGTCTCTAAAAGAAGTTCTTTCATTACATCAGTTGTTCAAATTTTTATTTTTACACACCCTTCATTACACAAGCTATCAATACAGAAGGTGGAGAAATATAAAACATGTGCTATGACATGAAAGAACTTAAATTAGAAAACAAATAATTTTCATGTCAATGTTAATTCCATAAAACAATCAATTAGCAATTTTTTTTTTTAAATCACAGGGAAAAAAGGTCTGTTTAATCAAAAATTGGAATAAAATTAAAATGCATTTCTAAAGTTTATGTTTCTGGTGTCATTAAAAAGTTTCTCTTTAAAATGAAGCGGGAGAAAATAAAAAAAAGAATTTGAACACATAATGAAAAATAATGAGTATTGTTCGGGTCATCAGTGCTCATCAAGCAATTAGTGCATTTGCCAAGGAAGGTCAAATCAAAGAAAAATTAATCAACAGTGCACATGTTCACATCATACAAAAGCATTAAATTTATTGTTATTTCCTCAGTTTAGTTAATTTTTGTACATGATTAAAATAGGGAAAAAGGCAATGGACGAACTGTACAGCACCAATATTACAAAGGAAGAGCATCTGTCTCATTGAAAATGAGCATTCAAAGTTTTAGTTTTTATCTGGATTCAAGACCTGACCATTAGAACAAGGGAGACATCTGCAACTATTTCAGCCACAAAGCAGGAAACAAGCCTTGAATTTATTTCAATTAATTATAATTTCAATTGCAAATAAAAAAGTCAAAACATTTATTTTCTATCTGCTCAAAAATAACAGTAAACAATTTCTGTCTGATTTTTACAATGAAGATTTGTCTTTATTCGACATTGATGAACTTGGACAATTATTTGCATTTTGGTTGTTATAGACAAAGTGCTTTTTTGTTTAACCAGCAACTTCTGATCTTCTTCAAATGGCTGTTATTCTGATTTAGACATTCAGCCAGAACAACAGACAGATAATGTTGTGTTATTTTACCACAACTATAACATGTAATTTTACAAAAGGATGCTGAGAATACCATGGACTGAATATATGAATAATGAGGAAGTTTTAAGGAAATTAGAAATGAAAAGGACACTTAGGATCAGAAAGAGACAGTTGAAATTTCTAACACACATAAGGAAAGAGGGCTTGGAAAATTTGATACTTACATGATGTGTTGAAGGTAAAGTAGTACTGACTGTTCAGTTAATGAACAACAAATCTTTTTCTTATAACAAAACAGCTAATATTACTCATTGCAGTGCTGATGTACATGATCTGCCCAGGCTGAGGTTGAAAATAAATTTTATCTCACAAATTCTGGAAAATCACCAACCAAATTATGAAGAGAAACAAAGTGCCTGTGCCCACTATTATAAATGGTCCTGAGGTCATATCATCCTCAACAGACAAGATCTTTGCCTCAAACTCAACGTCAGATGATGAAGGCCATCCTCTCCCCAAATTCCCACCTCTCACAATCTCAGTAATATACTCATTTCTGCAAGAGATGTCTCTAGACTAATCAAAAACCTCGACCCCGAAAAATGCCACTGGTTGTCCTTAAGCATATCAGCCCAGAATTATCCCAGATTCTAGAAAAGTTACTGCTGTTTGAATGAAAAATCTTTCCCAAGCATGTGGAAGGTGGCAAGCGTATGTCCTGTCTTCAAGAACGTGAGTAACCGATCCTCTCCCTCCCAGTATAGACCCATTAGTCTCCTCAGTATCATCAGTAAGCTTTTGAGGCCTTAATCGACAAGAAGGTCAACAAGAACCTGAATAGGAACAGTCTCTTGTGTGATGAGCAATATGGATTTCAATCATCTCGGCCCACTGCTGACATTCTAACTACCATTACACACAGAATTAGTGAGGCCCTTGACAAGACAAATACCACATGGACCCTCTAGCCATCTTGAGGTATCTGTTATTTCTATTTGACTACCCATATTTGGTGGTGGGGGGAATATCATAGAATCCAACTATGCTTTTATCAATGTTGTCAAATTTCCATTACCACTCAAGCATATGTTTATTTGCCAATTATTATTACAATGGTGCAAGATGCCTGAAAAATATGGCAACAATGGAAATATTTGATTAGGACAGAGAAGACTTCTTACAAGAAAAAACTTTCTCTCTGATGAAGATCTTGCAGTGTTTCAAGACTGACCAGCCCGTAGCAATGTCCTCCAACTCACATTGTAATTCCTGCCAAAGGGAAGCATACTGATTATGACATTTAATATTCTTAAATATTTAAATAAATCTAAGTAGCAATACCTATGAAAATTTCATTTTATTTTAATTTTCTGATGAATCTTAGCTCTTAATTTAATGACAGAATAAGCTCATGGCGAGTTCTACGACAATAAAATATCTGTAGAAATTCCCCTATTACATCGGTAAATATTTGAGCTTAGGAAATTTAACAAAATATTGCAATAGCAATCGTGAATATAAATGCTGGCCATTATTAAGTAAGTAAGAGGGTACAAATAAAACAATTCAAAATCAACAAGGTTTTCCATTTCATTTTCACTAAAGTAGATATTAGACACATTAGAGCATTATCGACTCTTTGCCCTTCCCTTCCCTAAAATCAAACAGCATCTTTGATATATATTTACTTTTATCTATCCTTGCAATCAAATAAGAACAGCCCAGTATTTATCTCAGGTAATGACAGGATGTAACATCTGTGCTAACAAAGAAAAAAAAATTATAATATGATGCAATTTTTCCTTTAGTCATTTATAAATTCTGAATACCCTATTTCCAGTATCCTTATGTATTCAGATATTTACCTCTCTTTGTGTCAGTGTGACTACAAGACCTTAAACGATAGTTCTGATTGACCACAAATACTATTTCTGAAATACATTGTCAAACATTTAGGTTTTTAGTAAAAAATAAATTGATTTTTTTTTAGCAAGGTAGCCAATTTCTTTTGCTTGCCACTTTGTGTATACATGTGTGTAAACAGAACAGGTAAAAATATTATTGTGACATACCTTGTTGAACCATCCTCTGCAGTGTAAGAGCTTAAATAGAATCCACTTAATATTTCAAGCAGGTGATATCTGAAGTAGATACGCAGGTCAAACAACTCGTTTATCTCAAGAGGACGATCCAGTTTAATATACATAAGACTATTTGCTTGATAGAAGAGAACTTCTCGGGTGCCAATGACTTCATTGTTAAAATGGGAATGAACAGTTATTTCTGTGATGTTCATTGAATCCACATGTAAAACAATAAAATTAGTAGAACTTGAAGTTTGGCATAAAATGGTCACATTTCCTATGACCAGGGTGGTGGTTAAGTTGGGATGAAGAAACAGATCATAGGTCCAAGGTTGAATGGTGTTTGGCA